>JAQFVV010000034.1:2714010-3155275 GCA_028023455.1 Epiperipatus broadwayi
TAATATAATAGGTTATTTAAAATATTATTTTGTAATTTAAAATAATTTCATTACAAAATTGGTACTATAAATTCTTAAAACTTCTAAAGATTTCCTGATACTTATTGTATTCTGGCAACAATAATAAAATTTTCCCATAAAAAGCCAAAAGTGTGAAGAAATTTGAAAGAAAATAATGATCTCATTAATTATGTGACACAATTCTACAAATATATCTACATATTCAGAATTGTTGAGTCTTCTTTATTAACTGATTGCAAGTGAAGTGTATTAGACTTAAATTTAAATTTTATCCATATTGGCATTGTACAGTATAATTATAATAGAATGTGAACTGTACCTCAAACTATCCTTAATGGAATTTTAAAACTTGTATTTAAATACAAAAATTTAAAATTATATGGGAATGCTACTTTTATTTAAAGCATGCTATTTGCTTATTAAGTTTCCATAATTTTGTTTGATAAAGTTTTCTAGATAAACATCAGTGTGTTGGATAATTACTATCTGGAGAAATACATTACAGATTTTATCTTCATAAATATTTTGGAAAAAGCCATAATTTATGAATGTCATCCCTTAAGAGATTAATAATTACAAAATAAAACAACTTATTATGATTCTTTGGAATAATTTTTAACTCATTATTATTGGTTTCAAAGGATTATTTATTATATATCATATCTAGGAAATAAAAGAACTTATTTTGACTTTTGGAATATTTTAAATTTACAATATTGGATTGTACTTAAAAAAACTCATACTTGGTTACTAATTACTCTATTATAAGGATTAAATTTTGTTTCTCCCATCCATTAGCATTTTACAACCTAAAATGTCAAAGAACTTAATCACATTCAAATATTTTTAAAAAATGCACCAGAATAAATATTTTGAACATTTTTAAAAGATTATGATTTAATTTTAAATTACAAGGATATATTATATTTCTCAAATTTGTTTAAATGTTATAATATCTAGAGTTATCTTATTCAGTGAAGGTTCTCACAAAAAAAAGTTTAATAAAATGATATACATGTAGTATTTCTATTTAGTATAAATGTTTTATTGATTCTTTGTATTATGGAGATCAGTTGTTAATATTTAAAGATAATTAATAATTATTTAGTTATAAGGTTTGACATTTTTATAAATTTATTGGTCTATTAATGCAATCCTATATTTCTATAATTAAACGTATCTGAAGTATATAGTTGACATATTTTATAAATATGCTTTTTATTTATCTATCTATGCACTTTCAGAATTTTATAAACATTATATTGTATATTCAATTATACTGATGCATAAGATAAATTAAACTCCTGGTGACACTGTATTAATGTTTTATTCATAATGTGAGTTTGATAAATCTTTCATGAAATGCCACTTGTGTCTATTAAATTCAAATTAATTAAAGCTATACTTTAAGAAGAATATTGTAACTTGGTTAATGTTTTGCACTTTTATTAAATAACTAAGTTTATAAGTCAGACACCTAGAGGAAACATATTTTATTAATTACTTTAAAATGTCATAAAATATTCTTTTATTTTGTTTATTATTTATAATTAAGTCTTTTGACTAAACCTTAACAACTTTTTTCTATAAATTGTTTTGTTTTATATCATGTTATGATACACCACAAAGTCAGAATTATTTTTTCTTAATCATAATATTTATAATCATTGTGGAGAACTTGTTATTATTGTTATTTCATTCATTTAATTTTTTATTTTATTGTTAAAACAATTAATCATATTTTTTTTTTGCCTTTTTAAACTAGTTAATGCTTATCATTTATTAATTTTATAAATAAATATAGACACATGATTTTATACTTATTATATGATATTTAAAAGTATACTGTTTGATATGAAATGCTACTCATTATTTTTATTTAATATTTAATTGCTTAATTAAGACATGAATTAAACACAATAAAATTATCTTTGTTATTTAATCATATCAGTAATAATTTATAAATTGAAAGATTTAAAATGTTAAATAATATAGATTTCACAGGTACTACTTTGTTTTCATATTTATAAAGTTTCTCTGCTTCAAACTTATTATATTTTAATTCAATCATTTTCCTCCTATATATCACGTTTAAATGTTTTTTTTTTCTTTGATGTCATTTTTATTTTTTATTTTGTAAAATATTTCCTCATCTTAATGGTACAATTAAATAAATTTTAACAAATCTTACTGACCTTGATTTAATTTTTTTTAAATTTCTTTATAATAACAATTTAACTAATAAACACGTTTCTCTTAAAGGATTTAAAATTTTAATAGGGTCAGCATAAAATTTTATGATATAAAGCAAATTCTATTTTAAATTTGCAAAAAATATAAACATTTTATACCATGCAAATGTAGATTTAAATTCAATTTTATTTTTTTATTAAAGATTTAATAAATATTAACACAAGCATGATATTTATTTTTAAATGTTTTTTCTAAAAGAAAATTTGGTTATCTATACACTCAAAAACAATTTTTAATTAGCTATTATTGAATGCATACTTAAAAAAAGGTGTTTTTTCAGGATTAAATCCAAGCCATAAGATAATTTACTTTTTCATCATTATGCTAAAAGAGCAGATAAATACAATTATATGGTTAATGAATCTGGAGATCATGTGATGTTTGAACACATTGAATAATAAATTTAAAAATTAACTTCCAAATTCCAGTGGTTTCTCTTACTTAGTTAGAATTGATTCTGATCCCCTTAACTATGAGTCTATCACTCTGCACTTAACTATATAGGGCAAAAGTAAATATAAACTGCAGGTTTAACTCAGTAGATATATGATCCATTTAACATCTAGATCTTCCACTGTTCTCTAGTTGATAAAAAAATCAAATCATTTATTGCTTAAGAATTTATATTAAAAAATCAAGCATGAGATGTGACAGAGATGAAACCATGATTTTTGGACATTGAGATCCAGAGTGTGCTATTTTACCATTGCACTAAACCACATAAGACAAATATCAAACGATTTATTGTTTAAGAGTTTATAAAACTCTTAAGACTCAGAAGTAAGAACTAAAGCTGTAATTCATGAACCATAATGTCCAGAATCTGGAATTCTATCAATTCACTAAACCACATCAAATAATTTATTGCCTGAGAGTTTATAAAAACAAAATTGTAATTATAATAAAAATAATAAATTTAACGGTAATAAACTATTATAAACAATCCATAAATCTGCAGAAGTACTTTTGGTTAATTTCTTAAACCTGCCTCAACTGCCATTAAATTAAAAAAAAAAATTAATGGCAGTTGAGGCAGGTTTAAGAAATTAACTGAAAGTACTTCTGCAGATTTATGGCTAGTTTATTACCGTTAAATTTATTATTTTTATTATAATATATATATAAACTTATGTTCTTATATAAGATACGGTTGATAAGTCAACTGATGTTTTGCAGGACATTTCGTTTTGTAATCAAACTTGATTGTTAACAGATGTTTCAAAGATAAATGAAAATCATATCAAACATAGCAACACAGTTTTATTTAAGTAGACTCACAATGTTCAGTTTGACATTAAAGTTTGAACATGAATTTCAATGGCAATTTAATTAAAAGTTTCTTTACAACAATTGATTGTTAATTGACAAGGCAGAGCTTATAATCCAAGTTATTTTAATTGACTTTTCTTCCAAATAAATATTTTAAATCTATAAATATTATTCATTTATATATTTTTTCTTTGGACAATTTTTATACTATCTGGTATAAGCTTTATCATTCAGTAGATGGCATTTGATAGGGCTTAATAAATCTTTATTCAATGATGTCCTATTCAAATACTCTCAGACTAGTTTCTACTTATGGATTTTATCAGTGAAGAGCTTTTTTTAATTTTTTGAACCATGTACTTCGGTCTTTTTTAGATTTAAACACTTTTCCTCTACTAGCAGTCAAATTGATAAACATGTTAATTTTATCACTTCAAATTTATTTAACTTATTTTTATAGATCTGAAACCAGTTTAGTTTCTATAGAGTATGCTGATTATATATTTTATAATCTTAGGCAAATAAATTTGCATTGAAAAAAATGAGCAAGTTTATCAATTTGAATGATAGATTGTAAAAAAAAATGGTTTCTAAAAAAAAGTTAAAAGTGCATTGTTCAAAAAATCAAAAATAATCCTCATTGATAAAAGCCATAGGCTATAAACTTGTCCAGGAATATTTGGTCGCATAATACTAATAACAATTTATTAATCACTACCATCAGTCATCTACTGATTAATAAAGTACCAAGAATAAACAAATATTATTAATGTAATTAGCAATGTATAGATAAGTTCAAGTCACGCAATGTCTTGTTGGTCATATTATAATTAGATATTGCATAATCACACCTCTTTGACAATATATGCATTTCATGATCATATTTATTGATCAGAAAAATAGTTTTCAAACATTTGGATCTCTACATCTGTATTGACAGCTTGATTCATCCTTCCATGAGATATTAAAAATGGATAGAATTCAATCTCTACCATGTAAGAGAGTATATAATGGGGAAAATGTGCTATTATTATAGGCATAAAAATTTAGATGTAGTAATCTCTTGTTAACCTGACGAGTAAAAGTTGTTCATGAAATGTATGACTATTAAAACAAAGTCATCTGAGTTGCCATGCTAGTGGATTGTTGCAATATGATGGAATTAAGCTGAGATACATTGATAAAAATAAAAGAAACTTGAATACACACACACATATACATATACATATATATATATACACACACACACAAATAAATACTTATAATTTAATTTCAAAAGTATATATATTAAAACATTATCAAAAATAATTATCAAAAAAATAGAATAATGCATTTATGAAAAAGTCCAGTAATAAAGCAAGCGATAGACAGAGAGAAATGAGACTGATTGAGACCATATTAAATAGGAAAATAACTGAATGAGAACTTATTAACAATATTATTCCTATAGGTTGGTGCATGCAAAAAATGTAAATTCCAATTTATTAGTTTCTATTTTTGTTAATTTAATATTTTCAAACCATTGATTACTAAATACTGTGAAATGGTGATCGATGGATCAACTGTATAACCAAAAACTAGTAATTTGAAAGATGAAAGTGTAGGATTAAAATGACTTTCAATGCATGAATAATCTAACATTTTATTGTGTGACTGGTTATAAATTTTGATCATTAAAAGTAAGAGTTCTAGCTATGATATATGGATTAACAGGTCCATAATCTGTCACTACATTAAACCATGGTGGGAAGTATAATTGGATAGTTTGTTAGGGAATTCATAAAAATGTCAAGCTCCAGAGATGGCAGTTGTCATGATCTGTGGATCTTGAATTCAGAATTCACTTCTCTATTACTTCCTAAACCATGGTAAGACTAAATGGTTTTTTGCTAAGAAGTTTGTAAAAAACATAAAAAATGATGGAATTGAAGCCATGGTCAATGAACTTTAATCTTTAGTGATTAACTCTACCAAATTAGATAAGGCAAGTTAATAAACTTAGTCCTAGTTTTAAAGTGAAGACACTTTTAATTAATTAAAGTTTTCTACCCACCTTCATTATTATATATTTGTAAAATATTTTAAAATAAAAGATGAAATAGAATATACAGGAAATGAAAGAATTTACTTACATCCAAATTGAATTTTTGATGTTACATTTAAAAACTAAAGAATGAAATTCAAATTAAAATAGAAAACATTGATCTAGAAAAGTATTGAAAAAGTTTTGTTTCAATAGGATTCATCATATTTTATGATAATTATTAATATGATATATAGTTGTATGTATTGTATATTAAACTATATACGTGAAAACAATTTATCAGAAACTTTAGCAATTAAGCTATTCTGCAATCTATATTCTTCATTTAAAAAGAATATTTTAAAATGAGAAAATTATGATTAAGTGATTATAAAGCATATAATAAATATTTTTAACAAGCAACATCAATAAACTCTGTAGTCACTTAACACACTGCAAATACCATACTTTATTATATTCAAACTTCCATAATTAGCTCATAGGTTTGATTATTCAAACAATATTTTTTTTATTTTTAATGCATGACCAATAGAAACATATAAAAAATATTTTTTTATCTTTATTATTTTAAGTTTTTAGTATTGGCCCAATAAATGAAAATGCAAAATTATTAACTTACTTTAAATATTGGACACTTATAATTGATATATATATATATATATAAATATAACTTGATGTTTTGGAAATAGGTTAAAATGTATACTCCCTATGTCTATATGCTATTTAGTATGTGAACATAATAATATATGTGTATAATAGAAATTAAAATATAATTAGTTTCCAACCAGTAACCACCTAAACATTCACAGTAAATATAGCAACCAATATTTGTAACTGCTGTCAAGGCAACCTTCACACCTTTTAATAGCAAGAATGGAAATCCATTCTTACTAATGGTCCATTGAATATATATGGACACTTAAAGATTGCAACTTGACTACAGAGTATGAAATATTGTTACAATGAAGTTTAAATAAACCTCTTTAAACATGAAATAAACATGTCACTATAATGCAGACTAATAAATAGTCATCTAAAACATTACTTAATGCAATACTTTTAAATTACCCATGTATTATTTAGAAATAATAAGCGAAATAGTGCCTAAAGCTAAACTGGGATAATGATGTAATTAGTTTCCAACCAGTAACCACCTAAACATTCACAGTAAAAATATGAAATATTCTTTAACTGAAAAATATTTAGCATTTTTACTTTGATTAGAATTTTTTTAACTTAAAAACAAGTTTACCAAAACTATATTGTAAATAAACTTTACTTAGTACATATAATTTTACATTAAATCAATTTCACACATATAATGTGTACATATCACTAGATATTTCTGCAGCAAATTAATATGTATACTCTCTCTCTCTCTCTCTCTATATATATATATATATATATATATATATATATATATATATATATATATATATATATATATATCATATTTAGTTGGTGCACATAATTATATATGTATAATAAATCAGTAAGTAACTTTTTGTTTAAAATTGATGACATATTATTATTTTATTTTAAAAGCTTAACCAAACTGTATTAAAAACATACTTTTTTATTACTTAAATTGTAACAAATAAAATCAATAGCAAGCATTATTTAAAAAATTTCTCCCACTCTTCTTATCTAAGAAACTAATTTACCTATTTAAAAAATTAATGTGTCCTATCACTTTTTATAGACATTTTAAACAAATGTACAAAATATTAACAAGTTATATTTAACTTCAGTCTGTTAAATATGATTGTTAAATTGTTAAAAAAATGTTATTAAATTGAAATAAAAAATTCATTATACCACTCTCTCATCAATACACAAAAAAATATTGAATATATTTTTATATTTTTCCACTCTGTTTTACATTTTAGAAATTAGATAACCTGAAAATATGAGTGTGTTATAAGGATTAGCCTAATATTGCTTAATTATATACCAGATTATTAGAATTTCTATTGAATTTAAATATATTAAACATCAATTTTTAAATTTCATTCTAACTTGAAAAAGATCAAAACTTCAGCATTTTTAAATTTTTGATTTTAACAGCACTATTTTTTATTGTTGTTTATAGTTTTATGTTGTTTTCTTATTTTTAATGCAATTTGATAAACATAAAAAGGCAATGTTTTTAAACTTTTATAATTAGTATTTATTAGTAATTTATTATTTATCACAATTATATCATAAGTTTTTTTAAAGTTTAAAAGCAAAAATAATTAGGTCTAAATATATAGATTCTAAGGCTAACAAAAATACTTTATTTCAAGAGTGTATTGGTTGTCAGAATCATCAACTGAACACAAATTAAAGTATTAAATTATTTAAAATAATAATTATGTTTACTTTTTGAAATTTTGACATATTACATCTCTAGTTATTTGATTAGAGGCATTTATTTTACAAATCAAAGCATTGCAAATATCTTTTTACTTATATTTAATATTTATGTGACCTAAAGCAATATTAGTAATATATTAAATATACTTTGAAGAGAAACATATCATTGATTTTTTATATATTATTTTTTTACAGAGAATAAAAAGTCACTGCAATTAGCATATAATTGTTGACCTACTATCAGGTTTATATTCCTACAATAAGCAGGTTATCTTTAAGATGTAAAAAAGTTAAAACATATGCTTAAATAGCATAATAAAAGTAGCCAATGAGTTAATTTTTTAAAATTCTGACATTTTTTAATGTTCCTCTTGTTGAGAGTTTTTGAATAATGCTCAACATTTCAATTCTGTATAAAATGTTTATTTTATACTAAAACTTAATAAATTGGAATTGATTTCTTTTTAATTTAATTTTATAAATAAATAATATTCTAAAAAAATCACATTTGTCCTTTTTAATTATTTAAAAACTGACTTGTAAGTAAGAACAATATATCATAAACACCATCAACAAAGTTAGTTTAAACATTCTTTCAGAAAATGAATGAATTCTTTTTTATTTTAATTTTTTTTATAAATGTGAATGGACAAAAATGGATTTGTAATAAATCTATCAATTTCTGCTTTAAAATATGAGTTATTTATAATTAATGTATGTGAAAATATTCTAACATCATGCCAATTTTGACAGGTAATGATGCTAGCAATGTGTTTCATATAAAGCATCATCAAGAAGAAAAGAATGTGTTAAAATATTTTCTTTAAGAACAATAGAGCAAAGCTGATTGATATTTTTCAATTGTCCTTAAGATATTGATCTCTTCAGATTGTTTTTTCAATTAAAAAATCAATATAACTGTATGAGAAAATCTGTTATTTAAACAATTCTATGCTAATATGACTTACATCAACAGTAAAAGTATTTTAAAACATGAAATTCCTATGTATTTTTTGAGGGGCACCCAATAATTCTAAATGAATATGAGAGTGAGAGAATCATTATATGTAATCCTGTTCCCTTCACTGAATGAGATCAACAGTCAGAAACTGATCCTGTTGACATTGTCATTAGATCTTTTATTAGTTCCCCACATTATATCAATATCTTTAGAGTAGTATAGAATAAATCACTATTATTAATATACAACATATAAAAGTATATTTATTACTTTAATAACCTTTACAAATATATCCCCTTCTTATAGTGCACTTTTTACAATGTTTTTATTTAAAATATACCTGTTTCAATTGGCTAGCAGACTTCTTCAGATCTAAAAATATAATTATATTACAATTATCTATTATATAAACATACAGTAAGTTTCCATACTATAATTGCCTACAGATTCTGGTAGAATATATTTTATTACATATTATCTATGAAATATACATATATAATAAAGTTTATTTTTATGCACATATATATATATAACTATCATTATTTAAAAATAAAAACATTATTATATCCATTAATTAACAAACTTTATTATTTAAAAACTAGAAATGTTTAGTTCCGTGTATGAAAGCCTTTTTTTATTAATGAATATATTATATATTCGAGATATTTATAAGTAATAATAATATTAAACAAAGCAAAACTCTCCATATAGTAGTGCCATCTTGTGCCAACAAGAGCAATCAATGGATGCCAGAAGACTTGTGCATAAAATCCCTATCTAGTGCCTACTCATCCAATATCTCCAGACTAGTTTCTGGCTTGTATGGAGAGTTTTGCTTTGTTTAATAACAATTATGTGCTAGTATGAAATAGTGATCATGTGAAGTTTAGTGTAATAATAATATGTGTATAAATATATACAGAATATTAAGTTATTGTATGTTTGTATGATAGATAATTGTAAAACATTTATTTTTTTTAAATCTAAAAAAGATTGATAGTCAAATAAACAAAAACTTTATGAGGTGTGATTTATTTATAATATTTAATTGAAGGAATGCAATAAGTCTGGAAAACATTTTGGATATCTTAGAAAGGTTGGCCAAGATAAAGTAACTTTAATCTGATTTATAATTATCCTGCATGACAATTTTTAAATCAAAGTAATTTTATTAAGAAAATTATTTATATAATGATTTAATTCTTTAATGCTTTTTTAAGCACTTGTTGTATTTTGTCATTTTTAGTTGTACCCTAGTCATAATGGAGAGAAATATGGAGAACTTCTACAAGATATAGATAAATTGTTTCTGCAGCAAAATGTAAAGATAGATGATGATGAATTTATTAATTTAGATGAGAGACACAACACTTCTACTTTGCACCGAATAGCTACTTGGGTGCAACATTATTGTCACAATATGGATGCCAGTCAAGGCAGTGCTTCTAAATTATCCCCATCAGTGTAAGTTATTTGAACAGAAAAAAATAATTTAATGATCTTTTCTAATATATAGCAAAGTATTTTTTTAAATTATGTGTTTGTTTTAAAATCACATTGCTCTTCCTGCAGTTTAAGCAATATGTATGTTTATATATATATTACCTTTGTATGTATATTTTGAACTTAAATTCATGTGCTTTTTCAGGAGCTATAAAAATATGACTTAGTTCTATTTTAGCTTTAGATTATAAATAATAAGGATTTTAAGTAGATAAATGCATAGAAATGTGGTTTTAAAAGTCTAATATTTAACTCCATGCTTCTATGTGTTTTATTTCATGTTGCTTTTTTTGGTGATTAACTGTCACAAAGCTTAACAGACTTTGATGCATATTTTGATAATAATATTACTTCATAATATGTGCTATAGATGTTATCTTAAATATAATAATTTTTAACATTCTTCTTATTGTAATATATATAGTTTTAAATCTGTCTAGATCACATTTATATTTATGTAGAAATTATATGCATAATAAAGAATGTACATGGTTGAGTGAAAAATATATAAAAGTTATCATCATGGTATTTTATTACTATGTAATCATATTTCTATTTTCTAATTACATGTACAGCCTTGCATGGTTTGATGTAGTGAAGCCCATGTTTATTGATCTTGGACATTCTGTTATTTCAGTGCTTGAATTTCTTATTAACTCCTGAGTAATAAATTTTTAATAGAGTGACAAACTTTGGAGTTCAAACCCATGGACTGTAGCCCAATTCTGTTAATTCCTGAGCAATATACCTTTTAATTATATATTTATTACATGTGAAGCAAGTCTAAATCTTTTTTTTTTTGTTTGTTTTAAACATCTTATTTTATATACTTTTTCTGTTTTTTATTTTTCTGCTTGAGATGAAATGACCAAGAATTAAAACATTAATTAAGCAAATAATGGTATATTAAGCAAATATATATATATATATATATATATATATATATATATATATATGCGTGTGTAATGATAAGTAAATACAATGCTTAATATCTGTAAGCATTTAAGAAGCATTATTAATACAAACGATTGAACTCTTGCTGTCATAATTAGTCAACTTTTTACAATAATAAAATGGCCAATTCTTATTTTGAAATGAAGGTTTTGTTGTTGTTGTTAATTGTGAATTAGCAAGAAAGGATAAAAAAAAAATAACTCTCAAAAGTATAAAATAATATATTAATATTTGTAGGTAAGTTGTTTCAGCCATAAGAAGAAAAGATGGCACTGTTACTAAAAAGTAAAATGACATCATGAAATGTGTAGAAAGCTCTACAAAAGATTATATAATAATAAAGAAAAAGAAAGTAAAGTATCCTCTACATGTATTACATTTTTAAATGGTCCAATATTTTAAATAAAAAGTGAGGCATGCAATTAAATCTATGATGAAAAGAAAAGCTTTAGAAAATGATGAAAATATTGATATTAAAAGCAGCAGGTGAAAAAATAAAGGATTGGAAATGTAGTAGTAATAATGTTATATAAGAAGTGTAATATAAAAATATTAAAAATCATAAACTATTTTTCTATCAGTTTTTAACAAAATCTTTACATGATATATAACTCATTCTGAAGTTAATTTTGAATTTTAACATCACAAAATAATGGGTTTAAAAATAGTTTTTTAACAATAGATCACATCCAAATGTTTAAAAAAAGTTATAAAAAAACAATGAAAACAAATTGCCAGTGTGCTTTGAATTTATAAAGGTTTGAATCATCAAGATAAAGTCCTCAAATATTGTTATAAACTAAAGAATATTTATAAAAATGCAACACCAGTGAGTATATTAGAAGATAAAATTGTGAAGATTACATTGAAAAATGTGTATTATAGGTTGATTTTATATCTTAGAAACTTTTTGCAGCAATTACACAAGCAATTTTTTGTGAATTATTAAAAGTGGAAAACTAAGAGAGAAAATTAAACAGTAATTATATAAGTCATTTAGATTTGACAGATAATGCAATAATTTTTTCAATTATTGCTTCAGATCACAAATACTATATATATTTCTTATAATACTTCATTAATATACTAAATAGATTAATGCAATGTTAAATTAATTTTCTCCGAATAAAGTAAAAATTGGTAATAATGAATTGGAAGGGGTTATCAGTTACATATACTTTGTCCAGATTATCCATTTGCAGGCATAGATGTCATTGCACACCAATATTATGGCCTGCTGATGTGCTTAGTGAAACTCTGCAAATATGCATACTTCACAGATCACTACCATATCATGTGAGGGTGTCTAGAAATCAACTGGCTATAACTCTTGAAATATACATTCCAAGTAATGATCTTTCACCCTAGCTGATGTAGTATTACATAGTAATAATTTTAAACCCATTGCCATACTTCAATACACAACTTTCAAGGTTTTTAATAATTGTAAAAGGGTAGAGACAAGTACCATTGCAGAGAACTCACACAAAAACTCAGCTTTGTGTGAGAACATGTACGAGACAAATCAAATGGCTACAATTGCATTGCTATTGCATATTTTGGACAATCATTTGGATCGGCAAAAATCTTTGTTACCCCATTGCGCATTCCAGTGCTACAACCTGACATATTCCCCCTCCCTGACCCTGAAATCACACAATAAAAAAAAGTTCATCACAGTAAGGTTATTAAAATAATAGTGTGTTTTTAAAAGCAAAAACAAAAAAGAACTTGTTCGTTTCCAATAATAAATAAGTAGATAAATTAATTCATACTTTGTTTTCAATCCAAAAGAAATACAGCAATTAATTTATACATGTATTTTTTTAATTAATCTCAAAATAATACTTGAAATCGGACAATAAAGACAAAAAAGTCTGACATGGTAACGTTATTAAAATAAAAATGTGTTTTTAAAAACAAAAAAGTACTTTGTTTGTTTCCAATAAAAAATAAGTAGATAAATTAATGTAGACTTATTTTTTATATATATAAATATAATACCAGACATCGGACAATAAGGAAATGGGACAACAATTAATTTAGACTTTTTTTTGTGTACTACCATAAATTTAACAATAAAGAAAGGCCAGCCAGATAACGTTATATTTATGTATATTAAAGAATGTAAAACACCATCAGGCATCTTATATAGTCTAAAAAATAAGTACCTTATTTTTATATCAGTGACATTCTTATTAGAAAATATTGATAATACTACCAAAAGAATCTCTATTATTTAATGACAATATCTGAATTTGTCATATATCCTAAGGATTCAAATTTAGAACAAGTAAATCTAATAATTTATGTTATGTTTTCTGCAATCCTAAGAAGTTTTTCCAGATAATCATCTCATATCCAACATTGCTAATCATTTAATATTTAATTAGTAATTGGTTATCTAATTATTTTTATCTAGAAAGTTAAATAAGGCTAGAAAAATACTCAAATGGTCTAATCATTTTGTAATTAGAAAACCTGATGAGTAATACTTTTTTCTTCACTATTTCTCTATAAAGATTTGTTGATGTAGTTTTGTCCTGCAGTAGACTTCTTTGATTAATTGCTTAATATCTTTTGAGTATATCTGATACTAGTTCTAGAACTTGGGAAAAGTTTTTCCAATTTTAGCTAGTAAATATGATTGATGGTGAATCCAAATTCTAACATTAAAATGAAGGGTTTTGAATATATTATTTTATTGAACATTTTATTATCATTTATAATTAATATAATTAGAAAAAAATAACTGTCTACTCTACTGCTATTTTGACAAATTAAATATAAAGTATTCTTACCAATTTTAAATCCCAAAGTTCATTGATAAAGGTAGAAATTAGAAACATATGAAGATGATGATTTAAATTTTAAAAATAAGAATTTATGTACATTTGGTAATCACAGATGCTAGATTGTATTGGAGTAAAGACCAGCTTTTTTTCGGAGAGTTTGATGATTTGTTGTTATTACAATTAACATAGCATTTCAAAAAAAAAATGTCTCTTTAAACATGTTACTAATGCTGTAGTGAGTATGCATGGCAATCTTAAATCCAAATGCAAGATAAGGTTTTTAAAAGATAAAAACAACTATCTCATCTTTATACCTAAATGCAGTTATAAAGGCCAGTTAAAGCATTTGCTTATTATTTTCTGATTAAGAATTACTAATAAAAACTTTACTTGTAAATTATGTTCTTATTAAATTGATTCTAACTTCATTTAATATTTACCAGTCATAAATTTAAAAATTTTGCTGAGGTTAACTAGAAATTAATCATATAAAGGATATAAAGTTATGATGATTAAATCTTTATGCTCTCATTCCAAAATACTTTAGATTGGTCTATATAATTTCATTTAGATACAAATATAAGATGGCCATTTTTATCTTTTAAAAGTTTCTATCTTGAATTTGAGTTTGAGGATGTTCTGTATACTCTCTACAATAGTAGTGAGTTAGTACTATGGTCAAACAGCACTTGACAAAGGTTGATTACCTTCTGATTACAAATTGATATCAGATAAGTAAGTTTTCAATGATATTTATTTTTAAAACAATTTTCACTAAAAATTGTTAATTATCAATTAAAATAGAAATAAATATAAATCTTACTTTCAAGTGATTATAAAAGTTACTTCTTTTAAAATGAATGAAATTTTACTTTCTCTTGATTTTAAAAGTGTTTTTTTCCTCAATGTTTATCAACTCCCATCTACCCATCATTATAAATTAGGCAATTGTAAAAGAAAATAGCCATGTTTATATTAAAAATGCTAATATCATTAAACAAGTTCTTAGTTTCTCATATCCTACACAAAATTCTTTATTATACCCAACCACATAAGTGTATAACAATTGTGTTCTCATAACATAATCTAGGCAGACGGCAAACTGAACATTATTATAATCATGTTATTGTACAATTTATTTATTTATTTTTCTTTTATCAGGATGTAATCACTATTTATTGTTAATAAAATTTTTGTTGAAATGAATTGTTAATGTGTCATGAATTTTGTTTAAAATAATACAGATACTGTGACATTGCTTTTATACTTCATTTTAAGTTGAAATAATTATAAAAAACATCTGAATATTAAAAAATTGAAAATAATATATATAAAATATATTTTATAATAAACACTTTCATTTGATGTGTGAGTAGTAAAACCTTAAAAATAATAAATATATTGTAATAGTGCAATGGGAAAGATTTGACTTAATCAATATTCCCCACAATTTGCACCAAGTTGTAATAGAAAATAAAAGGCAAAAAGCTTAATTAACAAATATACATAACAAACAAATACTAAATTGAATTGTAACATAGAATGATAATAATATAATCTATACTATATCCCAAAGATTTAATTGACCAATTGAAATGACAACAAAATGAAAGGTTCAGGTTTGCTAATGCCCAATTATAATAACATGAAAATAAGGAAACTAATACTTCAAACCAAAATAGTATATAACTAGGAATGAGAAAGAATAAGTAATTTTGTTCTTTAAATCTTAAATAAATGTTTCCTATTTCAAATGCACTTTAAATTCTATACATCTAGATTAAAAGTGGCCTTTTAATTATATAATAAATAAATATAGAACAAGAAGTTTTCTCATCTATGTGGCCAACTTTACTGGCAGTTGATATGGTAATAGGCTAGCCTTTGAAATTAAACCTTAAAACTAACTAAGACAAAAATCATAACATAAACAGAAAACAAATTTAATTTTATTATCTCTCTCAATACTTCAATAGACTGCTCTCAGATTTAACATTAAAAACGTGTAATGAGGCTTGATTATTTGCAAAAATATAAAGTAGCAACAAAGGGAATATTTTGCTGAATCTAATTTATATTAACAAACAACTAAATTTAAATAATTTATTTAATATCTCTAAATCATTAACATTCTATAATATAACTGCTGATTAATGTTTGTACTAGTGATCATTAGCAGTTAAATATTCTCAGGGTAAAAATAATTTAATTAACAACTCAAGTATTGCACAATGTCTTAAGTATATTGATAAGTGATTAAAAAGAAAAATTCACAAATCCAATTTAACTAAAATAATTGGTATATCGTTATTTATGATCTGTATACTAATTATTTTATTTTATAAGTTTTTTAATTGATTTCTCTGACATTCATGTTTATAAAACTTGATAACAAAATGTTTATGAAGCTGCATTTGTATCTAAGTGAAGATCTCTTTAAACATAAATAATAATAATAGTACTAGTACTAATAGTAGTGATAATAGTAATAGTAGTGATAATAGTGGTGGTGGTAGTAGTGATGATAATAATGATAGTAGTGGTGAGGTAGTAGTCATTGTTATAGTAGTAGTGTGGTGGTGGTAGTACTAGTCATGGTGGTAGTAGTGGTAGTAGTAGTGATGGTAGTGGTGGTAGTAATAGTAATGGTGGTAGTAATAGTAGTGATAGTAATAGTAGTGGTGGTGGTAGTAGTAGTAGTGGGTACTGGTGGTAATAGTAGTAGTAGTAGTAATGGTAGTAGTAGTCATGGTAGTTATAGTAGTAGTGGTGGTGGTAGTGTTTGAGAAAAAAATTAACTTAATGTTTTCCATTTTGCAAGCAGAAAGAATTTATCTATTATTCTTTCAAATAAATTTTCAGATCAGGTTAACACAGAGATATAGACACTCATGCACTTTGTGGACACAATGTTTGTTGCAGCTTACATAAGGGTATTTCTTCTCTTTTACATTTTTTTTCAGCAAAGCAGATTACATGGAAATAAGTGATATTTAACATTTGGCAAAACTTAGCACACAGTTGTTTTCATTTTAGAGAATATGTTTTACAGCTAAACTTATAGTGTGACTTACACTTCTAAATTGACCTATCATTCTCAGCAGCTGAGTCAATACTTCTATCCTTTTCAACAACTGGGTCAAGATTTCTACTGTCCTCTTCAACAACTTGGTTACAACTGACTTCTACTTGAAAAACTGGTCTAATGAATTACCCAAACCCTATTTTTGGAAGAAATCTGTCTCCCATCAATCACATCTCTGTGTCCTATATGACAAAATTTGCTACTCACCAATGGGTCTATTTTTTCAAAAAATATTGTTTAGATATTTTTTTCATTTTTTTTATTAAATAGAAAAATTAATCATAGTTTTAAATTTCCTCTTTAATTAGCTTTTTTTTTTCAAAATGAAAAACAAAATAATCAGATGAATTACACTGACCTGACAAATATTGTCTACCATATTGATGAGAGATAAAGAGAAAAGAAGGAAAAACAGCTATATATTCAAACAAAATTTAATAAAAATGTTAAGTTCTTATTTTCTTTCTTTTATTCTGTTTAAGCTTTATTTATCTCTCTTAAAGGTTAGAATTAAAATTTATGAAGTAAATTACTTTCAAATATCAGCCTTTCAAGCTAATTGTGCATGCACTTTTTGCGAGTGTTAATAATAAATGAATACTTTCCTTTCCAATACAAGATATAGTATTTATGCAGGAATAAAATGAATCCACTTATTCCTACAACTCAAATGCTTATATATGAGTAAATCTGAAGTACTAGCAAGGAAAGCATGAGGATAGACCACTCACTTTAAATTATTATTTACGATGTCTGAATCAATGACGTTGGTGAAATTGTCTAGAATTTACTAAACGTCACTTTAACTGAAACTTAATCATATATAAATAAGCATTTATTTTTATATAGCACTATGTTTACAATTGTATTACATTCAAATATCAGCCTTTCAAGCTAATTGTGCATGCGCTTTTTGCGAGTGTTAATAATAAATGAATACTTTCCTTTCCAATACAAGATATAGTATTTATGCAGGAATAAAATTTATGCAGGAAGTAAATTACTGAAAAATTAATTATCTTAAGACATTTTCAAAATTAAAGTAAAAACTAGTAAATAATTAAAATTAATGAAGAGACAAAGGAAAATAAATTATTTATCTAATTTTATACTATTTTTTCTTTTTTTGTAAATATTTATACCATCTATTAAAATATTCATATTATTATTAAAAATGTAATGTATGAGAATTCTTATTGTCATAGTAAAGAAATTAAATAGCTATTATTATGATCAAAACATAGAGAAAATTAACTATTATTTCTCTATTAATTAAATACATCCTAAATGTAAGAAGCTTATAATATTGGCATAGCCAGTGTTGGTCTCTGTCCACAATATTACGCTATATAATATTTTATAATAAATGCTTTTATTTGCTGTGTGCTACAAAAGCCCAAAATAATTGTTTTCTTCAATCATAATTGGTATTTTTATATATAACTTGAAATAAAAGTATGTGGAGGGGGGGCATTCAAAGTTTAATTAGTTCCCTCACTGCTTTTTATAATAAGTGACTAAATTAATTAATTTCTAGATATGTCACACTTTTATTCAAGTTAAATATATAAACTCCTGTTGTGGTTGAAGAAATAATTACTTTTTGGCTTTTCAGTGCATGATAATTAAAAGCATTTACTATAAAATATATGTAAATATTATTTTCATTAATCTTTTTTCAGAAGATTAAATATAATAAAGACAACATTTTAAATGTTTATATATTAAAATAGGCTTTTATTTCAATTTAATCTGTAAAAAAAGTATTTTTTCTACAATAATTAATGTTTTATAAATTAGTAAGAATATTTAAGAAAAGATGATACTTACACATTAGTCTTACAATGTAAATGAGATGGTATGCCTTTTCACTTCTGTGATAAATGTATAATCTTGCAATCATGTCAAATAATTCCTGCAGTCTGATCCACTCTCATTCAATAATATGGTTTTTTGTGATAATTTTACACTCCGTTATTATCCAGATTTCATTCTATTTTTTACTTCATTTGTATTTGTAGTTTTGATTCAAAGATTTTTTATACACTACTGAAATGAATGCTGTTTTATACTTTCAAGAAAACATAAAACTGGAGGCCCTAACAAAATTGATGAAAACCTTATCAAAACCAAGCTGGATAAATTCTTCTCAAACAATGTATATTCAGTGGCTTGTACAGAAAGACTGATGATAATTTTATCATGACAATTAATGATAAAACAGTGGCAATTCTTATGGAAAATATCAAACAAAATGTGGAAGAGGGATCAAAGATTTATTCCTAGTAAGTGTACATTTGGGGGGGAAATAAAAATTTTACTTTTAGTCTCCAACTGGCAAATTAATTGTTTCATCATGACAATTCCTGTTATATATTACACAGTAAATTTCATATGCATATATTTTATGGGTTTTTGTAATATTTTAGGGTATATTCTGATTTCTGGAGAGCCTATAAAAGTGATGAATTACTAATTGCCATTTACAATTGTTTTCATGTGAACCACAAATACAATCATGTGTTAAGTTGCTTAAAATAAAGTAGAACTGACAAATTGATTGTTTCATCATGACAATTCCTGTTATATATTACACACTAAGTACTCTTGTTTATATTTTACATTTTTTGTAATATTTTAGACTATTTTATAAATTAGTGATTGTTTTGTTTGTATTTAAAATTACATTTGGGAATTGCATAGTGGCATGCCATATTTTAAATTTTTTATGTCAAATCAATATTTTTACTACTGTTAAAAAAAGTACTTTTTAAGATTGATTTTTGGTTGGAATTCATATTTTTAGTATTATTAGAGAGTAATATTCCATGTAATTTTATATTTTTTGTGTGAAACTCATATTTTTAGCATTGTTAAAAATGTACTTTTTATGATTGATTTTTGGGTGAAATTCATACTTTTAGTATTGTTAGAAATTAGAATTCCATGTCAGATTTTATATTTTTTGTGTTAAATTCATATTCTTAGTGTTGTTAGAAATTAATATTTTTAGTATTGTTAGATTTAATGTGATGCAATTTTTGTCATGTATTAGTTCTGCAACACATATTAGACATGCAATGCCTTTTTACACACATTCAGCCTGCTGATAACTTTATAAATCTTGTGAAAATATCATGTACACATGGTCCATTTTGATAAATTTATCATTTTAAGTTTGTACAAAATCCAAGTGTACACATTATTTTGGTCAGATCACAAGATTAGAAAGTTATCAGTGGATTGATACAAATGTGAAAAGGTGCAGCAGGTCTAATACATGTTGCAGGACTAAGATTTAAGTATCAAAAAGATCATTTTTTATGTATAAACATAAATTAATGGTTCTTCAAGTTTGTTTTTTCTGCCTTACTTATGTGGATAGCTATAATTACTAAATATATTAGTACATATACAAATTAATTATATGTTATTTATATTAATTATAAAATATTGAAATAAATTAAAATATATTTGAAGTATAAAAATATTCAGTTCAATTAAATTAAAACTTACCATTTTCCTTGGCAAACATGGTGTAAAAAGTGCCTATTATAGCAAAGTAGATCAAAGTAAATTAAAAATTTTCTACTTTTTTGTTTTTATCTTCCACTTATGTATAGAAATAAAAATGAAATTGTAAATAAGTTTTCTTTAAAAATAACCTATTAATTTGATAAAAAACAGATGGAGCATCTGCTTTACATCTGAAATTTAATATTGAAGAGTTAATATTATTAGGATTAAATTTTGTTTAGTAAGTTTGTTAAATGCTTTTGTTGAAATTGGAAAATCAATTTGTTTGTTTGTTATATTTGATTATTTCAAGTTAGAATGAAATTTTGAAATTGAGGCTTAATCTGTTTAAATTCAATAGAATTACTTGAAATGTGATATAACTAAATAATACTAATCTAATCCATTTGGAATACTCATATTTTAGCAGATCATATAGTTTCTTAGATAAAGAACAGAGGGTAGGAATATATTTAAAAATTTCAGTAATTTCACTTATCTCAATTAAGAATCATTCTTAAAACTTTCATTTGTTTTAAATAAGACTTGTGAGACTGTATATAAATATTTTTTTCTTTCACTTTTATAATATTTTAAAATTGATATTTAATACATTTAAGTTCATTATGACTTGTTGAAATTTTAGAAATTTCTATTTCATAGTCATTCTTATGTCTATACAATTAATAGGACATGTTATTTTTAATAACTGACTAGGAGTGAGGGGAATGTTTTAAATGATGCTCACTCTTGATTTTATTTGTTATGATTGCAACATTCATTTAAGTGATAAGAAAGTTGTTTATAATATGGTTTTGTTAAGCTTTTTGTTCAGATAAAAAAAAAATTGTCAACAACAATTTTAAACATAAAATATTTGATATTCACAATTTTTTTAATGAAAATAAAAACGGATTTTTATACATATATAATTATGTATACATACTAAATAAAATGTATACAATAAAGAGTATACATATTAATTCACTGTAGAGATATTTAGTGATATATATATATACACTATATGTCTTTAATTGATTTAAATTGTAGGCATTAAGTGAAGTTCATTTACAATATAGTATTGGTAAGCTTTTTTTTTAAAAAAAAAACTAACAAATGAAAGTAAAAATGTTAAAGATGTTTGATGTAAAAAAATACTTTATATCTTTATTTACTTATATATATATATAAATTCTTATGTACACATACTAAATATGATATATACATAAAGGGTATACATTTTAGCTTATAGCAGAAATATCTAGTGATATATATAAACTATAAGTGTTCATTTAATTTAAAGTATGATATAGTTTTATATTTTCATTTACTATGCCAATAATAAAACCGTAAAAATAATAGAGATTTTTTTTTTATTTTAAGTGCTTTTATCTCATGCACTAAACTGAAAAAAAAAAGGTTTCTTCATCCACAATTGAAGTTTTTAAATTTAACTTAAAATAAAAGCTTCAGAATGTTCAGAAATTAATTGTGTCAATCCCTATTTTTTATAACAAAGGATTGGCTTGATTAACTTCTGGACCCTTCATGCTTTTATTTCAAGTTAAATCTAAAAACCTGAATTGTGGTTGAAGAAAAATATTTTTTCCTTTTTAATGTATAGACAATAAAAATATTTATTATAAAAAAATTAACTCTATTATTTTTATATTTTAATTTTTTTTTAATATATAATAGTAATTTTTATTTTTATTTTGTTACTATGTAAATGTAATTTTTTAATAATTTTTATCATTAGTAATATCATATAAATATAGTCTAGTTAATAGTTATTATTTTTTTATCATAAGTATTTTGCAAAAGATTATATTAACTACCTCACACATATGACATCGTATTTTTTGGAATATTTAGCTTTTGTAAAAAAATTTATAAAAATATTTAATTTTTTTTATGCATGCAGTTTAACTCAGATATAAAGTGACAGATTCAAGCTAATAGTTTCTGAATTGAATTTTATTTGAGTAATATAGATGGAGATCTCTTTTAGTCAATTTAAAAAATCTTGTGCTTATGTTGTCATTTGAGTACTAAAATATTACTTGATCAATCATGCAACTAGTAGAGTATCATACTCAAAGGCTACAAGTTCTTGAATTGGTTCTTAATTGTGTAAAATAAAAACAAATTTCAGTTTAGTCTATTAGGGTGAAACTGTTTGCCCCATCCATTACTTTGATGCTTCAATGTCTCATAATTTTCTGAGAAATATATGTAATTATTTTCTCCTCATTTGTTTATCGAATACAGTGGATGATTGAGTATTAAATATTCCTTCATTAATTTGCAACTAATAATAGTAAAAAGAACTAAGTTTAGTCATCTAAACAGAACTGCTGCACTAAACTTACTCTTTGAATGCTTAAGTGTCACATCATCTTATGAGCAACTAATCATAAAATTATTTATTTGTGGGTAATCAAGTCCCACTCATCACTTGTGTGTTAATTTGCATAGATAATCAACTGTTTGTGAACATTATTTTATAAATTAAAATATATTAGATTTTTTTACCTAGTGTACACTTTTCTCAAAATTGGTTTAGATATATATCTAAACAATGCATTAAATATTGTATTAAAAGTAATGCTAATTCTGAATAATATTTCTGTAGTGTAATTTTCACTACACCATTTTCATTCAAGGTAGCAACTGGGTTATATTGACTTTTTAACATCGTGTAGAGGAATGTAATCACAAACATATGAACAATAAAAATTAATAAAAAATTATTAATACTAATTTTGCTTCATATATAGAGAAAATATTGAAAATATTTACTATAACCTTGATACATTTAAGTGCATAAGTTCCAAAAATGGATTCAACTCTGAATATTTTTTTATTCTTTCCTAAGCCTATGTTATTAATGAGCCATGCCTCCTTAGTTTCATGTTTTCTATCATTACATTCATTGTAAACCATATATACTTTGTTAGACTTGAAATAGTCCGAAAATACTGATGATACTATTGTTAAATATATATATAATGCTTTCATGGTGGTTTAATGTCTGCACTAGATTTGCTACAGTAGGCATAATATCAACTTGCTTGCTGACATTTAATAAAATAAACAATATATGGGTATTAAACTATATAATATAGTGCATTAAATACTATATTTTTAAGTGTCTGGAGAACAGCTAAGAAATGTTATCCAGATAGTATAGTCAAAACAACTATTCATCCGTATTGGTCATTTAACAGGGTTTGATTGTTTTTAACTAGAAGTATAGCTATATAATTTAATGTTTTGTCCGTAAAGAAAAATATATGAGGAAGCGAGATGTCATTCACGTGCATACTCTGGGCCATAGTTTATCTTTAGTTTTTAATAAATTACTGTGACCAAGCAATTAACTTTTGATCATTAATCAGAATAATAATTGTCATTAAGTTCATTTTTATGCATAATTTATTCCCGCGCCTCATATTACGAGTTCCATTTGGACTTTAAAATGTATTAAAAAGAAATTATTGTTTGAGACATTTTTTTGTTTTTACTTGAATATTTGTAAATACTTTTTTTTTTAAAAAAAAAAATCAAACCCTACAACATTAAAACTAAAATAATGAAAGAAAATGTAATTTGTCTCGGACCTTTTCATTGGAGGATAATTAGCTATAAATCATGTAAGGCAATGATTTTGATATGTTTAGAAAACACCCTCTCAAATACTTGTGTAATCTTAATTGTGAAGGTCATTTCTCTGAACTTGATGTGGATTAAATATTAAGAGACCAGCAATTATGAGTCCACCTTGTGGCGGGAAGCAGATATATAATATTATTTCAAACGTGTTTTATTTTTCATAAATAGATTATCTTTACTAACTTTATTACTAAAAAGATGTCTTTTTTTTAATGTTTTATGTATATACATGTATGTCTTTAAAGATATAAAATCATTATATAAATTAACGTTCATGCATAATATAATAATTTATATAGTATTTACTTTAAACGAGTTAATTTTACTACATATAATAAACTTATTTCTAAAAATAAGTAAAAGCAATATACTTCAAAGTTTTTCTCAGAACATAATGTTATATTTAGCAGATTAAAGTCATCGATTTATTTTATTAGTCAATAGCTAATTGTGCAGCAATGAACTGCATTTTGCTTAGGTTAAATAAACCTTAAAATCCCATTACAAATCTTTTTTGGGAAGAAAATTTAAATCTCTATAATATTGCATATAACAATATTCATAGAACAGTTGACTAGTATAACTATGTTGTTGTGGGAAAATATCTCAATAGCGACATAAATCTTAGTAAAATAGCTCAAACTGTTTTTTTTTTTTGACACCATTAAAAAAACTTGAGGCAAAATCTTGCTTAATGAGATATTGAAAAAAATTAAATTTGATCTTAAATTATTTTAAAAGATGCAGTAGTCAATAATATATAGAAAAACGAGTTTTTATGTGATCCATACTAGTTATAAATTGGGTCAAATGACCATCTGTGATCTTTCTTTAAACATGTTATAATTGGAGAAATTCCAGCATGAGTTAGTGATTCATCCAATAATATATTTTTTTAATTTCTTTTGTTTTTGTTCAGATGCTGCTGCTATTGAAATCTTATATGTTTTCATGGTTATTATTAAAAAGTTCTTTTTAATATTCGATACTGATTTCAATACAAAATCTTTTCTCACTTTTCTTTCTGATCTTTCTTTTATTCTCTCCATTTTTCTATTTTACTATCTAGAGTCATTTAGGTTAGTATAAAGTCCAACATCATGATCTTCTCATATTGTCTTTCTATGCTGTGACAATGAAATTGTGTGTTTATATGATCATATTTTTTTCCTTTAATTTCATGTTCAACAAATCTGATTCCAATCTTTTTTATATGCAAGAATGTCATCAATTTCATATCATTCCACTGCAAGATGAACATTTCTCTAAATTTAATCTATTTTCTCCAATCCATAGCTTCTCAACATTTATATCAAATTTTCTTATTTCATTTGTCTATTTCACATATGACTTTTTTTCTAGGTTTGATATAAGCTTTTGGAATCTGGTTTAAGATGTCAACTGGCCATTTATTATCATCTTTTATAGCAATATGCCAAGCTCAACTCCATTTCAGTTTTTTAATTTTTTCAGTGGCCAATGATACTTAATTTTCCTCTCAGTCAAGTATTTTAATGATTAATTCTTGTTATTTATTATGCATCTCCAAATTTTATGAATTGGAGATTATTATTTAGATTTTGCAGATAATGTGATTGTTTTTACAAATAATATTTTTGAGCGTCAGGAAATGTTACAGGAGTTATCAGATAAAAGAAAGAATGTAGGGTCAAAGATAAATACTAAAAAGACATGTTCAGTGGATTTTTTTAGAAGAATGTAATAAATATTGACAATCATGAATTATGCAAGAATATATCAGAATGTAAGTAGATTTTGTGTATGTCTTTGCTTTTTCTGTAGAGTTAGTATGATTGTAGGTGTTTAATGACTGACTTCTACTGATGATAATAAAAGTTAAGTAAATATGGATATTTAAATGGAACTTCTATTCTAACAATTCCAATCTGCATATGTTTTATATGACATTAACACAGTTAAAATGGAAAACATCACATCATACATTTCAATTAAATATATGCCAAAATATCTATCATGGGGAAAATTTGCAATTTTCTGGAGTTTTTGCATTCATTGGGTATGAAATAAGAAATATGTATTTAACATTATTCTTAAAATATATTTGTTTATAGATACAAGAAAAAAATGTTAATTTAAAATGAAAGCTTAATGGTTTCCAATAATTTATATAGTAATGCAATATATTTCATCTTTAAATTAATAAAAGTATATGCCACTAAAAAAAATATTCAAACAAAAAAAATAGCTATCAGATGTTTGAGAATATTGAGACATTTATAATATTTTCTGGTGATCCAAGTGTTTGAAAAATGGTGCTGGTAATTTGAGTTTGTGTACCGATTCATTGAATCCATTCCTATTGGACAGTTCTGCTATAAATTTTTTTTTGTAAAAGTGAAGTATTATTATTATTATTATTATTATTATTAAAAAAGAGTAATTTAAATAATTATTTTAAATATCTTAGGTATAATCAGAATTTTGCTTCTTTTACAAATACAAACATAAATGTTCAAGATTATTTACTAATAAATTTATGTTTATGAATTACAATTAAATCCCAGGATGAATATTGTTCTTTTAATATCTATCTGCTTATCCTGCACATGCATAGTCAATACATAAAACTTTTAAATACAATACTCTCTTTAAACAGTTAGATTTAGACATATGTAAAAAGCAAAATGATCCCAAAAATTTATTTCTTGAAGAACCAGCCTTCATCCATTGATCAAAGCATTTTTGAGCAGAAATCTCTGCCAAATAATAAAGGTTGCTTCTACCAAAAATACATCTCAGATATAATTTTCTTTATATATATGTCTTTATTCATGTCATTTAAAAAAATACTGTGTTTAGAAGTTTTACTATATACTGAATTTTATTTATATTAATTTAAATGTTTGTTTGTAAAAAGTAGATGTATGAATAGGATCTAATTGTCTATAACAAACATTTACATACATTTTATTTAAAAAGAAAAGACAAATTGCTTTTGATTCAAGTTTTTAATTTTAACACAAATTTATTTTAATTCTGATATTTTTCTATTTTTATTTCTTTTTTATAAATTTTTAAAGTAATTTTACACACACACATATATATATAAACTGAAAGTATTGCAAACAGACTACAAATAATAATTATTCTATAATTTATAATTATTGTATCAAAAGAAATATAAAAAATATTCAAGATTATATATATGGTAATTTAAATTACCATCTAAATAAAAAATTTATTGTAATTTTTAAAAATAGTGACCATATAATGATTTACACATGCATATATATTGTAAGTACCCAAATTAATGCTGTAAGTCACAATATTTTAAAAAAATGAAGTTTGTTGATCTTGTTTAGTTTTCATTTCACTTGATCCATGGATAATGGAGATCTTGAAATACAAAGTTAACTAGATAACCATGGCAACCTAATGCTTTAAAATAATATTGTTTACTGCTAATTCTAGCACCAAATCATAAATCGATTGTGATCAATTTTAGAGGAAAATATAATTAGGTGAATAAATAGATTTTGGAAATAATTAAGTATGGATCTGAGACTTGGACACTTAATAGAAAACCAATACAGAGACTTCAGACCACTCAAAGAAGTATGGATAGATGCATGTTGGGAGTAACAAAAAGAAATTGTAAATGCAATGTATGGGTAAGAGAACAAACAGGTGTTACTGACCTCATTAAAAAAATTAAAAGACTGAAGTGGAGTTGGGATGGACATATTACTAGAAGAGATGATAATAGATGGACAGTAGAAATCTTAAACTGGATTCCAAGAGATTTAAAAGATCCAGAAAGAGACCACATGTGAGATGGATGGATGAAATAAGAAAGTGTGCAGGGGTGATGTGGAAAAGAGAAGCTAAAGATCAGAAAAGGTGGATTGAACTTGGAGATACCATCCTACAGTGGATTGATAATGGTTGATGATGATGATGATCATAAAAGATTACTTGAATAAAATCAACATTATTATTACATAATACACATTTCAATTTCTGTTATTACAATCACCACAACAACACACATTACAAAATTAAATGTTTTTTGTTTCCTATATTTTATCTATAAATTAATTTATGGGGAAATTATTATTAAAAACATATGTAAAATATTTATAATGATTAGAATGTATTAAAATTATAATATGAATTCTTTATTTTGGTTTAAAATAAAAAATATTATTGAACTTGAAAAACAGGATTTCAATTTCACTGTATCCAATTTTTTTTTTTTAATCTCCATTTCACTTACTAATTGGAAGCAAATTTTCTTGAACAATTTTTCCATCATCAAGTGAAATTTGAGTGATTTCCAACAATCATTGTGACAACAGTAACATCAACAAGAGTATCTTATAAATAGAATGGAGACACTGTAATTTGACTGCTTGTAATTTTGTCGTTACCTAGAACGGTTACATTTATATCTATCTTTAAAAAAATTATCAAATTTTATTATTTAGGTGGTTAATTTCTAAACGTATGGAAGAATAAGAATTTTAATTATCTGCCATTCAATTGAGGCCAGTTCATTGATGAAGTTCCTGAGGGTATGACAAAATATAAAACAAAACAAAAACCATCAAAATGTGCAAGTCGTCTATAAAGAAGAAAAAAATTCTGTTGTCAAATCTAGAATACCATCAACCCCAATTATCTGCATATGGATATCTTATTTCAGATCAATGGACTTCACAAGATTGATCAACTTAACTCATGTGCAATATCAAGTGAAGCAGTAAATCTTAGCTTAAGATTGTGCTTCATGTTTCTACCTACTAACTGGTATTCTAACCCCTATATCCCATCCCGCTCCTTTTGTCATGTATATATATTTCATGTATATATTTGAGATATGTGCCTAAATTATAGAATTTAATGTTTCAATAACATGTTTTAAAATTATGATTAATTCTTTTTATTAATTATCAGTTCTTTTTTATTAAAGTATTATAGATGCGGCTCAAATATATATATATATATAGGAGCAAAACTTACTAACAAAATATTGATGTTTTTAAATATTTATTATATGTCATTTTTAACTTTTTCTTTTCAAATTGCTTGTTTTTCTATTAAACTGTATATTTTTTATAAAATCCAATATGGAAGATGTGACTGTTGTTAGTTGTCCAAAAATAATTAAGGGTTGGAAGCACTATTGTTTTAATCTGGGGTAGGTATTTTTAATTAAAGTTTTTTACTTAAAATGGGATTAAGATTAGAGATACTTTTGTTAAAAACATGTTGTTAAATCTATTTCTAATCTGGAAATAGATTTGAATTTATTTTTGGATGTTATCTTACTGTTTCATCTTCAAAAACAACTGATAAAAGAAAAAGTATAAAATGACTGAATTTTGAATCAGATTAGATTAGCTACTCTAGTGAAAACGTATTACACATCGCTTAAAACTTAAATAATGTAGCAGTAAATCCATCACTTCTCGGGCCATTTGGGTCATCATCTTTCGTGGCCGTATTATCCTGCTGCCCAAGAATGCAAAGCCCAACCTAAGTACTCCAGTTTGCATTTAATAGAAGCTTGTGGCCACAGGAGAATGTGCAATATTTTAAATTGAACTCTTAAAACTGCAAGGTAATTTTTCAAGCCGTCACCTCAAACTAAATCTAGCCTAAATAATCTATCAAGATCTCTTCTCATATATTCTTTATCTTTGCCTTTATATATATATGATAAACAAAAATGCAAGTTAAAAAACTTGCTAACGCTTGTATTTATGTCCACAGATGGCGTTTCTACCAAAAACACCAATCAAGCGTATATTCTGTTTACATAAACGTCAGAGTAGCATTCACTATCTCTAACTATAATTCCACTTTCAGATCATGATTTCAAGCTATTTGCTATCGTCAGTGAAAGACAGGAATAAAGAAACTAGATCTAAACACAAACTCTGAGCGTTTATGAAACAATTTCTATTCAGCTTGCAAGCGTGAATTTTTTAGACACGTAATGTCTTCAAACTCAGCATAGCAAACCAGATAGCTATATGGGTCTGATCTCAGTTCAGCATCACCACATAGTAGAAGCCTCTGCAATCTATATCATTGCAAGAAAGACCTCAAAGGTACATTTATGATAAACAAAAATGCAAGTTAAAAAACTTGCTAACGCTTGTATTTATGTCCACAGATGGCGTTTCTACCAAAAACACCAATCAAGCGTATATTCTGTTTACATAAACGTCAGAGTAGCATTCACTATCTCTAACTATAATTCCACTTTCAGATCATGATTTCAAGCTATTTGCTATCGTCAGTGAAAGACAGGAATAAAGAAACTAGATCTAAACACAAACTCTGAGCGTTTATGAAACAATTTCTATTCAGCTTGCAAGCGTGAATTTTTTAGACACGTAATGTCTTCAAACTCAGCATAGCAAACCAGATAGCTATATGGGTCTGATCTCAGTTCAGCATCACCACATAGTAGAAGCCTCTGCAATCTATATCATTGCAAGAAAGACCTCAAAGGTACATTTATGATAAACAAAAATGCAAGTTAAAAAACTTGCTAACGCTTGTATTTATGTCCACAGATGGCGTTTCTACCAAAAACACCAATCAAGCGTATATTCTGTTTACATAAACGTCAGAGTAGCATTCACTATCTCTAACTATAATTCCACTTTCAGATCATGATTTCAAGCTATTTGCTATCGTCAGTGAAAGACAGGAATAAAGAAACTAGATCTAAACACAAACTCTGAGCGTTTATGAAACAATTTCTATTCAGCTTGCAAGCGTGAATTTTTTAGACACGTAATGTCTTCAAACTCAGCATAGCAAACCAGATAGCTATATGGGTCTGATCTCAGTTCAGCATCACCACATAGTAGAAGCCTCTGCAATCTATATCATTGCAAGAAAGACCTCAAAGGTACATTTATGATAAACAAATATATATATATATATGTAATTTTGCTCTCAAATGATTTCTTTATATCTAATCCTGTCTCATATGCTTTTAACCTTCCTTAACTTTGGTGCGGTCATTTATTTATAGATATTTATTACTTGATTTTATATATATGTTTTTTTCTTATTAATTTGCTAATCTCAAACAAACTGGCGATTTTTAATTTATAAAAATCTTTTCTGTCATTTTTTAAGTAAACCTTCATGAAGCAAGTTATTAACATCCATTTAAAACAATGCATTATTAATTAATATACTCACCAGATTGTTTTTCGAGTCAACATTTTATTTATGATAAAAATGTATTTGTTTAACTCTGGGTTTTCTACCTGGAAAATCCAGAACTCAAGCTAATTAACACTCTGAAATATTTATTTTATAATTATTTATTACATTCTAAAAGGGTGACTTATAATTTGTTTCCTATATAACTGCTAATCTTACTTCATTTTTCATACTCTTAAAATATCAAATAAAGTACTTATATATTTCATTTATTGTAAAATCAATGAAAGTGGGATTGATTTATTTTAAATATCAGAAAAGGGATGGGGGTGAATCTTAATGTTTCTGTTACTAAATCAAATCTTAACGTATAGTTTATTAATTTGAAATCTAAATCTTAATGTTTCTTTTGCTATATCAAATCTTCAAGTATATTTTAATAAATGAAATTTCTCTCTATATATAACTGCATAGCGTATTATTTGTCTAAATTATAGTATTCAAACAAGGGTCATTTATTTTGAAGCTGTAAAATTTATTCAATGCTGTTAGTGACATTCATTCATACTGCGTTTCTGTCATTTAGCCTATCTTCATATATATATATATTACGTGCTTCTAATCTGGGGGTTGCGACAAGTTTGAACCCATAGATTTCTTTTCATACCTCATTTCATAGATAGTTGAGCTATCTGGAACCATATTTATTCCGTATAAAATGCTTCTGGTGGTGATCCTGAAAGTTTGGCACATGCTATGCATATTCACTTCGTAGATAAAGGGCCTCTCATGTCGGTTATACCAGCAAAAGTCTGGGCCATGCCATGCCTATCCACTTTTCTCTAAGCACTACACAAGAAAAGGGGATTGAGATTTCATTTTTCATCCAGAAGCACAACCTTTTCCTCTTAGTTATTTTTAGGCTATTATGTCAGCACCGCAAACTTCTTCGTATTATTATTATTTCTTTTGCTTCATGACCCAGTTTTAATGCTCTAATATTAAAATTATGCTTTGCTTAAAATATATATATATGCCAATTACTCCTATTTATTAATTAAGTTTATTTCAATCATATACAATCTCACCGTCGTAATTTATATATCTATATTTAAGAGTATGTGCCTTGGGAAAATAAAGCGTTTGTTTTACTATCGTTAAAATAATTTTTCATTAAATATTTTGTCATAGTTTCAAATATAATGTTTTCAAATGTATTTTGTTTATTTTCATGACCTCAATGGTATGAAAATAACTTATATCATATGTATAATGAATTTCGGAATGCTCCTAGAAATATATATGTTAGTCACCATGTTTCAGAACCGTAATCCAAAGCGTTAATGGCAGTATTATGTAATACTTTCTGATAATTGATTGGCATCTTAATATTGGACCCACCAAAGATGTGTGTTTATTTGTAATATATTATTTAGCTAATAAATAGCATATGAGAAATAATAGCGTGAATGACACTATGTAATTATCTACCGCTTGCTCATTCAAGCACACACTAATGTATAAATTAATTTATAAATGTATAATCTTTTGTCAGTATATTAAAATATATTTTATTGTCTAACTTATGTATTTTGAATTCCTTCTTTTCTCCACTTCCACATATTACAGCCATGCTTATCTATTATTTTAATATAGTCATAGTTAATAGATGTCTCATTGTTTTGCTCAGCTCTGCTAGTCGGCTGGATTAAGATTAATTCTCATGGGCCATCACTATTATGTTATTCATTAGGTGTTTGATCTGGGGCTTAGAGAGTGGGTTCGAATCCAGGCTGATCTCTGACCTAAATCTTGGGCTTGACTGGGTTTGAAGTAGATTTTGTGAGTTCCAGCTCATGTTAGATAGATAAACATGTTTTGACCGGCACCTTGAGTACTGAATTCTGTTTATATATATTCTTTAAAAAAAGTTATGTAATTTTCCATGTTTGATATGTTTAAAATAATGTGTTCAAAGTGTAAAATTCACTGTTTAAAGTTAAAACCCATGTACTACAACCATAAGTATAGTACATATGTTTTTTTTTTCTTCATTGTAATCACCAACATACCTGAGTCATATATCAAGTTTTTTGTTTTTGAAATATATAAAAAAAATGTGTAAATAAATCAGCATTTTTTTTTCCAAGTTTGGATGCCCAATTGTGGAACCTGTTAATTATTTCCACACCCTGAATAATTCATTAGTTATATGTGTATAATTTGCTATATATAATTTAATATATACATAATTATCCAGAATATAAAATGATTTAGTTTTGTCATATTGATTTTATAAAATCAAATACTGTTTTGTTAACAAAGTAAAGAGGAATACCATGTTTTTCCATCCATAGTCTGTAATTTTTTTTTTTTTTTGATAAACAGATTAATTAAAAGTGAAAACTCATATGGTTAAATAGATTGTATAAAATATGAAAGTAGTTTGAACTACTATATTAATGTATATGTAAGTTGTTGTTTTTTTACTTCCAGAGTTTTGTTATGTAGAAATTTTTTTTCTTTCTACATTTCTCCCATGTTTGCTAAGAACGGAAATATTTGTATAGAAATTTTTTTTTCTTGTTAATTGAGTATATAATGTTATGATTATTTTAAAGCAAAGTGTAGAGAATTTGACACGTATATGGATTTTTTTTTTTTCAACTTTTTCTCCAAAGTTTTTTTTTCTCTTTTCCAATAGTGTGTAGTATTATGTAAGGTATATAGATGTATGTAGGTGTAAAATCTATGTGCTTGTATATGGTAGTGCTGCATATATATGTACATAGGTGTGTATGTGTGATGATAGGAACAGAGGTGCTTGAAAGTTTTATATGTATTGCATTGTTATATATTTTCTTGGAAACCCATATGTATGGAAAAGTTGTATTATATCTCAAGCATAAAAGCTTGAAAACTTTTTCCCAATATATAAATGTTAGATTTATACCAAACTCAAACTATGTATGATAATCATAAAGTGATGTCAAAGTGATGTAAAGTTTATTTCATGTGAGAGTCAAAAACCAAAACCAAAGACTGTGTTTTACAACCATAAAATGTTGTAGGAAAAGTTTTCTTTTAAATGCAAAGATTATAACTATAAATGTAAAAGTTTTACTAGCTGTGGTATCTGGTTTCAACCATATATATATATATTTCATGAAAGTTTTTTTTTTGTGAAACCCATGTATTCCAGCCATATGTAGAATTTTTTTTGTATCTGGTTTTATATACACACATGAATTTGTTTTGTGTTTTCATGTGTTTGAGAAAAAAATGTTAAAGCCCATATACTACATCCATAAGCCTTATGTGTAAAGGGTTGTAACAAGATGTATTTAATGTTTATTCATATGGGCACACTGTGTTAACAGTCGATAAAAGTACATATATATATATATACCTGTTTTTCTATTATTATTATTATATATTAGAGCTAGATGTAAGTGTTATATTATTGCTGGCCTTGATAACTGGCACCCTGGTATAGGGAATAGAGTACCTATTACCATTATAAATTTGTTATCAAGTTTAAAATAAATAAATAAATAAATAAAGAACCGTGGTAATTCTTGGCAACAAATTTTTTTTTATATATATGAGATTTGGAAAGTGAAGAATTTTATAACCGGTGTAATATGTAATAAAATGGTAAGCAATGTAATATTCATCACAACTGTAACGAGCACAGACATTCGTTACATTGTTTTAAACATGAAAGTAAATTAAAGTTCCATTTAAAAATTTTCTTTAAGAATTAAAATTTGAAATTAAATATCATCTTAAACTCTATATATTAAATCCACAGAAAAAAAATTATTAAAATAAAACTGTATTAAAAATAGAAAAGTATTTTAAAAACAAAAACTTAAAAATTTAGAGATAAAAATATATCTTTGATTTGAAAACATTAATTAATCAGAAATGGAAATGATAAATTTAATTAGCAAATTAAAACACTTGCATTTAAATGTAAAAATATTGCAGATAGGAAAACAATAGAAACTTTTACAAATAAATAAATCCATTGGAAATCACCTCACGAAAAGACATCCATCGATACTAATTTGCAATCCTTCGAATACGTATAAAAGGAAAATTTGAAATTATTAATTAGTGACTAGTTATTGATATTATTACGATGTAACACTAGTAGTTGAGGGATTAAAAGATCACACTTCAATCCCTTCAGTTCTCTAAGAAGAAGAAAATACCATCTTTCTACATTGAGGACCAACTACACTAAAAAATCTCCGGATGGATAAATAAATCCCAACAGGATACCAATCTTCGGACGACGTGAAATTCATGTTCAAATGGAAGAATATATGAAGATGAACTATTTAAATACAACTTAAAATTATGAAAAATAAACTTTCCGATTTAAAGATGCAATATTATTCTCTGCCGCTATTTATTAATTGTTATAATTTTATTTAATGTATTTATTTTGTAAAATATTTCTTTATTTATTTTTTTTCTTTGTTTTATTATGATTTTTGGTTTCCGTTAAATTAATTATAAAAATGTTAAACTTAAGCGGAAGGCTGTATAGATTATTATATTAGGGGAGGGTAACTTGGTTATTTTGCTTGTTAGATTGGGCAATGGATTGGATATATTGATGTAGTTAGAGTGTAATCGGAGCGGCGGTTATATATCCACCTCTGGGGATAAGGGTTGTAGTTTTTTTTATTGTTCTTCTGTAGATAAGTAAATCTTCTGTGTTTTTTTTATGAATCCGACGGTGGGTTGCAATTTTAGCCAAGGTAAATAGGGATAGAATATTTAATTTCAAGCAAACTATGATTCATGCTCGCCCTAAATAATAATTATGGAGGTTGTTTTTTTATTTGCAAAATATGCGGCGTCAAAATACGGTTTGGGGACTATGGGATGGGTCAAAATTTCCCCTTGCGCTATTTATATTTTGCGCGTTTTGTTTTCGACGACCCGCCTCCTACCCCCTAAGTAAGAAAAGAAAGAAAACAAAACAAGAAAATAAAGTAAAGAAACACAACGCAGTGGTAGTTTTTTGGAAACTGAAGACTATTTTCTCGCTTTCCCTGGCGGCGGCACGGCATTGAAATTTTTTTTTTCGTCAGCCGGGGCTCCGGACAAAATTATGTATTAAATTTTGAAAATAAAATTTCAGAGGCAAGGAGTGACCATGGGTGACCAGCTGGAATCAAGACAAAAACAACAACAACAAATCAATCATTCTCATGATAAAGCAAAGTTTTTTTTGTTGAAGTTGAAACAATTATTTAAATATCCAGCTTGAATCAGACAGAAACTTAGTATGGCAGGTCAGAAAGAATACAGTCAGTAAAACATGATGAGAAGAGTGGACAGAGTAAGGGAAGCAAATTGTCGAATTAGTGATTATATAAATTCCAAGATAAAAATATGTTTATGTTCTAGTCATTCAATATTGTATTAAAGTTTTTAGTAAGCTATAGTTCTAGTAAAACAACTTTGAATTCTAAGATCAGCTTTATTGCCGTTATTGTGTCAAACTTTTCAAAATCCAAATGGATAACAGCCTAGAAGAAAAAAAAATGAAGATGTTGATGCCAGTATCCCAGTAAAAGAAGAAAACAGTCAGGAACAAATTTCAGAAGTCACTGTAAAGGATCCCTTTACACTCATCCATGACATGAAACCAGCCCAAGTATTTCCAGGCAAAGATGAAAATGTGATTGCAATGCTCCAGAGTGTGATGAGGATGATCCAAATTAACAAGGAGTCAAGCCGAATGATGGCAGAGAGAAGTCTACAAGAAATGAAAGAACTATTCCAAAGGACAGGGATAAACATGAAAGAAATGCAAGCTGCAAAGATATCAAAGAGCTGTGAGAGGGGGTGTGAACAGACCAAAACAAGCATGGAAAAGTGTGAAACTGCAATTAGCAAATTACTAGAGGAACAAGTCAGAATAAAAACAGATATGCGAAAAATCCATGAGGGAAATGGAATGGCAATCCTGACACCAATGGAAAACTCAAAACCTAGAAAGTGAAAGAAAGATGTCTGGCCCAGATCTGGTAAAACTCAACCCGTTCCAAGACCTAAAAAAGGATCCAGAACAAACACCACCAGACTACCTCAAGGATCAAAACTGGAAAACCCCAACTGGCTCCACAAAGATTGAGGTCCCAATAGATGCATGGATAAATAATGATCACCCAACTAGCACACTGATATATCCTCAGGCAGGGATTGATCCTGGAATTCAGCCAAATCTGGCCAAATTCATCCAGGTCAAGGTATTCCAAGGAGATCCAGGAGAAAATCCTCAGGCCCACCTGGATAGTTTAAAAGAACTATTCTATTTCTACCAGGCAAGTGAGGGAGATGAACTTGCTATTGCTAATCATTATCTACAGGGCCCAGCAAAGAATTGGTGGGGGTCAATGCATAAAAAACCCCAAACATTCGATGAATACCAAGCAGCATTATTGACTAGCTACTGGAGTGAGAAGCATCAAGATCAGATTTTTCAGTAAATCTTGTATGAAAAATATCGAGGGAGGGAAACAACCATTCAGTTTTTCTCCGTCAAGTAGCGCAATTCAGATTTCTCACCGCATTCCCATTTTCAGAAGTTCATATCATCCAGACTGTGCAATCCAACATGCCCCAGGCAGTTCAGTGAGCAATGGTGATAAGCAGGATTACAAATGTAGATGAAATGGCACACTTGCTGACTACCATAGATCTCAGAAATTTTTACAGAGAACCCCAAGAAAGAGTGAAAAAAGGGGAGGCCCTTTTGACTCAATCCATAGCAACACAGAGATGGAATAGTTAACCTCGAGTAAACTATGACAAAAAGCAAACCATGCAAAAAAAGAAGATACCAGGATCAAGTGAAAAACTTTCAAGGACCTCGTTAGGTTGTTCCTCCCAACGATGTTCCAACAAAAGATTCAGGAACACAAAGGGGTCACAAGAAAACTCCATCTCCACTATCATCAATGAAGCCGACACCTCATTATCAAGGACACCCATTGATCTATGTCCCACCATTCACATCAAAATAAGGTCTGGTAACTCATGCCCTATTAGATTCAGGGAGTCAAGTTTCCCTAATATCAAAAGGATGGCATGACCAGTTGGAAAATGGAAAACATCTCCTACAGTTACCCACCCAGGCTGTTTAATTAACACTTGCTAATGGAAAGAAAACCCAAACAGAAAATTACCAAGTTTGGCTAGAAATGACTCTCAGCACCACCACAGTTGGACACACCTTTTTGAGTGTAGCTGGGTTGATTCATAACCTCGTGATAGGCTCAGATTTTTTATATCAACACCAGTGTACAATAGATTATGCCCAGTGCAAGCTGATTTTTAGGAAAGAACAAATCCCTTTTAGAGGCCTGAATATTAATACCTGCATGAGAGTAGGGTGTATTGCTCAGGAAGCAGACCTAGAGCTCATCAAAAAAAGGTTCAAGAATCAGCATTGTCCCAAAAAGATCAAGACCAACTGCACCAGATCCTCACCAACAATGCAAAAGTATTCTCCAATACACCAGGGGAAATTAAGGGTTATGTGTACTGTATTAAAGTCAAAGAAGAAAACTATTTTCAAATGAAGACATCCGATCCCATTCCAATACAAAGAGGAAGCCAACCACCAAATAGAACAGATGATGGATTGGGGAATTATAGAAAAGGGACCATTACCTTATAACAACCCTTTGGTGGTAGTCAAAAAGAAAAGTGGTGCCATCCGACTATGTTTAGATGCCTGCAGGCTTAATAGCATTACAATCCCTGAATGCGATGTTCCACCATCTGTCCAAGAAATATTCACTCGACTTAGCAACAAGGCTGTGTTCTCTACATTGGGCCTTACAGCCAGTTACTGGCAAATGACACTAGACCCAAGGGATTGGAAGTATACTGCCTTTAGACACAATGGTCAGACTCATCAGTTCAGGAGAGTTCCATTTGGCTTAATCAATAGTGGAGCTGGATTGATGAGATGCATTGACATGGTCTTATCAGAAAAAATTAAGAAACATCTTGTTTGCTATATTGATGATGTGGTGATTGCCTCACAAAACATTGAATAACATCTAAGATGTCTAAAAAAGTTTTTCCAGGAATGCACTGAAAAGAATATTACAGTTAACCTGGAAAAGAGTTGTTTTGCTCTCCCCGAGATATCTTTCCTGTGACACATTGTAAACAGACAGGGTATTAAGACACACCAAGACAAGGTGGAAGCCATCAAGAAATTTTCCAAGCCTACCACCCAAAAGCATGTCTGGTCATTCTTAGGATTGTGCAATTATCACCACTAATTCTACCCTGGATTTGCACAAGACACCCCCATCTAATAAATCTTCTAAAGAAAGGCCAGCGATAGATCTGGACAAGTAAACATGATGAAGAGTTTGAAAGTATTAAGGAAACCTTTTTAAAAATGGTCATTCTCCACCACCCTGATTTTACATGTCCTTTCTATGTCCAGACAGACAGTAGTAAGAAGGGATTAGGAGCTATCATATTCCAAATGGGGGGAAAGTGGTAAATATCAAGTAATCAGTTTTTGCAGCTGTACCCTTCAAGGGGCAGAACTAAATTATACTGTTACGGAACAAGAGATGCTGGCGATTCTCTGGGCCTGCAATAAATTCAAGCAGATTTTTCTTGGATCAGAGGTCATCATCATTACAGACTACAAGTGCTTAGAGTTTCTCAACTGTAGTTATTTAACCAATGAACAGCTAATCTATTGGAGCTCATCTCTTCAAAAGTTCAACTTCAAAGTAATATACTGCCCAGGGCCTGAAAATCTTGTTGCTGATATCCTAAGTCACCATCCTATTGAGACACGCCCAGAAAACCCAACCATGGGAGATCAACCACTTACAGTAATGCTCAGTGCTGCAAACACTGAGGTAGAAAATGAACTGGACAGACTCCCTTACTGACAGGCTAAGGAAGCAAGTTACCAATGGATAATTGATGCCCTCCACCAGTCCCAATCTTCACAAGTCCACTATTCCAAGGTCCCTATTGTTCGATATAGGATCAGAAATAGAATCCTGCTAATTCAAACCAAAGATTATGATAATCCATGGAAGGTCCTGGTACCCAGAAACCTACGTACCCCTTTAATAGACCATATTTATAATTTAATAGGACATTATGGCGCAAGGAAAACTGAAGAGGCACTAAGGCAGCAGTTTTACTGGGATGGTCTATATACTCATGTGTTGGTGGTGCTTAGGAATTGTGCTATTTGTGCTAGGAGTAAACCTCCAAACAAATCGTATGCTGGCAATCTTACTCCCATTATTCCATCCAAACCAAATGAACTATTGGCAATTGATCACTATGGGCCTCTACCAGCATTTAAGCGTTACCAGTACCTCTTGGTAACTTATGATGTATTTTCTAAATATGTATGTGCTTATCCGGTATGGAGCACCGACTCACGAAACGCAATTAGAGTCCTGCAGCAAAAACAGTTCCATGAAGTTGGAAAACCTATGACCATTTTATCAGACCATGGATCTGCTTTCACCTCCAAAGAATGGAAGGCATGGGTTGAAAAGCAAGGCATCAAACACACACACTAACATCCATTCGAAACCCCCAATCTAACCCCTGTGAGCGAGTGATGAAAGAAATCAACCGTCTCTACAGAACATATATATACACGATAACCACAGAGGTTGGGTGAATCACCACAAAAAGGTGACCCAATATATTAATACCATCAATGAATCTACGGGGTTTACAACAGTGCGACTCCACTTTGGAAAACCATGCCCCCTGCTAGTCATAACCCGGGTACCAATCAATCACAGACGTATAAATCTTAAAAGAGACCAGGGTAAGGCTAGAATATGAATGACTCAAATGGCTAAGCTTCAAGAGAGGAGAAAAGACACTAAACCACATTCTTTTAAAATAGGAAACCTGGTCTGGGTGAGGGACCCAAAACCAAGTAATGTAAACAATAGAGAATCCCGGAAGTTCTTACCACTATATAAAGGACCATGTCTCATTCAACAAAAGTGTGGAAACAATGCCTTCCTGTTATCTAAGGATGGAGTGAAGAAAGGAACTTTAATGCTCGACATTTAAAACCATACTATGAAATACCTCCAGATCCAGGGGAAATCTAAATTATTTTCAAAATGTGAGACCCTTTGTGTATGACCCCATATCATTGAAATACATATTGATTACATTGCTGGACTGTTGATATATAAATCTTGTCTAAGGACTTATCTAATAGTAACTAAATGAAGTAAGGAGACTAAAGTTAGTAGAATGAGGAAGATAAGAATTGCTAAGAAAATAAATAGTTTAATAGGATGATAGTTTAAGAATTGTAATTTCAGCAGAGTAATAAATTTAGAAGAAACTAAAGGCTTACAGATCTCAATACAGTTATCATTCCAATAATAATATAATTAACCTTGGTCAGCAAACCTTTGGTCAGCCTCTATTGTCACTGGACACCCAAGTAAAATGTTTTTTTTTGTTTTTTTCCCCCAAAGTCAAGGGATATGAAGCTGGCAATATAGTACATATTTCTGCTTTACCTAGTGCCAATGTCATCAGCACTAGTCTGGGTTTGAACCCAATCTTAAATTAACTGACACCCATCTCATAATAGATGGTAGTATATTTTGATCAATATTATAATCTTTTATATTTCATTAATCTTATTTTATAATTAAAACTAACCTTTTATATTAGTTTATTTATTTTATATTTGTAAAAATGTATATTGTGTTTCTTTTATTAAATTGAATTGAATCCTAGATATCTATAAAATGTTACAAATATTATTAGTTTATTTATTTTATATTTGTAAAAATGTATATTGTGTTTTTTTATTAAATTGAATTGAATCCTAGATATCTATAAAATGTTACAAATATTTCAAATTCTTTATTAAAGTTCATTTTTCTTCAATTAATCAGTTGGTAACATTTTATATTTATCTTTTACTCAATGTACATTAGAGAGTCAATTATTTGAACAATGTAATAGTTGTAAGAAATGTTTTGTAAATTTCTGCTTAAGTTTATGTCAAATATAAGTTTGAAAGTCATTGTACCAAATTCCTAAAATTTTTCTGAATAAAATCTACATTTTTGTTAACCTAAGCCTTAATTAAATAGATTTTGTTAGTACAATGACTGATAAACTTAATATGCTTGTTGTTTTTTTTAATTAGCAAATCAACTCTTGGGGCATTTTCATGCAGAGTGATAGATTTTCACTCCAAAGCAGACTCCAACCTCAGAGAAACACTTAGAGCAATTGCAATTGGCAGTTGTCACTGTAGATTTAATCCTTAGATAAAGTCAGATCACATAAATAGTGGATCTTTGATAAGAGGGATTATTATTGAGTTTACTGGAGAGAAGTGATTAATCTATATATACATCGTGCCTAAAGAAATGACGGGGTGAAAAGATCAGTCATTTGCTTCTCAGAGGTCTGTTCCACCATCTCAACACCATGCTTTTCCGGTGCTCTCAAGACCTAGTCTGAGATGATACTGTGTCAAGGAAGCCTGCTGAATGATCTGATTGTAACTGCTGTTTTAAGCCATGGAATGCCTACCTATTGATTCTGAGGTAACATCCAATTCACCACAAACCAATGATTCTATTTTATTTGTTTTCCAAATCAGTACTAACTTATATTTTATATATCTGTGTAATGTTTATACAACACAGTTTTAAATTAAATGTGTCTTTAATTTTTCTTAAATTTAAAATATCAATTCTAAAAATCTCACATTATTTTGATGCGGCAAACTTAAATTAAATTTTGTTGGTTTATTTATAATATTTGACTTACTGAAATTGCCAAGTACAAAACTCAATGAAAAACTAACTTTAAATCCCCTCCCTCTTATTTTCTCCAGTTAAAAATTATTACAGGAGACTTACTTCCAGTAAATTAATTAATAAAAAGCTCATTTAGTTTTGTACACCATATATAAATTTATTTGAATGATTGAAATTATTTTAAAAATATCTTACTATTACCTCCAATTTAAAATAGCCCTGTAATTATTTCTGAAAGAATAAATAATTTTAGTGAATCAATTAAGTAAAATTTATCATAGAATTTTATCAGTATATATTTCATACATATATTTTATTTGTCAGAAAAATATTAAAATTATGATTTACAATTTATTAGTTTGATATTCAATGCCTGTCTATGTTAATTAAAAACAGTCTTATTTTGTAATCTTTGATAAACTATTTAAGAACTTATTAATAAATGAAATATTTGTGAAGTGTGGAAAACAATTTATATTTTAGTTAATTTCTTTTTTATATATATATGATATTTATGGTTCATTCATTAGTGGACTAAGGTTTGTGGGGACTTTCTATCAATGTCAGGGAACTGATTATTTTAATCAGGAATTCATTGATTAATTTTGTTAGTGATACATTATCTATATATATGTCTAAGGCATTAATGTTTTTTTATAGCTACAACCATTCATCTATTATTTTGCTTTGCTAATTACCTCTTAGGACCTTCGGAAATTTAACTGACCAGTCCAACCTTTCTACTCTCCCTAAAAGTAGACATAGTTCATAGCAAGGGATTCTTTTCAGGAATTGCATTTAAGGTGTGTATGAGAAGTCCAGCACATCAAAAATATTTTATTATTATTCAGAGACATGCTTTGGCTGGAGGGCTACATTTCTCTTATCTACCTGTACATATCAGGAATTTCTTTTACTAAAGCCACCCAGAGGTTCATAACAGACCTCATTTATTTTTGTTGTAATCTATAGTAGCATACTGCCTTCTTCATCATTTTATATCTTTATTTAGCAAACCTGAAACACTCTCTGCCATGATGGCACATCCTTCACAAACAAATTTCGTAATTAATTAAATCTGACTGTATAATTGTCAATTATTTATTTAAGAATTATTTTGCTTCCCACACTCATTATATCAAATGTTTTAAATGCACATCTTTCACATCTTGTAATATATATATATAAACAGATTTATTTGTAATATCTTGGAAAGGACTAATAATATTTTATTGCTGATTGGTTTTTGGCCGACCAATTAACAAACTTTTACATTGTTTGTCAAAGCTGCATCAAAATGAATTAAAGAAAATAACCAAGTTGTATAAACAAAGACTTAACTTATTTTGTACTAAATTCCTTAATAAATTCCTATAATATTGTTATTTTAAATAAGCTTAGTTTGTCATCACTCCCAATCTCTAAGGTTAATTACTCTATTTATTTAAATATTTCTTTGATTTAAATTCACTTCTTTGTAATGTTGCCATAAAGAATTATCATTATTACAGTTCAAACCATTAGTAATCGATCAAATCATATCTGTACCATTCTGCAATCATCAGAATCCATTAAATCATTGATTTTCATATAAACCCTTTATTATTTTGAGTCTCTATGTGAACCATGACCTCCAGCTGGGACAGAATAAAACCAAGCACTGCTAGTGTTATCACAAACGTTATCTATTAGTCAGAGAGGCAATAGTTTAGGCAAATAGGTTAGGATTCATCCTTGTCCTGACATATGTATCTTGTGCATGGTTGGATTCAAGGTACTTTTGCTTGGATTATTGGTCTTGTTGAATGAATACACGATTTTGACTGGCACACAAGCAATCTACATTTCACTTTCTTAATCTGGAAAAAAAGGTTAGCATTTATTATTCACTTGGATATAGCTGAATTGTTATGAATGGGTAAAAAATATTTTTTTTATACTAAACCGTATTCGAATATGTGGATTCGAAACACCGGTCTCTTAGGCAGAGAAGAACATACTCGGAGAGTATGTATGCCCAAATGATAGCTATAAAGTATATAACTAACGTTACATTTCCAGGACATAACTTCTTCTCGACTGTTGAGTTCAACACCAAGTTCAAAGCACTTTTTTTGTTTGTGTATAAACACGGACGCCAGCTATCTATTCAAGGATGAATAAATAACGCACTTTAAGCAATGGCCACGAACTCAATGCCTAAATCCACGACTAGCTCAGTTGTTTGTAATCACTAATAGATTATACTTAATTAGTGATTAAAAGAATTAATAAAAGAATTTGTTAAAAGGAATTGATAAAAAGAATTGACCGACAAATATAGTTTAATTTTAAAGATAATTTATTAACTAACATTTATTTACTAAATTTAAACATTTTATAATTCCAATAAAACACACGCATATGTTAAATTAACATTTCTAAATAGTTTAAACATTCCTATAGATTTAATAACAAAACATTCTAATTTAACTAATAAATATTGATATAATGACCACGCACATATTATCTCATGCACACACATAATAATGATAATAAAGGACTACATAGCATTTGAAATTTAATCACACACATATCAATAGTTCATTTATGTATGATATCGAGTTCATATAATTAGACTCTTGGAGGATTCGCACAAATTAATGAAATGCAATGGCTATTACAGTATAACGAAAATAAGCAAATGTTTTACCTAGGATTTTGAATGTTGACGTAGAATTTTGTTCTTTGGAGGCTGCTTTCGGTGAGGATATTTCCATTATAAATGCTTACCAGCCGGCTGGGATGTTTCCTTGCTGAGTTTCCTGATTTTCACGATTATTGCTATCGGAGACAAATAGATACTGACGGAGATTTTCTAAGATGTTAAGCTGACATTATTTCACGGGCAGATCTGCTGTTTTCTCAGACATCTGGGCTGGAGGTGAACATGCGTTCCAAAATATTCTCAGCACTGCATTTTGTTTCTTAACTGAATCAATTAATTTCCGAACTGCACTCTCTCAATAACTTTGTGAACGGATTGTCTCAACTCAATTAATCTGTGGAACTGAATTACTGTCCGATAAAAAAAGTCTATTTATACCTGCGCCTTGTTGTCTTTCTGATATCTCCGGCAAAGATCTGTTGTCAAATTTCTTATCAATTAATCCTTTGATAAACGTGTTTTGGAAGATTGCTTAATTAGTAATAGCCATGCAGAGATGTTGTTTTATATTTTAATTAATAATAGCCATTGCCGTGTTTTTTAATAATAATCTTCTTTAACTTCCATTTATTTATAATAACATTTATTTTATTGTTGACAATCGCACATATATTAGTTTTAACATTATTTTTTCTTCAATTAAAATTGAATGAAAAGAGATTTGGTATGTTTTAACTTTTTCAAATTATATTTTTACGAATACTAAAAAAAAAACTATGTAATTCTTATCTTTTTCGAAAACAAGCTGCAATAAACTCTCCAATATTTAATTTTATGTTTTTCTTTTACGAAAGATTACTTTAATAATAATTTTAGATAAAAATTATATGTGCCTATATCAATATAGGTACATTACACCGCCCTTCCTTTTGAGAGTAAAATGCGTCATTTTTGACCATTTTATCTCTGACAACATTAAATCTTAATTTATTATTCTTTCTAAGTTTGCCTTTTGGTATCTTTTCCTTTCCATACTAAGGGCAATCTCCAATTATGCTTTTCTTCTTTCTATGCTGGTAACATTGCTTACAATGTTCATCCTGGATAATGACCATGAGGACAAACTAAATTTGTGGCACAGGGATCTTTTGTAAACGAAGCTTCGGCTGCCGATTCTCTTGATCGGACTTTGACTAAGAAAAGGTGGCTGCAAATGGCAGGAATTTCAACTGTCCATTTCCAACTTACGCCCTGGGAAACGATTGCCGATTTTCTTGATCGGACTTTGACTAAGCAGCTGCAATGGCAGGAATTTTCAACTGTCCATTTTCGACTTGGAAAACAAGGTACGAGATATGGGGATTCTCCCTCGAAAAGTGACTTATGACTTACTCTGGTTGTTGCCAGTGCGCTTTTTACAAGAGGAATGATCCCGGCCAATCCGTTACGGGTGCTAGAATTTATCCAGTCGAGAGCTTTAAACTTAACCTTAACTAAAACACTTCTATACTACCCTCATTCCCATTAGATTCAAACCCTTATACACTCCTAATATAACTTAGATTGACCTTATATTATTTATCACTAATCCTACAATATTATTTTAAATACACATGAACATTACTTTAACATATTTATTTATATTATTCTGAACTATTACGAACATTATCTTACATATTTATTTAACTTACAATACTATTCTAAACTATCACGGACATCAATTTACATATTTATTTATATTACGATATTACTTTTAACCCATTACTTTAACTGATATATTAACGTGCGTGTACTCAGAACAAAAAACTATTTTGCTTTATTATGAATATTTGATTTATTTTCTACAGATATATTATACTTATTTATTTAACTTGTTTTTATTTTATGTATTTCCGTTATTTTATTCATTTATTTAATTCTACAAATATTATTTCTAAATCCTTAATTTGACCCATTTATTTAACTTGATTTTATTGATTTTTATTTATTTGAACTGTTTATTTACGAACATTTCCTTAATTAATATGTGCGTGGAGAAAAAAAAATCTTTTATTTTGCGAAGTCTCCGTTATTATTATTGCTTTCAAACATTTAATTTATTATTCAGTTATTTTTAATTTTATTATTTTAGTTTTAAATAGAAGTTTCAGATTTAAACTTCTTAAATTATTGACATTAGAAGAATCATATTCCTGCTCATTGTCCATTTCCTGTCTTTTTTGTTTATTTCCTTTACTATTCTGCCCGTGCACTATCTTTTAAATATGTCCGGTGGTTCCTTCTTTCTTTCTACTAATTCACTAACATAAATTATGCTCCATATCCTCACATCTATAAAGTTTGCTGCTTTATCTCTTTCTCTCTCCGTTCTATTTTCTGCCTTGTAAATTAGAAAACTTTTAAGCTTCACAGACCTCCGTATTTTTCCTAACCATGAATATTTTTCCTTACGCTTTCTCTTTGATTTACATCTCCGTTTAAAACAAACACGAACTTTTACTTTAACCTTTTTAAATTTTTGTAAAAACTTTTCAACGCTATCTTCTACCTTGAACTTATGTCTCTCTTCTATTTCTTGATCTATGTTTTCCTCTGTCTTAGCACTATCCTGTTCTGCTTTAATTTCTATTTCAGTTTTCTCTGTTTCAACACTATCTAGTTCTACCTCAATTTCTATATCTTTCATGACCTCAACTTCCTGACTTTCTTTAACTAAATCTAACTCTCTGCCTTCTTGGTTCTCCTCTACTTTCTCTATTATTTCAATCCTCATTCCTTTAATTTCACATCTTATTTCTCTTATTCCCGCAATGAATTCTTGATGACTTTGCCTGAATTCTTGACGCATTTCTTCCATCATATTTATCATCATTTTCAGCATCTGCGTCTCAGACATTTCTTTCTCTTTTTCCATTTTTAAAACAATATTTTATTTCAAACTAGCGCTTACGTTAGACTAAATTTACTATCTGATTTATTTATTTATTTTTCTTACTAAGACGAAAACTCACGTTAACTCCAGACTTTTGTCCTTTTCACTACCCGCTCTTAATGCTTTAACTCCGCCCATAACACCCAATTGACTCTGATTTGATAGCATAAATGTCAAAATCTCTTTTCATTTCGAAAAAAAAAGTTTTCGGTCAATTCTTTTTTAAAATTAAAACACTTTTACATACGTAATTTAACTTTTGTATAAAACAAATTTTTCAAACAAGAAACAAAGTATTTCTTTATTATTGTTTCTTAGGTTCAGCCCCAAGTTGGGTCTAGCCATTTAAACCGTATTCGAATATGTGGATTCGAAACACCGGTCTCTTAGGCAGAGAAGAACATACTCGGAGAGTATGTATGCCCAAATGATAGCTATAAAGTATATAACTAACGTTACATTTCCAGGACATAACTTCTTCTCGACTGTTGAGTTCAACACCAAGTTCAAAGCACTTTTTTTGTTTGTGTATAAACACGGGCGCCAGCTATCTATTCAAGGATGAATAAATAACGCACTTTAAGCAATGGCCACTAACTCAACGCCTAAATCCACGACTAGCTCAGTTGTTTGTAATCACTAATAGATTATACTTAATTAGTGATTAAAAGAATTAATAAAAGAATTTGTTAAAAGGAATTGATAAAAAGAATTGACCGACAAATATAGTTTAATTTTAAAGATAATTTATTAACTAACATTTATTTACTAAATTTAAACATTTTATAATTCCAATAAAACACACGCATATGTTAAATTAACATTTCTAAATAGTTTAAACATTCCTATAGATTTAATAACAAAACATTCTAATTTAACTAATAAATATTGATATAATGACCACGCACATATTATCTCATGCACACACATAATAATGATAATAAAGGACTACTTATAGCATTTGAAATTTAATCACACACATATCAATAGTTTATTTATGTATGATATCGAGTTCATATAATTAGACACTTGGAGGATTCGCACAAATTAATAAAATGCAATGGCTATTACAGTATAATGAAAATAAGCAAATGTTTTACCTAGGATTTTGAATGTTGATGTAGAATTTTGTTCTTTGGAGACTGCTTTCGGTGAGGATATTTCCATTATAAATGCTTACCAGCCGGCTGGGATGTTTCCTTGCTGAGTTTCCTGTTTCACGATTATTGCTATCGGAGACAAATAGATACTGACGGAGATTTTCTAAGATGTTAAGCTGACATTATTTCACGGGCAGATCTGCTGTTTTCTCAGACATCTGGGCTGGAGGTGAACGTGCATTCCAAAATATTCTCAGCACTGCATTTTGTTTCTTAACTGAATCAATTAATTTCCGAACTGCACTCTCTCAATAACTTTGTGAACGGATTGTCTCAACTCAATTAATCTGTGGAACTGAATTACTGTCCGATAAAAAAAGTCTATTTATACCTGCACCTTGTTGTCTTTCTGATATCTCCGGCAAAGATCTGTTGTCAAATTTCTTATCAATTAATCCTTTGATAAACGTGTTTTGGAAGATTGCTTAATTAGTAATAGCCATGCAGAGATGTTGTTTTATATTTTAATTAATAATAGCCATTGCCGTGTTTTTTAATGATAATCTTCTTTAACTTCCATTTATTTATAATAACATTTATTTTATTGTTGACAATCGCACATATATTAGTTTTAACATTATTTTTTCTTTAATTAAAATTGAATGAAAAGAGATTTGGTATATTTTAACTTTTTCAAATTATATTTTTACGAATACTAAAAAAAAAAACTATGAAATTCTTATCTTTTTCGAAAACAAGCTGCAATAAACTCTCCAACATTTAATTTTATGTTTTTCTTTTATGAAAGATTACTTTAATAATAATTTTAGATAAAAATTATATGTGCCTATATCAATATAGGTACAATACATTATTATCAATGAAAAAAAAAATAAAGCCAGTGAGTTGTAATTTTGCATTAATAAAGTCTCTATTGTTTTAAAGGCTTGGATACATTTATATGCTTCAAAGAAAATATTGTAATTTAAACATGAAAATAATTTGATTCAAACCCACGATAGTTATCATTCATGCTCGTTTTCTCTACTGAATAGAAAATCATCTCTAAGCTCAATGGACTATTGAGTAAAAATGGAAAGACTTTCACTTAGATAATATGATTTCTGTGTATATATGTATTTTTTGTTAAAAATAAAATAGTTTATATTTGTTTATATCTCATTTTAAAATTTAGGATTGAAAGATATATATACGGTTTATTATAGAATTCACACAATAAAAAGATTGGAGATATTCATTTTTGTTCTCATTATTTAAACTCTTATTGATGAAATAGATTACTGATGTTTTCAAATATTTAAAATTTTAATATATACCAGATTCAACTCAGGGATATTCAGATAGAAAAGGATTCAAATACAGTCAGTTTTATATTCATTTAATTATTTAGGAATTACATTAATGAATAAATAGAGATCAATTTTTATTTTGTTACATTTTTTTTTATTGTATATTTTCTTTGAAGTCTTAGGAGGATATTTCAAATTTTTCCTTCAGTTTTATATAGTATTATCATCTAGCAACACATTTTTTTGGAGTTTCAGATACATATTCTATTATTATTTTATTGATTCTATACAGTAATAGACTATCGATTATTTATATATTAAAAGAAATCTAGGACTGTAAGTTTTATTTTTAACTGGGTACGACTTTATTGCAAACATCGTTTGTCTGTTCTGTTATATTTTTTTAATATTATTATTGTCATAAACTTTTATTATAAACCAATAAATTTAGAGTTAATTCAAAATCCGGTGAATCTGTTTAATTATTTCTTTTGACTGTGCAAGATAATTTTGGTACTTAAAATTTGATCCAAGATCAAACCCATTTTGGTAAGTAAAAAAGAATTAAATATAAATGTGATACTTATCATTATAATTAAATATTTATTTACTGATCTAAGTCAATATTAATGGTAGAAATAATTTCATTGGTTCAGAGTTGATTATTAGTTCATCTTGTCCAGTTACAAAAATCTCAATAGATTTTGTTCTGTCATTAGTCAGAATGTTCTGTCTTAATTACCTTTAAATGTCTTTGAAGTGGGAATCATAAATTTTATTGACTAGTATAACTTAATATTATTTTGGCTTGGATAACTGCCAATTATCATCATATATAATTTTGTTGTTATAAGATCCATTTATAATCGATTGATTGGAGATTTAAGTAGATGAATAATATCAGTGATTGTAAGTCAGTAAATATCCAATAGAAATTTATGGTATATTGTATATAATTTGACTGGGTATTGTAAAATGTGAAATTATCTAATAGAATTTATTGATAATAAATTATTATGGAGTGTTTCATTTTAGAATATAACTGAAGCAATAATTGCATGTTGATCTAATGTAGGGTGTGAATGAAATGTTTATATTATATTTAACATTTTATTAAAATAGATATAAAACTGAGTAAAGGTTTATTTCATTTAAACATTATAAATATTGCTTAGTTTAGGAAACATTTTCAAAATGTTGTTATAATTATTTGGAGGCTAGTTGATTTAAATACATTGTCATTAAGTGTTAAAGTAAATTTGTATTACTATAAATAATATTAGATTCATAGAGTATGTCAAAATTTAGTTATTGATTCAAATTTAGTTTTATTCAATTATCAATCAAATAGATATCTTAAGCATACATCATTGTTTAGGACAATAATATATGATTTCACTGCTTACATTGGAATAACGAATAGATTTGTTAATGTCTGAGATGATGATCTCATTTGCTTTATTTCATTTTAAATACTATCTGGATAAATTAGATTTTAATAGAGATTGTTGGTATTTTATGATAGTGTAGTGGACAATCTAAATAATTATGTATGGGAAATATTGTTATCGCCTAGTGTGATTGATAACTGAGCTAGATAATTTTACACAGGTTCTAACAGAGTTACTATTTGTTAATGCATATTTTGCTCTATGATAAATAATATAAATCTTAAGGGCATTTCTGTATGACAAATGTAAAGAGGTAGTGAGATAGAAAATTCATTATTATTGTGACAAAGTAGCTACCCAATTCTAGCTGATGATGATCATGTACAAGTGGCAATTGTTACAAAATGCCAAATCAACTTTGAGGCTGTTATAAAATGACATTCCATGTTTAGGCTAGATCTATATTATTATGAATGACATCTCAATTCTGAGACAGTAAAGTTTTTATATTATCATCTCACATTATAATCAATATTCTATCACAAAATGGTGACTGACAATTGGGTTGTGTTTTATTCAGATTAGGTTGCTCATTTTCCCAGCCTCATCATTTTTTATCACATTACAAAATTGTGCAGCAACTCAGGGCTGATTAAAGATCCAGGTTTGAGTCTCATATATATGCTGAAATGTGATATTGTATTTATATACATTAATAAAGTTTTATAGGTGATTGTATTATATCAAAGGGTTTAAATAAATTATTTGGAGTTTTATTGTTATTATCATTCTTTATGGGTTTTGTTCATGGCTGAAAGGTTGAATGAGTAGATATATTCTATGAGAAAATAAATAAAATTAAGTATTTTACAATCTATTCCATGAGAAGGTAGAGATATTATATTTGCTATAAAATATTAATTAAGTTTGGAAACCAATAAGGTAGAAGCATTATCAGAATTGAAAGAGTTATCTTTCAAATGCTGAAAGAATTAATAGATAATAAATTTGATGAGTGAAGAATTAAGAGAAGATATGAATAATAAATTTGGTGACATGAGTAGAGAAAATCAAGACTAAGAGAATAATATGAATAATAAATTTGATCATATGAGTAGAGATATGAATAATAAATTTAGAGATATACATAGATAAAATAAAGAACTAAGAGAAGATGTAAATATTAAGTCTATGGAATGCCATGAGATGTTGAACAATAATCACATTAAAACAATGCCTTTTATTTATCTATTATGTTTCAAATCAAACTTTATTGTTCATAGTTACATTGTTAAAAATATATGGCAGAAAACTACATAGGTTTAGAACAAACAGATAGATATTATTGGTACAGTTCAAATAATTTGTTAGGCATGTTTCTGATAAATGTAAGACTTGAAAACTATGTTTCTATTTTCATGGACTGAAAGTTTAGTTCATCAGTTTAAAATACTTTTGATTGAATGAAAAATATCCTTTGGACTATTCAATACACCGATGTGGTGTTTAAAAAAATGTTGACAATTAGATATGCAACGGAAAAAATAATGTTCTTGTTACAGCAAAATCATTTGGTTGTTATGGTCTGTCTCTTTTAATAGTGACCATGTAGCAGCAAAAATATCTAAAAAGTTTCCAATTAATTTCAAATTATTCAATAGAGGGATTAAAACCTTTTTCAAGAAGAATTGTGTGTAGTAGTATTACTAGATTTAATAATTTTAAATAAAAAATTGACTTTAACTAAAATTTAAATACAAATACACTTGACATATATTCATTATTTAGAGAGAACTCATTTTTCTTTTTAAAATAGCAATTATTCAATATCAAGCAAATCACATTCCTGTACATTTAATTTTAAAAATATTTAGATCTCTTATATAAAATCAATATTTTGATAATTCACCAATCTTTTTTAAAGGTTATATTTTTATCTATTACAGTAATAGATGAAATAAAGTCTTTAAAGAATATGGTCAAACAATGAAAATGTTGGTCTCAAATAATAAAATTTAAACATTGCTAAAACTATGTGTAAAATGGGAGGGGCGTGTGATTTGTTAGTTATTATATATTTCTAATATTTATGTGCATACCGCAACTTTTTACTAGTCAGACTTTATAAAGTCATTTTGGTAAATAACATCCTTAACTTTAAAAAATTTACCTTGTAAAGGATTATTATGATATATATATATTGTGCCGGTCGAATTTGTATGTTCACGTAACAAGATCTAGCATCTAGGCAAAAGTATCTCGAATCCAATCGTGCACAAGATACACAGGTCAGGAACAGTCATGAACTCTGCCCTATTTGCCTATTTCCCAGATCTATAACATTATGAGCAACAATCCCGATGACATTGATTAATTTACTTCTCACCCACTGGCATCGATCATCGGAGACACAAAAAGACTCTAAACTAAACTTACATGATAGATTAACTTAATAACTAGCTATATTTTATGAGCATTGAAGGCTCGTGACCTAGCATATTAATTATGTATTGAGCAGAGATCATCTAGTCATATTTAGCATAAGTATCTTAACTAAAAGAAAGCAATGGTTCGAGTTTGATATATATATTTAAGATTTATTAATAACAAAATTATGTCGGGTTATTTAGCCAATATGAGCCTCGTACGTATTATATATATGTTTTGATTCATATTTAACGATAACATAAGATTTGCGGCTATGCCAATAATATATATGTGTGATTTAATGAATAAGTGCTATTAGAATACATTACTAGAATACTATTACACCCCCAGAGACGAAGAGCATTTACTTAATTTAAACAACAATAATTTCATAAGCAGGTTACTTTCAATATTATGATAAATTTGATTTATAGATAATGCGTGGGATGGGTAATGAATAATTATATAAATGATACTAAATCTATCGCATTAATACTTATATTAAAATAATGGAAATATGTCTGTTTAAAAAAAATCATTTCATTACGGCTTATGAATACTTCTGGGCGACTAATAAGACCCTGAAAGGCGGTGCATGCATGGCAGCTGATTGGGTTGGTCCAATTATGGATCCTGGAGTGTGCTTCATGAATTTTTAATAACGAAGTGGACCGATTTCCTCTGAAAACGTAGGCAGGGTCGGTTTAACGGATGAAAGAGTCCAAGATTCCCTGGAATGAAGTACAGGCGAATCATGGATGACAAAGAGTGGTCAGCAATGTCATTATTGGGCTGGATTTTCCAGAGCGATCCCCGTATAAAGCATGCACTTAAGACCTAGGATGTCCCCAGGGTGGTTTTACAGCCTGGTTTAAGGACATAGAGAATGATGATGGGGCCCGACTTCGTGGATGACCTCCATATGAGAGAGAAGCACGAACATATATAAAACGAAATGGCCTTTCTGCACGAAACGCTTAATAATATAATATAATTCTAAAGATTATCAAAACAGATTTATTGCCCATAAATTATGAAATATTCGGCGTAATGACATGGCTTCACTAAGCAAACATGGATAATAATTATACTTAAATATAAAATTAAGATGTTAAGATCCCCCTCCCCCTTACATTATGTTATTTAATATTATTCATTACTTCTTACACATTTAATAAATCTCAATTTTGGTTAATCAATGCTCTTGTGAAAATATATAAATGATTACCAAATAAGTGGGTGGTGGTAATAGCTAAGATGGGTTTTACATATATAATATAATTTAAGAATAAAAGATAGCGCATTATTTAGGAAGGAGAATATGAAAAACAGACGTCAAATCTGTTTTTCTACAGTAAAGATGAAAAATATAATTAGTTTATTTATCTAAAATCGCGAGCACCTGGGCAAGTCGAATAAGACTTGTTTTAATCAAATTATAAATTATTTACCCAGTAAATGAGGGGTGGGGAAACAAAAATAAATTATATGCTGGCGATTTTAGAATACTATTGGCATTTATTTTAAAATATAAATACATAAATCAAATTGAAAATTGGTTGCCGCTTGAAAATAAAAGAAAAGAAAAACATTATATAGGAGGCTTAATATAGATTAGTTATATAGAGTTATAGAATACATATTTGAAGACATTTCATATAGATGACTTAAAATATAAATATTACAGAGAAGGCAGGATTTAGGAATTATAAGCGGTCAAAGTTCTTTTGCCTTGATTATTTGGAAGAGCGTTTCACTAGGAATCAGTCCATCGGTATTATTTCACTAGATCTAGGGTAGCATTATTATTTGAGAGATAGCATTTCATTTTACTGGAAAATATCTAAAGTTCAGTAGTACGGGATGTAGATCTTCATTCATGGGAACAGCATATTAGAACGGAGGGACAAGGTGAAATTTCCTACTCACAACACATTGAGTGAGAATTAAAACTGGCGTGGAATATGTATAACAATTTAGTTATTTAATGGTCTCCTCCGTTTTTGGATTCAAATCCAGAAGTATATATACTTTTATTTTGAGGCTGTAACTTAGCAACTACTGCTGGACCTGAGGTGGTTAAGCACCCAAGGTTTCTCTGGAATAGTTTGACCGGATACTCTTATCTAGTAAGATGTTTGAAACAATGCAAGTTTGTTATCAGTTTCTCGAACGATTGTTTTAAAATATATCTTATGATTTTAAAACAAGCTAGCATGGACAATTTCCACTAATGGGTTTATTTTATTATTACCAATTCATAATCTTTTACTTTAATCTAAGGGGTCTTCCGGGTAATTGTTTTTCAATAGACTTCTTAACAAGATTGCATCATTTCTGGCTACAAAATTATATATGAAAAAATAATAAGTTTCATATATAATACCTTATATATATAATATAACTTTATTAATATATTCACAATCTCCTACACTGAAATATATAGATATTTATTAGGTGACCATTTATTATTTACGCCCGTATACACATGAGAATATTATGAAATAAAATATTTTTAAATTAAAATACGTGTTTACATTATTTGTTATAATATTAACCAAAAGAAATATATATATTATTAGCTATGTATATATGTGCGTAAAGGCGGGTTTGAATACAGTTAGGTGGTAGGAGATTGGATGTGGGCTGTGAAACAGGATCTGAGCATCAGATCATCTGCTTCAATATATTTAAAAATTATTTTATTTTATAGCCTTTATTTGTTTAAACAGTTGTTAAAATTAATGGAATATATATTTTTATGTAACTTTGTATACCAATATCAATTCTTTTTCAATTTATGTTCTTATATTATAAAAGGTAAAAGTTATGGTGACAGAAACTAGTGTGACTTTACAAATAAATGTAAAATCAGAGAAGTCAATGACAATCTTTGCTTTTTTGAATCATTTATTAACAAAAAAGGTACAGAAGTCATGAAACATAGATGACTGACATTAAAAAAGGTATTCAGCTATCAAGATATATCTACAAAAAAAAATCCATAGTTCTTCAAGCTATTGCAATTTTTATTATCCTACATAGATGTGAAAGTTGGGTAGCTTTGAAGAAATGTAGAAACTGCATTGAGAATTTTGGAATATGGAGCTTATAAAGACTTTTAGAAATATTACATATAATTATTTAAACTATATATATATATATTTTTTGTGATTCTATATGGATGAGAAGGTTGGACTTCTATGAATAAATATAAAAAAATCCGCAGTGAACATTGTGTATATTTACTTAAGATTAGTTCTTTTTTTTTTTTTAAGTCAAATGTCTGATCATATCATGCTCTTGGTTAGATTTTTAACAATAAAACCAGAAATAAAATAGATCTGATCATCTCAACAATAGATGCGCTAATGAGGAGCATAAAAACCAAATCAAATGGTAGATTATTGTGAAAATACTATATATATAATTTCCCAGAAATCAACATCTATTTTATTGGACATTTAATAAAAAGCATATTTTTAAAATTAGCTTTAAAAAAATTAAATGTTTTAAGATAATTTCCTGATATTATTTTTTGACAATGATTAATTACTTAAAATTGCAGACACTTTTTCTTTAATATCTATTTTTTTCTATCAGATGGTGGAGTGGCAGCAGTCGTCAAGAACAGGAAGATGACAGCTATTTTGAAAATCTTATGGATGGTGTACTAAATGATAGGCAAATTGGAGAAAGCAAGTTTTTTTTAATTAACTTTTTATGATTACTTACATCATACACACACCTATATACATACTTGCATATGTATAAATTTGTAGTTATAAAAATGGTAAAATTTCCATCGAGAATGATCTCAATTTTAATGCTCTGTGTGATTTGCTGCAGTGATAGAATGACAAGATCGACAGAGCTTAAGGTCCATGGATTGCAGTCCAACTCTGTTACTAACGTTTCTCAAATTTCTTATTAACTCCCGAGCAATAAACCACTTCATTAAGTTTTATTAATTTTATTTACTCACAAAATTTATTTTTAAAAAACTGTTTTAGGTTTTAAATATATTCTCATGCAAAATTTAAATAAATATATAATTCCTGCAAAGCATCACACGACATTTATCTACGCATTACAATTAAATAGCAAATCTATTTTCTTCTATTCCGATTCTGTCCTAAGTGAGATTCGGTAATCAATAGATACTAGAGCAAGATAAGCATTTACGAAGCACTATTTGACACTTATTGATTATTCAAGTTTATATTAAATTGCGGAATCAGAGGAGTAAAAAGAAATTTTCTATTGTATATAAATACCTGGAAGCAGTTCACATTTAAAAAAAATATCAAATAATACCAAGAATTTCAATGTGTTTGTTGTCAAGCAACCTTTTTATTATGTGTTTTTATTGTATTCATGTATATAAGATGTCAGATGCTTAATTTAGACAACTGATGGAATCCACAATTGACGAAGAATAAAATGATCTTTGACTACAAAAAAAAAATTATGAATAATTAGTGAGCAATCCTTCTAAAAATTAGTAAACAATACTTCTTCAAGAAAATCTACTGCGGACTTCAATGTTGAATCATCAAAAGCTGGATTCTGGAGACTTATTTTTACAGTTTTTATTTTGCCTTTTTTAACCATATTGTTTTCAATCACTTAGGTTATTATGAACTTTTTATACTATCTTTCATTAATGTGCACTAACTTAGATAATGGGATTCTGTCTTTGTGAAATATATTTCCCTCTTTTAATAACATACCCTGAGATTTGTATTTGAATCTCTCTTCTTTTTTTTTGTTATTGATAAGTAAATGATTTTATTGATGAGAAAACAAAATTGAAGACAGGTTTACAGACAGAAAATCTTAGTTGTTATTTTGCACAAGGAAATGCAATCAATAATAAATCACTTTGAAAATTGGATTTAAAATAAGAGTTTCAGCAAATGATAGTTTATTGGAAGTCTTCCTATACATTTAATCAAAAGTAGTATAAAAGGGGTTGAAGTTGCAAAATCTGGATAATCCAATGAGCGTGGCAGATTGCCTACTGAAATAATAAAATATTTGTAGTATCAATAATGGCAATAATGTAAAACAACTTAATAATTCTGATAATGAACAATGAAATAGATAAAAATATGATGCCAAAAATCAGGTGATGCATGAGATCTGATTATAATAGTAATGCACATTCTCTTTATTCTAGCAATAAAAGTTCTCATTCTGACAATGGATGTTTAATTGTATCTGATGATGAACTGTTTTTTATCCAGATAATGAACTTTTTGTTTATATATTGAAGTATCAGTTTATTCTGATGAATTTAGTCTGTTCCATTAATGAAGAATCTATTTTGTTCTATCTGATAATGAAGACTTTTCATTCACATAATGAGCTTTCTTTTGTATATGGAAAAATCAGTTTATTCTGAAAAGTTAAGTTATTCTGGTAATGACAAATTGGTTTATTTTGACAATTTTTTTTTATTCTGACAGTGACTGTTTTGCTTCATCTGATAATGACTTTTTTTTATTGAAGTAAACAAAATTCTATTCATTTGTATATTAATAGTTCTAGTAATGAAAAATCTATTTATTTTGATAATGAGTCATCAGATTATTCTGATAATGAATAACAGCGTCATTCTGATGCTGATTATTCTTATCAGGAATATGAAAATGCTTCACAAGATGAGATAGAAAAATCATTAGAATAAACATTCTTGATTAAGTGATCTCTATATTTCATTAATTGGAGGACATGTTGTAATTATCCAAAAAGTAAAAGCCAGGATAGGGCATCAAATATTCAAACTTTTTCTGATATAAACAGTTCAAGATCTAAATGATGAGAAACATTTATTTATGTAAAATAAGGTTTAAAAATGATATAGATGTTCTCAGTGAAATTCATCTTCCAGAGGAGAAAAGTTTAATTGCACAGACAGATGATAGGAAAAATGATTAAAAAACTATATCATATTGAATTCACTGTTAAATTTACTCTTTAAATTTCTAAATGTATTACTAAATTGTATTTGATATTAAAATGCTATTACATGTAATGTTACCTATGCTTATTCTATAAGAACTCATGCTATTTTTGCTATTAAACATTTATCAAATGGACAATGTTCTATACATGAGGGGTCAGGGTTGGAATCACAATAATATTGGTACTAATAAAGGATTTGTGTATTCCATCATCATATTTTCAATCATATGGATGGCTGAAGAGTTGGAGGGTAGATTAGATTGAGGTCTGTCCACTAAAGTTTGAAGATTTGCTATATTAATATAAACCAAGCACTGATTATATGTATGGGTGGGAGATAATGATCTGGACCAGCTTGCTTCAGCATGAAATACATATATTGGAGATCATTTATCTTTCTGTCATGTGTGTGGTCATGTGTATCCATTGTATGAGGTAGAGTTGATAGCTGAAGAATTCTTGAAAGTCTGTGTTCAAATCCTCTACAATTACATCTAATTTTCAAGTATATTAAATTATACGTGTATTCAAATATTACAGATTCAGCCTGTATCCTTCCCATCCCTCTTTCTGTGTATTTAAATGAATAAAGTCCTATATACAAGAGGTCAGAGTCATTTAAGGTTAATATGGGCATCACAATAATATTGGCGTCAATAAAGGATTTGGGCATTCCATCATCACATTTTCAATGTTATGAATGGCTGAAGAGTTGGAGGGTGGAGTATATTGAAGCCTGTCTATTAAAGTATGATGATTTCCTACCTTAATATAAACCAAGCACTGATTATATATGTGTGGAAGATAATCTAGACCAATTGATGAATATTGGTTCAGCATGAAATACATATATTGAAGATCATTTATATTTTTTACATGTGTGTGGTCTTATGTATCAGTTGTATAAGAATGAGTCAATAGCTGAAGGGTGTTTGTAAATCTGTGTTCAACTCCTCTACAATTACATCTAATTTCCAAGTATTTTAATATTATATTTTTAATAATGAAAACTACCACTGCAGACCCACATGATTTAATAGAAAAAAAATATTACTTAGAATTTCACACTTCAAAATTAATAGTAATAATAATTTGAATTAAAGAATAAATACACAGCAGCAAATATGCCAAAATAAATTGATGCTTGAAAAATAGACAGTTCTGGTATCCTAAACACTATCTAATTTACAGAAAATGCTAATTCTATGAAATTATTCCAACCACCATTATTTTCAAACAACATCAGTTCTTTACAGAACAAACATTTTTCTGAATTTAATCCAGTTTCTTTGATTCACAGCTTCTTTTATACCAAATCATTTGAACAAACTTTCTCATCTCAATCTTTATTTCACATATGACTTTTTTCTATATTTTTTTCAATCTTTTTAAATCCAATTTAAGTTTCAAAACAAAAATATGGAAACATAATATTTCATTATTTTGATCAAATCACATGTTAAAATGAAATCGAGTTTACACTTAGGTTGTCTCTTAAAACAAATATTAAATTTAAGCCTTTGTAAGGAAAGAAATTGGGAATAAACTTGCTAATCATAAATCATGTGTTTAATAATTTCTTCATTATTGAAATGCAAAAAAATATTGCTAAAATATTTTTACATAATACAGTTCTTTTAAGGAAATTATTATTGTTTAATATTAGAAGTATATACTCTTATTCTTCTCCTTTACTTTCTTTGCATTTTTTCATACATTCATATATATTGTTTATAATAACTTCTTTCATATACACTTTAATGCAAAAAAAAATTGTAATAAAACTTCTTTATTTTCCTGACAGTTTTGACTGTCCAGCAGTCTTTATCAGAGCTTTCTCAAAAAAAAAAAAGTTTTGAGAATGCTCTGATGAAGACTGCTAGACAATCGAAACTGTCAGAAAAATATAGAAGTTTTCTTAAAAAAATTTTTTGCTTAATATTTTAATATATATATTTATTTTTTTAGATATACTTAAAATCTCCATGCCATATTTTTGAAATCTATAAATAAAAACATCTGAAAAATAAAAATAATCTCCAGCTGCAATATTCTGTTGACCCTGACCACACTATTTAAACACATTATTTATTCACTATCAAAATTATTTTGTGGACAGTAGAGTTTTTTTAAGAAGTCTTTATTTACATTTTTTTAGAATGTGTGTTGGAGTAAAAGTTTTAAGTTTAATTCAATTTTTAGAAGTTATATTGCGTATGGAAAAAAAATGAAGTGTCCTTGTGTATGTTTAATTAATAAACAATACATTGATCTTTAACCAAGGTTTAAAACTCATAATTGGTGTAGGGATAACCTGAGGTGTAAAAATTGATTAATAATTATCACTGATGTATTTTTTTAAATGGATAGTGTCAATGTTAGGAATGCAGGTAATTTAATACTTGTAAATCAAAGTACAATAGTTTAGTGCTAATAAATATTGAATAAATAATGAAGATATATATGAAATTGTGGATTGGGCCAAAAGAAGATGACTGGTATAGCATAAAATGCATCTTATGATTATTTGTCTATTTTAGGTGTATTTATTTAATTTTACAATGTAATACATGGAAAAAAGGAGATGAAATTGAGTTAGTATGTTTATGTTTAATTAAACAATAGATACATTAAAATGAGGCTTAAAATTTATATATGGGCTTAAGGATAGTTTTTCATTTAATAAATGATTAGTAATAATTATCAATGTATTTTTCTGAAATGGTTAGTGTTAAAGTTGAGAGTATCAAAAATTTGCAATTTGTAAATCAAACTGAATAATATGTTAAAGTGTATTTTGGCAGATGAATATTAAAATTAAAAACTTAAAATTTTACTTGTTTTTTTTTATACATACATAGAAATTATAATAAATAACAAAAATATCACATATATCAGCTATACTAAAAAAATAGATATATATTAATAATTATACACAGAAAGCCTTTTTCAGCACATGGTTTTGTCCTCAAAAGTTAAGTATTTATTTTAACATTAATCAATTATTGCAGATAGAATGCTATCTGGTATTCTAAAATGGAAACAAAATAACAACACTAACAATATAAAACATGGATAAAACAGAATAAAATTATAATACAGAGATTCATTAAATGTTGAAACAATTGACTATATAATATGCAGAATAAATAACATATCCTATACAATTTTGTATATACTATCTTGTATAATTTTCCATTCATTGCTACTTGATCAGTTTATTAACATAATTTATTGAAGTTTTATAAGTATTCATACAGTTTTTGGCTAACATTAAAAATAGATGTTTAATATTTGAGAAAGCACAAAACCATGTTCCAAAAAAGGTTTATATACATATAGCTAATATATATGATATATTTATTATAATTTATATTAAAAACAGCATAAAGAACTTCTTTAATTTTCACTTTTGATGATACATACAAAAAACTTATGACATCGTAAGTACATTCTGTGCCATGCCCATTATATAGCATAATGGAATTGTTATACTCAGCTTGCTATTTTGGCATTCAAATGTCACATGACTTTCAATCAACAAGTCATGTGATTACTTATGTTTAATCTAAGCTTACAAAACAGGGATTTTTTTTATCAAGTAGTCAGTTCAATAGTCAATTTAGTACCCATCTAATAGCCAATAATAAATTCTTTGTAGAGCCATTACTAGTTTTAAAAAGTACTAAAAATATTTGTTACCTAGTAAGCAAAACCTAATTAAATATGTTTTCTCCTTCATTTTCTTATATGAATATTTGTTTGTAGTGTATATAAAGGCTATTTACAATTTTCATTTATATCATCTGTAAACATTAAATTAAACATAAATAAACGGAGTAAATAACCTTCCTCGGGTTATGCATTAAAATTACTCTAAATGTTGAACAGGATCAAGAATAAAATAAATGTATCTATTATTGAAGTTCTGGTGTTTATAAGCATTCTTTTGTCAATATTGTTAATAATTCAGAATGGAGTTAGTATATAATCTAAATGAAATATGACTCTTAATATTTATTAAACTAATAATCAGTTATACAAGACAGAAGACAAAATCTCTCTTTTAATATCTTGTTTAAAATAATTAAATACAATTTAATATGTAACCTTAAATTGAACATACCTCAATGTATATATGTAATGGTAGATATATTAATTTCAATCTGAATTATCAACAATGTTGACAAAGATATGCTTATAAACATCAGAGTTCCAATAATACATGGGTTTGTTCAATTCCTGATCATTTTTTTAAACACTTAGAATGCTTTTAATTCCTAACCTGAAGGAGAATGTTTTATTCTCTTTATTTTCGTGTATGTTTTGAGATATGTTTAATTTAATGTTTAAACATAAAATTATATTTAATTATTATAAACTAGGTATTAATAATGTATTCTCTCTCCAGCCTTATATAATTGATTATTATTTTAGTAAATATTAAGTGCCATATTCTATCTGGTTAATATATTAATTTCACTCTTAATTACCAACAATATTGACAAAAGTATGCTTATAGATATCAGAACTTCAAGGATTAATTTCTATGCTGGACTCTTTCTTCAACATTTAGAGTGTTTTTAATTCATATCCTGACAGAGAATGATTTAATCATTTTATTTATATACATATAATATTTAATACATTTATATTGTCTATACTAAACAATGTAATTACCATGAACTTGAACTCAGACTTTCAAACTCCCCACAGCTACCCAATCTATCTTATACAACTGACACATATGACCACATACATGTGAAAAAGATAAGTGATCTCCAATATATGTATTTCATACTGAAATAGCACTCATCAGTTGGTCCAGATCACCATCTCCAACACATATATACACAATTATTACTCACTTTATATTAAGAAAGAAAATCTAATTTTAGTGGACAAGCTTCAATTTTCTTCACTCTCCAACTCTTTAACCATCCATATCATTAAAAATCTGAGGATGAAATACTCAAAGTCCTTGGTGATACCAATATTATTGTCATACCCATGTTGACTTTAAGTTACTCTGACACTTCACACATAGGACCTTAATATATCAATTTTATTATACAGAAGGGGGATGGGCATATTGTAGGTTAAATATGTAATATTTAAATGCATGTATCTTGGAGATCATTTATCTTTTTCACATGTATGTCATCATGTGTATCAGTTGAATAAGATGGATTGGATAGCTGTGGAGAGTTTAAAAGTCTTAACTCCATAATTATATATATAGAGAGAATTATCTAAATTTATTAATATATTTTTATTATTATAGAACACTATCCCAGCTACAGATGCAGTGAAGGTAAGAATTATTTATATATTTTTAATATGTAATTATTTTTAATTATAATAAACAGTTCAAACAAATAATAAAAATATATAACTCATAAAGAAGTACTTTCAATTAATTATATTTACAATCATTATCAACTAAACTTATATGTATGAGAAACAGGATGCCACATAATTTTTTTAGAAATTATGTGTTATAGTATTAACAGATTGTCTATTTATCATAACATCTTGAAATGGATTTTAAAATTCTTTTTTAATTTTTCTCTTTCCTTATGTAATATTATTGTATGATCTGAACTGACATAAATTTAAAGTTAATTTTAAAGTTACATGAGGAAAAACACTATAAAAAAGAAAATTAAGGAGACAATTTTTATAAATTAATTTAAGGCTTCATAGTAGATAGACAATCTGCTAAAACACAATTTCTGTTTAATCATGTGCATTAATTTCTCATTCACATAATATCAATTGATACTTATTGCAATCTAAGTAATTGAAAATACTTATATCAGCCTCAGGGTGGCCTTTGAGCATTCCATTATCAGATTTTCAATTGGATGGATGGTTGAAGAGTTGGAGTAGATTGAAGCCTATCCATTAAAGTATGAAGATTGGCTATCTTAATATATATCTGAGCACTTATAGCATATATGTATAGAGATGATAATCTGGACCAATTGATGATTGCTGGTTTAGCATGAAATATGTATATTGGTGATTATTTATCTTTTCAACATATATGTGTTCAAGTGTATCAGTGTTATGAGATTGAGTGGTGAGTCATGTGAAAGTCTGTGCTCATATATCCCATATATTACATATATAGACGTAGGTATATAATAAGTCTGTGTTTCAGTTATTATATCATTACTGTAATTTAAAATAATTATATATAGTATATTTTAAAGAGTTATATATATATATATAATGGGGTGTTGAAACCAACTTTCAAACTCCCTACATTTATCCACTCTATCCAATATAACCAACACCCATGCCCATTTGTTTTTTTCTCATGTATGCAGTCATGTGTATTGGTGATATTGGATAGAGTGGATGACATTAGGGAGCTTGAAAGTCTGTATTCAAATCCTCTTTAATTACATTTAGGATAAGCATATATATTATACCAAATATACTATACATATATAACATATATATAAATATGCTTTTGAATTTTCATTTTATAATCAGTATCTTCTATATATAATTAACTAACTTTTTATTACCTTAATGTTAGTACATTATTATTAGTAGTAAATCCAAACACACAGCCAATATGCCAAATCAAATATTTCTAATGATGGGAAGAATAAAGATGAAAACAATAGTTTTCGTCTTTGTTCTTTCTTTGAAAATATGCATATAATGATGGAAAAATATTAAATTGTTATTATTATTATTTACTTGTATCATTTTAAACATTGTCACATGGCCATTTGCTCAAAATAGATGTGCATTTAATATGGCTAAAACTATTCAAAATGGATGTAGGATTTTTCTAGATATCTGATTCATATCAGACAGATTAGCCATCCAATATTGATCAGTTAATGCATTCTAAGATGTTGTAACCATATATTATGACCATCTGATTTATTCCAAATGTACTGGCATTGTTTTTATTGTGGAACAAATGAGATAAAAAGAAATGGATCATCAGGGATAAAAAAAAGTTTTGTTTCATAAGCAGAATAGAAAGCTTGAATAAAATATAATTTTATTCTGATATTTTATTTATTCATTTTTCTTCAACTGTTTGTGAATATGTCAAAATTATATAACATGTGCATTATGCAGGCATTGCTATTATAGATATTATAACATTGTATTTAATAATTTGTTTATCTTTGTACAAGTGGCAGGTGTGGACTTTTGCTTAAATACTGAGGTTCAAAATATAAATATGAAATATTCAATTAAATTAATTAATTAATAAACTGGAAATAAATATCAAATATTTGATTTCAGGCTTTTTTTCAATTTTCCAAATTTTAAAAAACTCCCATCCTTTGCTGTCAGCCTAAATTTTGCTAGAAAATTCATTAACTTTATTATCTTTAGTTTGTATGTTTTGAAATACTTTTTGCAACTATATAAATTTAATTTTTTAATAAGTGCAAACATTTGAAAATACAAAATATTCTCACATTCCCATTAGCACTAAATGTTTATATAGCAATAACTGAAGCAATAAATCAAAACAATAGTTTGTAATTTTGTCAGAATAATAGAAGTTTATCAATAAAAGGTGTTTATATTAAGCAGTTTTTTTTTTTTTTACCAATTAATTATTTTTATAATTAATCTCATTATGAATATTTTGGTCATATACCAATAAAATTTAGTTACTTGTAAAATTTCTGACATATATAATAATACAAGCAAGTTATCTTGATTCAAAACCTTTAAAAAATTGTGCTATTGATTTGTTAGTGTAAAAGAATATAAGATGGTGGGTGGATTTCTTTTTATGAAGATGACTAATTGTCAAAAATTAACCTGATGATGTGGGTATAGCAATATTGGCTAGTGTTCATTGATTATATAAACTTACAATAAATAGCTGAAAAATAGAGAACATAGAATAATTTATTTATTGATCCTAAAAGCAGACTGAGTTTATGATGGACTGGGTTTTTTATTATTATTGTGCAACTTTTATATTTTTATTATACCATTAAAAATACTTCCAATTTTGTTAATGTAATTTTAAATGTCGTTGATTCTCTTATATAAAGAATTAAATGTCAATAATAAACATAATTGCCTGGAAAGATTTACTATTGCTCACCAATCTCTTAACATAATCTTTTACATCATTAAGATCTATCAGTTTTAGTGAAAGTGAACAAAAAATATTGAGGCAGTGATTTTTATAAAAATTCTAAAATTACTACTTCAGTATTTTTTTTGATTATACTAAATAGTTTAATAAATAATATTTTAATTTGCAAAGCACAGATAGTTGAAAATTGAAATAAATCGAGATACTGCCAAATCTCTAGTACTCGTTAAATACTTAACTGACAGCCAATCAGAGTCAGGAATAGCTGTTCAAATCATAGGATTTTGCATTGTGCATTATAATTTAGACTCAGTTAGTTAATTGTGAAGATATTTAAAGCTTCAAGCTTTCAAACCTAAATGTTTATGACTGGCTTAAATATGTAGAAAGAAAAGTAGAGAAAAGGGTGGCTTCCCTTTTCTCATAAAATCTTTGTTGTGTGTTTGGGTTTGGATGTCATTTGAACAGCTATCCCTGACATCTGATTGGCTGTCGGTTAAATATTAAATGAGTGCTAGATATTTGGCAGTATTTCAATTTATTTAAATAGTTTAGTATAATTGTGTGTTTGATGTAATAGTAGAGAGGTAAACTCTGTAGCCCATAGTCCACAAATCATTGTTTACCTTGGATAACTTTAGTGTTCAAACTTTTTATGAACTTCTTAGTAATAAATCATTTATTTTGTTTTTATTGAATAGTTGTAGAACTAATGATAATCTTTCCGCAGCTTCACTAAGACAATTTTTAATGAAGTATCATATATCTTCTTATTTATCTTGTTCAAGTTTGGATCATTTTGCAAATCTATTAAAGGTTTTAATTGATTTGAAAGTTTAATTTCATTAGCATGAGTCTGTTGGTTATGGCTTCATTATTAATTCTGTAATTCTTAACAGTTGTTATCTTTCTAAATTTACATTACAACATATCTTGTATCTCATTAATCAATAATCAATTGCTGTGTTGAATCTACTATGAATATTAAGATCTTGAAATACATGTTTGTTAGTCAGAATGTAATCCAATTCTTCTGCACCTTTATTTGGATGTTTCCATGTCCTTTTCCATATAGCTTTTTTTTTTAAAGAAAAAAAAGCATAATATATAGTTTTTATTTTTTCTAAGGACCCCACTAAAGTCTATGTCTTCTCTCATTTCTGTCTTCATAAGAAAAATTTACCCACAACATTTTTATCCTTCAATTGTTCTACCAATTCTAACATTAAAGTATTCCTGACAATTTTTGAAGATTGTGGCTGAGCTGATCAAAAACTTTTTAAATTATCTCCTTCTTCATCACAATGATAGCTTGTTGAATAAAAAATCTTGCCACTCTGTCTGATATATTACTAATGTCTACAATTTTGTTTTTCCATTTCTTATTTAGAATAAAACTCATTCCACTTTTCCTGTTAATATTTGTGTTTTTATATAAAATACAAGTCCACTTTTTAATTGAATGTATTAAAAAATAATATTAATTCATACACACATTTAACTTTCAAGAAAACCTAATTGGTATTTGAATTAAAATCTATCACTCAACTAAGGAAACAAGATCATGATATTTATCAGTCTTACTCAGAGACAAAAGCAAATAAATTCTCCACTCTGGATAATGCATGATTCATAAGTAAATCATCTATATTTCTTTATCATGAGAATAATAACATAGTAATAACAGATTCAACAGAAGAACAGATGAAGTAAACAATTGTTATTCGCTGTTTAAGCATGACAAACACCTAATGTTTATTCCATTTATATAATATATCATTTGTCCTTGAATATATAAATATTACATTTAATATTAAATCTAATGTGATTCACATTCATAGATAAAATCAGATTATCATTACAATTTTATATCTGAATTAATTTATATTTCAGGTTCCAATCATTACTTTATTTTTCTACGATAAAATCCAATCATTACTTTATTCTAGTATACAGTAAGACCTTATTTATTCTTTTGAAACAATTTTTATACAAACTATAAATAAATAGGTCGAGTTACAATTTGATAATGAAATCTTCTATTTTAGCAATCACTCTTATAATTCCCATATTTACAGGTTACAATAATCTTATAAACAACAGAAACGTTTCTTATCAAACCATTTAATAGAAATAGATTAAAAGCATAACCAATTTATCTTTATTAATTGTAACTTTTTTTTATATAAATAACTTTAATAACAAACAACAAATTACAAGTCTCTTAATCTCATAGTTTCTTCACAATTTATTAATCTCACCGATATGTTTGACAACGTATGTGATGCCATAAGTAAGAAAGGGAATTTTGTTCGTACTCATAGATTACATCAAGTTTTCTTAAAATTAAAATAATATAATCAAAATAATCTCAAATATTGATGCAATTCGGACATCATACTACATGAATTTTAATTATGTGACTATCTATACTATATACTCTTAAGTAATATTTACTGAGGCTATAACCTCATTTCTTCCATAGCGTAAGCTTGTGGTTAAAACACCTGTAGATGTCCCTACTATCGCATTTTATACGCATACTATCGAGGTTATAGCCTCAGTAAATATTACTCACGTAATCAATGTGCGTTTAATAAATTTATAATTACAACTATATATTCTTATAACTCAAAAAATACTATACTTTTGTGATTTGAATTTTCTGATTATGGGAGCATGATAATGAAGAAAAAAATCATAAATTAAGAATAAAGTAAAATTTTTATTAATAATATAATAAGTATAAATACTTTATAAGCTAATGTAATCAAAACAAAATAATTATAACAATATTTCTGTAATTAATTCAAAATCAGAAAAAAAAATATTTGTCACTTATGAATAAACAAACTCTTGTATTTAAAATCTAGTTGTCTTTCTAAATGTAATATTAATATAAGAACCTTTCATCATTGTATTTGTCAGATGATGTTGGCAACAACAGAACAATATTAAGTCTGAAGAGGATTTATAATTATCTAACTCTATACAAAAATCCTATTTAAGTATAGACCAAGAATGATTTATCATAGTCTTTATATATAAAATATTTTTAATAACCACAAACACCATTATCATTTTCAACATTCTCTGATGAGGTTCAGAGTAGATAAAGATGTAGATCATAATACATATGCCTTCAACATTTTATTCCTAACACCAATTAATAGGATAGGTAAAATTATGGGATAATCAAAAGTGCACACTTGTCTACAAATTCAAGTTTATTATTAGTATATCATTAATCTCTAAAAATTTATCAAGAATAAACTAGCATAAAAATTGTCCAACATCATTTATGTCATCTATGGCATACTAGACTCTGAAGGCATAATTTAATATAACATATAAAAATGATTTCAAATATCTACTATTTATATTATAAACCTGATATGAAAGACTGATAAAACACATTGTATTCCCAATAAAATAATTAGGTATAAGAATTTTAAATTAACTGTTGTACTAAAAAAAAATCATACATCATCTCCAAGTGTACATCCATTCATCCATACTATTCATTAATCAATCCTATACTAAATGTTCATATTACCTTTTGGTACAATGGTGCAACTATATTTTGAGAACTTCAATACTTATTCATAATACATATAAACTGTGAACAAATTATTGGTGTAAATATTATATGCATAAAGAAAAATGTATAAATAAATATATACCTAAAAAAAAGTTTTTCTTTTTCTTTTACCACTTACAGACAGTTTATGAGTCTTTAAATGATTTATTTTTAAAGCACATTTCATAGTGTTCCAATTCAAATCATAATTCCATGATATTCCAGAATATTTTATAAAGAAATAGCATTCATGTTTCAAGTTTACAAATTGATAAATAATTCTTCAATATCCAATGTAATGAATAGAGCACTGACATAATTTGATGCAATACAAAATTTATATAGTACATTATTTTTTTATATATCACAAGGTAAATGAAGTTTTCGATTGCAATAAGGCATACATACTTCAATGAATATATTTTATCTTAAGGACATTGTAAAATAAGAAGTTAATCCTTCACATTATCTTTGAAAACAAAATACAATGTTATACATACATTTGAATAAGCATCTTTAAAATCTTTTACAAACTGATATAATGTTATTCCAACATTAAATAGAAGAATGAATTATAAAAATATATCACTGTCAACATAGTTTTTTCTAAACATAAGGTAAATATATTTTAGATATCCATTATTAGTAGAGTTTACATCTATTTTAATTATCTACTCCTAAATATTATTCCAGTTCAAATTTCTCTTTTTTTTTTAATTACCAAAATTTAGTGTGATGAAGAATACAAGGGTTATTAATATCATGACAAAAAGTTACTATAAAGTTTATAATTAGTTATAGGATAAAAACTTAATAAATTACTTCTGGAGTCAAGCATTATATCAGCATAATAATTTTTATTTTAAGTAATGCATTAACACACAATTGATAGTTGATAATAGTTCAAAATAATATAATTTACATATGTGATATTTATGATGTTAGCAAATCCATGTTACAAGTTTTGTTTTCTTTCTCCAATATAGCTAGTTATTGGTGTTTCATAATTGTGTATAGCTTTATAATAGTGCTTTACACCATGTAATGAAGCTATATATTGAAGTAATTAATAACCTTAATTAATCAACTGGGCACTTTTGGGAACTCTAAGTTCCCATAATCATAGATCATTACCAATTGAGAAATGCTTGTAATAAAGCTTTATGTAAATTTATACAAATTGACTATAGCATCCATTTTAATGAATGGATACATTGTAATGAGATGAAAGAGCGAATTTGAAAGGAGGCCTCAGCAGATGCATTTCTAGGCTTTCATTTCTTTAGAGCTACAATTAACTGATTGGTTAATAGATTAGCAAGCCAATTATTTAGTTAATTAATTAATTACTAATGTATGGTAAGTTGTTTTTATAAAACAAATCATGTAATAATCTTAATGGGATCAATGATCGACAGATTTAGGGTGAGGTTAATTGATAATCAATTTGACCTTAATTAGTTGTCAAGTATGTTCTAATATTAGATTTTTTTAAACCGTCTCTATTTCTAGATATAATGAATTAATATTACATTTTAAATATACAATTTATTAATAAATTAAAATATTATAATAGTGATAAATTAATTAAACCTTTTTTAAAAAAAGATGTTCTCCACTCTCTGTTTAGCCACCCATATCTTTGAATATCTGATGATATAATACTCAAAGCCCTTGTTGATACCAATATTATTGTCATACCCATGTTGACTTTTAAGTCACTCTGACCCCTTGTGTATAGGGCCTTAATGTGTCCATTTAAATGCATAGAAGAAGGATGGGCAGAATACAGGCTAAATATGTAATATTTAAATACAAATATATTGTCTATATTGAACTTAATGTATAAGATGGAGTAGTTAGCTGTAGGAAGTTTGAATGTCTGAATTCAAATCCCTTCTAAATATATAGGAAGGCAGAGTGTAAGCCAATGGTTTATTCAAACATTAAATCTCTAAAACAATTTGAGTAACTACAATACTCATATATTATTGTAAATATAGAGATACTTAATGCATTAAAAATTACTTATAAAATTAAAAATAAAAATGCTTTTGATATATAATTATAGAATACATTATTTTGTCCAGTTTACTGTATAAAAATAGTAAATTAAAATTCAGATACAATATGAAGCTATTTATTCTATCATTAAAAATAAACAAATAAATAAATCCGTTTAAAAAAAAAATTGATATAATAGATACTGCCGTTTACAGTTAGCTCAGTGTTCAAGTGATGATTTAAGAGCTAATGGTTCTTGAGTCAAAACTTACAGCCATCATTTTCTGGTACTTGAATATTACTTTGTCAGTGACTAATCATTTGAGTATTTAACTATTGTAAACACTTCTTTATATTTTCTACAGTGTAACTATTAATATCTAGTGTATAAAGGTCTATGTGTGTATATGGATTTTGCAATCTTTTTAAAACTTTTTTTTTGTAATATTAACCAAAATGTATCGTATTACTTTTATTAATTTTTATATTTAAAATAATTTTATTTTCTGGCTTGTCAGACTGTGAAGGAAATAGCATTTTGTGACTAACAAGTGTATTGATGAATATTAATATTGCTATTAATCACTCTTGAAAGCGAAAATTATATTTTAAAACATTGATCACACTTGAATAGTTGTTAGTAGTCGAAATAGTGACATAAATTGCTTTATAATTGATGTAAAATAAATAATGTGATTTCTGATTTTAGTTAAATTATTTAAAGTATATTTCTCAGTTATTTCTTAAAATTTTATGGAAATTATTACCATAATATACACTATAGCTATACACTTGAAATAAAATATTTGGAAATTCAGAGCAGAGGTAATTTTTTTTACATTCATAAAAAGTTTAAACACTAAGAGTAAAAAGAGAATTAAAGCATAATCCATACACTTTAAGTTCCAAAATCCACAATTTTATTACTGCATTAAATTATGCAAGACAGTATTATGTTAATGGGTATAAATTAGATATGAGATGCAATTGGATCATAGACATGTGGTAGTTAAAAGGTTATAATCTTATTCCAAAATAATTAATTACTTTAGAATTCACTACACTACTAATGCACTACACTATGCATAGTTCCAGCATAATTATCTCATGCAAAATTGTTTCATAGAAAAAAATACAGGGGGAAGGAGTCATGCAGCTATATTATTCAGAAAAGAAAACAAAAGTCTTGAGTAGCTAAAGATAAAAAGGTAAAGAAACATTTAATAAAAAATTACATGTAAATATTACGATTATATATTATTATTCTTTAAGATGTAGAAGCTACCCACTGGATAGAAATAATTCAATTAAACAGAAATATACAATAAGATGCCACAAATACTATCATCTAAAATCATGTGAAGAATTACTTTTTCTTTTTCTTTTTTTATCAACCAAGGCGATTTCACAAATTATCCCTAACATTAATCTACAAATATTTGGCAATAAGTTTAAGTGAATCATTTTTTATGCCCACAGGATTGTCTTTATGATTAATATCAAAAAAAATTAGGAAAAAGAGAAATAAATGCAAATACAAATAATAAATATATATTTGAAACATCAAATCAAAAATTCGTAATTTGAATTCAAAAATCTACAAAAGCAATTACCTTCATTCTTTTTTAGAGATATCAACTTTAAGATTAGAAATGATTTAATGCTAGAAAATCTCCCATCCTTTATTAGTCATTTTTACTTTTTTATAATAGTCAATCTAATATTCTGAAATTAAAAAAACAAATGCTAAGATTTTAAACCCAGGCTAATTTATATAAACAAAGGCAAAACTCCCCATACAGTAGTGCCACCTGTGCCAAACAGAGTAATCAATGGATGCCAGAAGGCTTGTGCATAAAATCCCTATCTAGTGCCTACTCATCCAATATCCCCAGACTAGTTTCTGGCTTGTGGCCATCATCAGTGAGGAGCCTTGGATCTGAGAGCACTGCACCTAGATCTTAGGATCTAATGCAACCCTCCAGCAGCCACATTTTAACTCTACTTTACTACAAAACTATGAGAATGAAATTGAAAACATTGTTAATATCTTCAATCTAAGCTCAATAGCTTGCAGTGCTCTCAGATCCAAGGCTCCTCACTGATGATGGCCACAAGCCAGAAACTAGTCTGGGGATATTGGATGAGTAGGCACTAGATAGGGATTTTATGCACAAGCCTTCTGGCATCCATTGATTACTCTGTTTGGCACAGGTGGCACTACTGTATGGGGAGTTTTGCCTTTGTTTACAACAAATTATGTGCTAGTATAGAGATGGTGATCATGTGATGTTTGATGGTTTAACTAATTTACATAGTTATATAGATAATAATAAATAATGGTTGTAATTAAAAGTAATTATATAAAGGGTAATATATAAAGGTTTCATTCATTTATATAAGATATAATAAAAAATTACTTTAATATAATAAAAAATATGGAAGATAAATAGTAATAATAGTAAAATGTATTGAATAAAAAAATATATGTAGATGCTAAAGAAATATAAGTAAAAAAATCATATACTTATAATAATAATAATAATAATTTATAGTATATATATTTATAGACCCTTGATAATAACTATAAAAAAGTATCAAGATGTCAGAAATGTTTATAATGTATTAGAATGTATATGGATTCAGGAAAATAAAAAGGTTTAACAAGAAAAATGGGAGAGAACAATTTTATTGAATTTTTTATACATGAAACATTATATAAATCTATCATCAAGTTTTATTAACAACTTTTGATCTCTTCTACACTTTGACAAGAAAAGATATTACTGTCAATAGCATGTAGAAATAAAATGTGGTTGCTAAATGTATAATTATATTACCTCCAGTGTTGAATTCTAGTCTTCACCAATGAAGGCAAAATCCAAAAACCAGATTGAAAATAGATATTGTAGAACATTATAACATCTAGTATGCATTGATAACTCAAGTTTGCAGTAAAAAGCATATTGTTGTTGGTACATTAAAGTCTATTAATTTTAGAAAAAAAAACAGAAATGCATATTCTTATTATTATGCAATAACAAGTTATGAAGACTTCTACTGATTTCATAATTTTGTGGGTGTGAAAAGCTCTCCTATTTTCCCTATGTCACAGCTTTACTACTCAAGTACCATATTTCTATTAATGCATGCAGCTCTCTAGCTGTAAATTTTACATTTTCCTCTGTGACACCACAAAATCGAAACTTTGGACATTCTATTGAACTTTATCTCGTAGAAAAAATTTTCATTATTATCTTTATCATATTTTCTTTGAGTTTCTTTATAATATAAACTATTCATTTAATATTTTTGATCTTAATTTTACCTACAATATAAGGTTTGATACATAAATTTTACACTGATGCAATTAAGATTTTTTAGTTCCCACCATTATGATTTGTTGCACATCAAAAATTCTGAAATAAATTGCCTTTTCAAATATTTTTAATTTTATTCATCTCTTTTAGACATTTTTTAAGTTTCACACATATATATCAATACTTACTTGTATCAAAGACTTATAAATAATGGATCGTCTGAAATTATTTTATTTTTCATAACTCTTAAAAGTGTGTAACAAGTACTACTAACAGACATATATATATTATATAATAAGTACAAGCTTATTAAATTAAGTCATGTGATGTATAACTTGATTTCCTTGCAATTAGATATATATGTATGAGTTTTTTAATGTTTTTTTTTTTTTTTGTGATGGTAGCAGTTTATTTTAGTTATATATTATATTGTTTCAGAAATCTAGTTTTAATTGATGTTTTTTTTAAAAAAAATTATTTATTTTTTTTAAATACATTCAACTGTTAATTAACTAACATGAGGATTGAACCTGTGAAATTTAGAATCATGAATACTGAATTCGAGGTGATATTTTAACTAATCAGCTATTATCTCAAAAGCAACACTTCAGTTGATACTTTATATATTTGTTACAAAAAAATTCAAATCAGATGTCACATGACCTAATTTAATAAGCTTGTATTTACAAATGTTATATATAGAGCAATATCCTCAACTCCAGACTGGTTTTTGCTACTGGCATCATCAGTGAGGTGCCAGGATATTCAAGCATTATATTAAAAATACCAGGACAAGCCCAGCACTTTATCTAATGTATAACTATTAAGTAAAAAATCTGAAATTTTCAGACATCCATATGTCTTCCATTCCAGCTATCTAACTTAAATAGCGATATGGGACTGAACTAAATTCAGATATACCATATGTTAATAGCTTTAGCAATATAAAATCATCAAAGCGTTAATAGCAATTAATTCTTAATAGAATCCTCCTGATTTCTCCTATTGTTCTTAAAATGATGTAATTGGACTATTATATAATTACAAGTTCTATTTAAATATTAATTTCTGCTTCCATTTCTTTTTTATATAGTTCACAAGTATTTAAATTCTTTTATTCATGTTTAATTGTAACTCAATTTATTCCACGTAGACAATCAAATGCTAAGTGATCTTTTTTTAATAGCACCAAATCAGCAGGATAAGTCAACACAGAGATTCAATTTGTGCTGCTTAATTTGGAAAATAAATTAATCTAAATAAATTGCTATAGATAATATGGCATTGACAAAAAGAATCACTAAATATACTTTTTAAGTGGACTTTAGAATTATAAGTCCAAACAAACTAAAAATAATTTCAGATTTCTGAGAGAAATACATATAAAAATAAAACAAAGAACTTTAAATTACTGATATGTCTACCTTCTATGTTGGCAAACTTAGGTTCAATTTCAAACTGACTAAAATTTGCAAATGTTTTCAAATTCTGAGTTGGCTTAGATATTTTTAGATAGCTCTCAAAGCCATACAACCATTGTGTAAAAAGATATCAAAAAGCAAAGGTAATCAATTCTCAATATCCTAAAACATGCTTACATGCTAGGTAATTCTTTTTTTTTAACTGTTATAAAAATGTAGGTTTTTTTTTTTTTTTTTCTAAAACTAATAACATTAGTTCCTGTATTGACATATTGAAAATAAATTACTTATAGCACTAAAAAATAATGTGTGCCCTATTTCTTTTATTAGTCAATTTTAAAATTATTTGTTAAATATGTCACAGCTATTTTAGTAATGACTTCCATATTTCTAAACTTTTTCTCTAGCAAATCTTTTTAATTTTTTTCTTTTTAAAATCATGGTTTTATATAGCTTCATATTTTTTATTTTTATTTTTTCTAAATTGTAATTGATGACAACTTATTTAAGAATCAGCATTAAAAAAAACTATGTCACAACATATAATATTTAATAAATTTAGTTGCCAATCAAAGTATAGTTAGTAATTCTTTTTGTGAATTAATGGAGTAGTAAAGTAATGAACTTTGTCACTGAAGGTCTGTCACAGATCCAGGTCTATTACTTTTAGTGATCAAATTTTTATGAAGTTCTAGTACTAAACCATTTAATTATTATTATTGTTGTTGCTATTTAGTGATTAATCAAAATCATGGATTCATAATTTAATATATTGTCTTCATCAAGTAATGACTTATTAATTACAAAGTAATAGTTTTATTAAGCAAACAATAACTGATTTATTAAAATCTGGTGACAAGAAATCATTTTAAAAGCCACTTGGAAGTTAGATTTGTCTTTTAATATTTTTTATTCATTGCATGTTAATGGCATGACTATTATCATTTTTGGACTCATCAAATGCTTTTTGTGATAGTTTATGACTATTGACTGCTAACTAGTATGTCATATTTTTTAAACTGACACCTAATTACATATTTATTTTATCATAACTGAATGCTTTCACATACTGATAAATTGTAAGAAATTTAATAGACACAGTTATCTCAGTAAGAAGGTGACTGTTTTTTTTTAGGCAGGCTACAATGCCATCTTCATATTAGTGCATATGCTGCAAGATGAGATATTTTAGTTATTCACCATAAAATTTTTTAAGGCATTAGCATAATTGGATTATGTAGAATAACCTAAAATGTGAGAGGGTGTTTCACATCTTAATAGTGGAACAATATGCTAGCATTGAATTTTGTTTAAACTGCACAAAACTGCTACTGAAATATTAAAAATTATTCAAACTACATATTGCAATAAAACCCCAAGTTACAAAATGTTTTCAAATGATTTTCAAAATTTTGTTATGGCAGGGAATGTATTGAAATTGATTCATAAGAATATAAAAGACATTTTCATATTTCATATTATAACTCATGATTCAGACATGCTGGTGTCTTAAATCTTTTTGCCTTACACACTTAACCTTAATATCAATATAATGCATACATTGATGCAGAGATAGTATTACAGGTATCTTGTAGAGAAAACTAGTCATTAGTCACCTTTCTACTGGCACACACTGATGGAAACTCAGTTATTTATATGCCCAACATTTGGTAGAAAAACAATGATATATTCTAAACTCTTTTGTTTTTGTATATGCTGAGATAATTCTGAACTTTGTACTGCTTGCTCCAATCGTGGTTTAATAGAAGACTTCTTCACACCATGATATCTGTAGCAGTTTTCATGTGAATGTCTGAAGAACTGATCAAATTGTCATTTAATTCTTTTTTCTAAAATCATTTTTGTCAAATATTAGTATGTCAAATATAAACAAGTGTCTCTTATTATATAATTCACTGTTAATACACATCACTCAGGTGGAATTGGTAATAGTTAAAATATAATAATAGCAAAAGAGTAAAACAAATTAAAAAATTTTTCTATCTATCTAACAATATAGACACAACAAACCAACATTCTAATAAATATACAATTATAATCTTAATAAATTAAAGATAATATTGCTTTATAAAAAAATATTGAAAATAATAAATACAGTCTTAGTACATATTTAATGCTGAATATCCATATAAATGTTGACCCATTTATTCAAAATAAAAATGGCAAAATGAAGTCATACATTTAATGTACTTGTTTCAGAATACATTCATCTATTCCTATTAGATTTTCTGTTCATTACAAAGTTTAAGTTATTAATGAACCATGTCTCTTTAATTTGAGATTTCCTACTATCATACTTAGTGCAAACTATCTGTACTTTTTCATGTTTAGAAACATTATCAAATATACTTTTATGTTCTAAAATATTAATGATGCTATAGAATACATTGCTTTGTTATATATATATATATATATATATATATATATAGATATAGGATACACACTGGATATATATATATATATATATATATATATATATCCAGTGTGTTCCAATCTCTTCAAGTTTCATGCAGTGCCATTTTTGAGTCAGTGATGTGTTAAATAGAAATGTAAGGTGCTAGTATGTCTGGAATACAAGTTATAATGTGGAAAGTAATAGTATGTTTCTGATCCTAATCCACATTAAAACAACACACATAACATTAGATTTGTTTTAAATTGGGATAAACTGCTATTGAAAAATTTGAAATGATTCAAACTCTGTATATCAATAAATAGATGAATTACAAGAACATTATGAAATGACTTACAAGATGTATAGAGGCTTCAAGATCATCAATGTAAATACAAAATACATTCATACTTTATATCATAAGCCATGATTTTCACATGCTAGTACTTAAAAAAATTTTTGTGACTAATAAGTAAATTATGCTGCTATGTAATACATATGTTGATTTAAATATGTCACTGCAGGTATTTTGATTAGAGAACCATATATCTTGCATGTACACTTTTTTATTCTTACATTAATATACATTCTCAGTCACCAATAGTGGATATAAATGCAACTTTGTTTCTGATATTTAATTATGTAACTAATGCATAGAATTTTCTGGAATCAATTGAATCTTTGCTATTATTGATTAATCATGACCTATAGTATTATTTACCATTTACACAAACATTCATTGTGCCAGTTCTTACTTATGGATCTGAGACTTGGGCACTTAATAAAAGAGTAATACAGAGACTTCAGACCACTCAAAGAAGTATGGAGAGATGTCTGTTAGGAGTAACAAGAAGATATCGGAAACACAATATATGGGTAAGAGAACAAATTGGTGTTACTGACCTCAGTCAAAAATTTAAAAACCTGAAGTGGAGTTTGGCTGGACATATTGCTAGAAGAGATTATGATAGATGGACAGTTGAAATCTTAAACTGGATTCCAAGAGATTGTAAAAAACCCAGAAAGAGGCCACATGTTAGATGGATGGATGAAATAAGAAAGTGTGCAAGGGTGATGTGGAGAAGAGAAGCTAAAGATTGGAGAAGATGGATTGAACTTGGAGAGACCTTCATCCTGCAGTGGATTGATAATGGTTGTTGATGATGATAGTATTATACCATTTTTTGTTGTTGTTTAAGATTGTAGTCTATTACAATCAATGCTTTTTTCTGTCTTTGTATAACATTTTCCAGTCTCTAGCTATTCATTTACCAGCTTATCATTTGAAGGAATTATGAAAATTTAAATCCTTGTCAAAAGCAAGATATGTGAAAGTATTAATGTTAGCACTATAAGGCACTTCAGGGTCTTAATTTTGAATATGCACATTCACACTTATTAGCTATTTCTATAAATATATGTGTGCATTAAGTTAAACTATTTTGATATGCACGTTCTTTTATTTATTACAATGTTTTAACACGTATGTATGGTTTTTTTTTTAGTTATATGCTCTGAGGAACCAGAAAGATATTTATCGTAGTTTGGTAGATAGGTATCCATTTATTTGATCTAAAATATTAAAAAAAAAAAATCTTGACTTTGAATATTTAATAAGAAATGCACTAATCATGAGGATACCTTTTAAAGAGATTTCGTCTTGCTTTATCTATTTAAAGGCTGTTGTATATATATAGTGTATATAGTAATAGCAGTTAAACACATTTTAATAAACAAAATATCCCCATTAAACCGTTGAATTAAAAGATAAAAGATAACTATCAAGTAAAGTACACTTAATTTTAAAAATACACGCATGTAGCATATATGTGCTTGTAAATATGTGTATGCTCATCTTAAAATGTAATATTTTATTATTGAATTTATGATATAGGTATAATTATTGTATATATATAAATTGCTGTTTTATTTTTGACACTCCTTACAGATCAATTGACTATGCCTTACCTGTTGGGCATCTTTAATGAACCTTCTCTAAATCTTACTCCTATCTTCGATCCACTGATCACTCTCTATTATGCAAATGTGTCACATGATGTTGTACTGATCAAAATGTGGGGATTTGCCGAAAGCTGCAGCTGTCAAGCCAGGTTGGAACATAAATTTGGACCTGCCAGGTAAAATAGATATTATTACTATTACACATTATCTACTACTTTATTAATAAATGTTGCATTAATATTATAGTATTAAATTATTGTAAATAAAAAACACAATTTAGTGTTTGAGTCATTTTTGTACACTATCTATTATTTAAGAAAAACGAAATAATATAAATACAGAAATTTTCATAATTCTGCACATATGTGTCTATCCGGTAGAAAAATGGACTAAACATTTTAAATGAAAATTCACTTTTATTTTCATCTTTAATTTTATCTTTGTTATTTATTTATACTTAAAAGATGTAAAACTAACTTTATCATATGTATATAGTATAATAACATCTTCGCGTGCGGTATAACATATAAATACTTCTAAAGGTTTTTTTTTTTTTTTCATATGTCAAAGCGTTGACCGGGAAGCGAACCCGGGCCAGCTGCTGGGAAGGCAGCTTTGCTAACCACTAGCCACCAACGCTTGACAAAAAGGTTTTTTTTTTAAAAAAAAAAAAAACAAATTTATATATACAGTATATCATTTTTTAAAAACACTTGCCTTTAAATAGCTCATTGCAAGTTCATTCGAACTGCTTTTCTTATAGAGCAATAATAAAGAAGAAACTACTGGTGAGAGTGAGAATTGTTTCCATCGTTGTTTGTTATCTATGAATAGCTAGATATCTACTTATTTAATAACCAATTTTTCATAATTAATTGGGCTGAAAATCTAAAATAAATTATAAGTCCGAGTAGAACATGGAAAAACTTTTAACGTTTTACAGTCTGAACTCAAAGTCATCAGCAAAAAAATATGCTACCATTATACTATGTGGATGTTGCAGATGTTACACAATAAGGCCTTTTTTAAAATTAAATTGTTTTTTTATATTTAAGTAATGTTTTAGTTTTTTAAAATTAATATGTTTGTGTATTTACAGTTTTGAGATTTTAAGCCAGGGGTTTTTTCTACCAAGGGCTATTTGGACAATTTCAATATTTTTTTCAGATTATACAAAATTATCAGTTTAAAAATTAGACTGCTATATTTGATCAAAAGTTTAATTAATGTACTCTTAATTAAGGGATGGATAATCTTTTCAACTGGCAGAACACTTTCAACTTCCCCCTTTTAAAGAAGGGTGATGTTATGTGAATATATTACACATTTAATGACAATTTCCCCCAATTCACATTGGAACTATTTTTTGTGACATATTTATATATTTTAATTTCTTTTTATATTCTGGACAGATTAATTCTACAGCATGTAGTATGTAATATTTTATAAATTCCTCTCCAAAAAGTGATTTCAAATTTTCTGCTTTTTTCTTTTTAAATAATTTAACTTATTTTCACAGAATTTCCTGATTTCCTTGTACTTTTTATAAAACATATCAACTACTTGATAAAGCTCTTTTTCAAGATTTTGATTTTAATTTTTTTTTCTCCAACAATAGTGTCTTTTAATATTGTGTTCTTTATTAACTGAACACTTTTCAGACATAACAAACACATTGTGTTACTATAAAAACAATATAAGCTGGTCAATTTCTTATGAAACTCCGATTTTCTATATCGGTTTGTCTTATCTTCCTTGGTGTAATTGTTCTAATAAAAAAAAATTAAATGCAAAATAATAATAGTAAAAGTAACTAAAAATTGAGTTTTATTTTTCTTGGTATATGTTATTTGTGAAAACTACTATAAAAACAAACAAAATACTGTCAGTATTATAGATTGAATCCATAATCAGATAGACCATACAATATATAAAAATTGTTAGAATATTGCACTTCTGTATAATGAACTAGAACTATATTGTAAATGTTGGAGAGAGAAAAAAATGTAGTTGAGAAAATATTTATTTTACTTAACTTTTAATTCAATCTTTGCACTATATGAGTATATTTAAATAGAATTTTAGAATCATCTGACTTGTGAATTTTTAAATTGAAGAAAATCTATTTTTTACTTTTTAGTGCATTTATGTAAATATAAGTATTTAATTATTTTATATATGTTTTTATTTACTGTTTAGTTTTATATAATTCTAAAAATTTGGAAAAAAACAAGTTTAAATACAATTTAATATCACTAGATGATAGGCTTATAAAAAATACTGAATCCCATATAAAATTCTAAATTTTCACTAATTTTTAAAAAATGTATAATCAGAAATATATAGGTATGCAAAATTTCAACCATATCAAAAATTAGAAAGTTGGTGAAAATTTAGTTATATGATTTTATCCAGATCATATAACTAAATTTTCACCAACTTTCTAATTTTTGATATGGTTGAAATTTTGCATACCTATATATTTCTGATTATACATTTTTTAAAAATTTGCGAACAGTTTTAGCAAAAAATTAGTGAAAATTTAGAATTTTATATGAGATTCAGTATTTTTTAAACAGAGTCAGTTAATAAAAATGTATTAAAAAGGGTATTTGTTTTAAGAATTCATTCTGCAAGAACATGTTTGGTGCTTAAATAATTTTTGAGGTGTGCATTGCAGTTAGTTTGTTCTTTATGAAAATTTTCACTCATGAAATTGATAGAACAAAATGAACTCATAACTGACTGAGTTAAATTTGAAAATACTCCAATCAATCTCCAATGGACAAGTTGAAAAATATCTCACACCATTTAGGAAAAGTTTAAACTTTAAACATTGCTTATTTTAATGTGACTTTCAAAATTCTTTTGTTTGTGCCAAACTTTTATTGCTTAGAGTTAACTTTGGTATGAATATATGTATATTTTTCATCAAACACTGATGCTAAAAAATTAGTAAAAAATTTCAAGAGATGGTGTATATTAAATAAAAATTATTGAAAATTATCACAGATTTATGTCATTTTAAATTAGTTACTTATATATAAAATAGTATCACATCCATCATCCAGGATAGTTAAAATTTGAACTTTTTCTGATTTAGAATTTTTTCCAGAGTTTTTGTCCAACTAAACTAACCATTCTATATCATTTGGTAAAGTGGTATCTAGCTATTTTAAGCTAAAGGGCAAATGAAGAAGGGAATGATATTTTATTTACAATTCTTCTGTGAAAGATTTTTTGGAGTGCTTCTGCTCTGCAGTGTACTGTGTGAAAATTGTTTTATTGATTTAAATTATTAGATATGGAAAATTAACTAAATATTATTGCATCAACTCTCTGACTAATTTTTTATTTCTTTTTTTTTTGTATTGTATAACTATTTTTTTCAGTTTTATCTATTACCTTTGTATATATAACTGACTGCAAGTTATAATTCTTTAGCTACATTTTGTGTATACATTTCATTAAATAATATTTACATCAAAATTCATATAAAATCACCACATATTAAATAATTAAGTTCATCTCTCATCAACATCTTTAATAGTAAACCATGTGTTGCTTGGCGCAGTGTTTTCAGGGAGTTAAAACTCATCTGAAATTGCATAAATAAGGTTGGACTATTAGAGGTTTGTGACTTAATTATTTTATTATTATAGTAAACAAAAAGCATTTATAACATGAAATTAAGACACAAAAAATCAAGGATTATTAAAATTGCAATTATATTATCAGCTATCCGATGATACCTTAGTTTGATTATTTACAGTGGAACTAAAACTAATGTAATCTCTTTCTATTACCTCATATTGTTACAGTTCATTATATTTTAGCAGTTCTTAGATTACAACTGTTTTGTACAGGCTGTTAACTTCTTTATTTGTTCTACTTTTAGGCTTACAGCCTTAACATATCCATCATCAGAGAGTATGCTAATCAGGAGAAAAAAAATTATAAAATATCCTTTTTCCATTTCATTCTTTTCATCAATGCTTCTATGCTTGTCACTCCCTCTAGTCATTATTTCTAGAGTTAATCAGTCTTACCATTCAGCGCACCTCTCCTCACTCTAGAACATAGTCTTTTAGTCTACTCAGGAATCTGCATTGTGAGTTTCTGAGAATAGGAGGTTTTTTACTTTCCTGGTCTATTTGATTGTGTACAAAGCTAGTGGAGTCTGTTTTTCCTTGTATCATACTTAATGTCTCTGGTTCAACAAGAATATTCTTTTTCTGTGGAATTCATGGTAGCATTTCCCTTTCCTCATTTTTTAAAGATTCCCACTAGAGAGCAGTTTCAATAAGAGTCTTGTTATCATCTAATGGTGTAACTGTTGCCCTTCTCCTTATGTAGTTTACATGTCTCTGTACAGAAGTACCATTTTTCAATCTTATGCTGTAAATAACTCTGAACACTGGATTTATAACAATTCTGGCTGTCCACTTGTTTATAGTATTGCATCCATACTAGATCATCCCTTTTAAATTTTGGGAAATGTTTATGAGTGTCCAGGTAGACCTCTGGACCATTTTCAGTCCTTTCCTACTGAGGCATAATCTTTGACATACGTGTATGGCAAGTCCTGCTGAATAGTAGGTTGGCAGGTGATTTTCCATTATTTGATTGAGGTAGGAAATGTTGGAAAAACATGATCTTCATTAATGCTTCATCCATTTTTTGTGTAGCTTGTTTTCTTAAACCTCTTTTTTAAACTTTGGACTGCCTTTTTGGCCAATCCATTTGAGGCAGGATGATAGGCAGGTGTCAGGATGTGTTGTATCCCCCTTTCAGACAGATAATTTTTGAAATTTGTAGATATAAAAGCCATCATATCTGATACCAGCATATCTGGATATCCATGTGTGGTAAAAATTTCTTGGAGAGCCTTTATGGTACAATTGGCATCAATTGACTTGACTATATGGTATTCAGTACAATTGTTGTAAGAGTCCACAACTGTTAAAACCAAGTGTTTAATAGGGCCTGCATGCTCAATGTGAACACATTTCCAGGGTTTGCTAGGCTCAGACCAAGAACTAAATGTTTTATTTGGCAAGTTGGCCACACTTTGGCAATTATGATATTGCTTCACCATTATTTCAATCTCTTGGTCAATATGTGGCCACCACACATATGATCGAGATAGGGCCTTCATCCTTACTATCTCAGGGTGTCCAGCATAAAGTAATTTTAATATCTGTGAGCATCCCTCCATAGGTATGAACACTTGATCTGCTCTAGTGATGCAATTATTACAGATTGACAGATACTGATGAGCATTTCAGATAGCTATATGTAGAATTTTTGGGCAGTAGTTAGGCCATCATTTTTTGATTCATGTTTTCAGCTAGTGACATCCAGGGTGTCTAAGTGTCCATTCTGCTACCTTGGTACTATTCAAGGTATCATTCAATTTATCTATTTCTAGTAGATTTACCTCCACAAATTTGTTTGGCATATCAGCTTTTAACAGTAGAGTGATAGAGCATTGTCATATGGTATTTGTTTTCTTGGTTTATACATTAAGTTGTAGTCATAGGCTGTAAGAATGTCTGGAGTTTTTTTCTTTTTTCCCAATATACCCAATAATGAATGATGATCCGTACATATGGTGAACTTCCGGCCATAGATATACTGGTGGAACTTTTTTACTGCAAAATAATAGCAAGGGTTTCTTTGGCCAATTGACTATAGTTGTTTTTAACTGATGACTATGTGCAGGAGGCATATGCAATAGGACCTTCATGACCATTTATTTGGTGAGAGATTACAGCTCCAACGCCATTCTCGGAAGCATCTGAGGAGACTATAATTTCTTGATCACTCTGATAGTGTACTAATAGGCTTTGTGAAGATAATAGATATTTTGCTGTCTGGAATGCAATCTGTTGTTTGGCCTACCACTTCCAGCATTGCCCTTTGCATAGTAGTATATATATAAGGTTTTTAATTTGTATGATTTTCCCTTCAAGAAAATTTCGAAGAAACAACGTAATCCCAAGAAAGTCTGCAAGTTTGTTACATTTTTTGGTATGGGAGCATTTTTTATGGCCATGACCTTTTCTGGATTTGGGCATTTACCATTTTGGTTAATGATATGTCCCCAAAACTTTATTTCTCTTGTAGACCAAATAGTTTTGGTGATGTTAATTTTAATTTCCAATCATTGCAGTCTAGCACATACAGTAAATACATGTTCTTCCAATTCTGTCTCTGACAGCATAGATTAACAAGTCATCCAGATAGGAGATTATGCCCTTCATATTATGCATTAATTGATTGATCTTGGATTGAAAGATATTGGGGACTGTCATAATTCCAGGGAATTTTTTTTATTGGAAAAGTCTAACATGTGTACTCAAGGTTAATATTTTGGCTGTTTTTTATCAGTGACTGGGATCTGGTGGAAAGCAGACTTCAGGTGAATTTTTGCAAAAATAGCAGCCTTCTGAAGTGATGCCAGTATTTCTGAGACATTTGGAATGGGATATGCACTTCTGTTTAAATAACAGTTTTCTGTAACCCTATAATCTCCACATATCCATAAACTTCCATCAGGTTTTACTACTACCACAACTGGAGTGGTCCAATCTGAATTTTCTATGGGTGATAACATGCCTTCTTTTGCAAGACTTGTTAAACTCTTTTCAACCTTGGTTCTGAGTGCAAAATGCACTTTCCAGGATTTACACATCATTGATTGTGCATCTTCAGTTAGTTCAATATTTACTGGACTTATCCCTAAAACAGTCAAGTTTTCCTCAATGACTTTCAGGAACTGCTTACACACTATATTTTCCACTTTTATCATTTTGATAATCTGGATGGATATGCCCAGTGGGTGGAACCAATTTTGGCCTAGTAAGGGTTTGATGTTCCTCTTGACTAATACAAAGGTAGGGCTTTGTTTTTGTTATTTAATTTCACTGGAACAGAAATCTTTCCACAGATTAGTATGTTATTACCATTCACATCACATCTGTGGCATCAAATTTATTTTGTTCCAGTCCATTAGAGACATGATGGATAGTACAGCTCCACTGTCTATCTCCATTGTAACTTTAGTTTTCACAATTATTAAATCTAGTATGATCTGTTTACTTATTTAGTTTTTACCCTTTTAATTTCTGACCTTTTGTCTTTGGTTCCGGTTAATTTTACATGTGATCACTGTTGATTGTTATTCTTTCTGAAAATGCTTGCCATGTGGCCTTTTATGCCACAAATATGGCACTTTTGGTTTTTGAATTTGCAAACTCTTTTTACATATCTCTTTATGCCACAACAAAAACAAGTAAAATTTTCTTTCAGCATTTGTGATGATGTTTCTATTGTTTTCATGTTGCATATGCTTATAGCAATATTTGCTTCCTTAGTTTCAGCTTGGAATTCCATCGTGTTTGTTACCATCATCTCATGAGCAATACATTTGGTAATTGCAGTGTTGTAATTGATGTCTATTTTGATGAACAATAATTTTGTCAAATCATGGCTGATCATGCCATAGAGAAATTGATTTAAGAGCATGTCATCAAGATCAGAAAATAAATAGTCTCATATCAAGATTTACAATGCAATATTATACTCAGAGTAGGTTTCATGTGAATGCTATTTTTGCATTCTAAACCATAGGCATGTGACTCTTTTGGTAACTGCAGGCTGAAAATATGCAGTAAGGTTTTCCACTAACACTGTGTATGATAAATGTTCTGGGGTTTTATTGTCCACTAATTGTTTGGCAATTTGCAGTACATCTGTTCCATTAAAAAATAATAATATCGAGACTTTAGTTTTGTTGTCTTTGACTTTATTCAGCCTCATGTATCATTCCAATTGTTCCACATATAAGGTTCATCCAGCTGGATTTCCGATCTCAAATTCTCAGATATTTTGTGAAGGAAAAGCCATGTTCATATGAGCTATTCGAAATTGCTTTTTATCTTCACTCTTTTGTTTACAGAACAATGACCTCCATTATTCTGTTGACTGCACCATCTGCAGTGTTTTCAGAGTGTTGAAACTCAGCTGAAATTGCATAAATAAGGTTGGATTCATAGAGGTTTGAAACTTAGTTATTTTATTATTATAGTAAACAAAAAGCATTTATAACATGAAATTAAGATACAAAAAAACAAGGATTATTAACATTGCAATTGTGTTATCAATTATCCGATGATACATTAGATTGATTATTTATGGTGGAACTAAAACTAACATAGTCTTTTTCTATTACATCATATTGATACAGTTCATTATATTTTAGCAGTCCTTAGATTACAACTGTTTTGTACAGGTTGTTAACTCCTTTATTTGTTCTATTTTTAGGCTTGCAGCCTTAATATGTCCACTCATCGGGGAGTATGCTAATCAGGAGAAAAAAACAAGAGGAAAAACTTTTTCTATTTCCCTCTTTTCATTAATGCTTCTATGCTCTTCATCCCCTCTAGTCATTATTTTTAGAGTTAATAAGTCTTACTATTCAGTGCACTTGGTTTAGTATAGTGATGGATTGGCAGATTTTAAAATTCAAATACCATTGATTGCATCTTATTTAAATTATTTATTTTTAAAGAGTTCACCAAAAGTGTAATGCCCAATACAGTGATAGAATGACAAACTTTAAACATTAAAGTCCAAGTCTATCACTTTTAATGCATAAATTTCTTATGAATTCCCAAGCAAGAAATCGTTTGATTATTTCTTAATAATAAATTATAACTTTTACATTGGTTATTGAATTCCATAATATCATTCTGAGTTATCATAATATATCATCGATTGTCATTACTGAGGGATAATTTCTTTTAAAAAGTCTTTCTTGCTTTTAAAGTTATTTTTTGCTATTAATACAGTGAAATGTTTTATCTTCAAGAAATTCTGTTACTTTAATTTATTCTCTATTCATAATCTATCTATACGTTTTTAAAAGTTTGTTTTTTTAATTATTTAAAAAAAGTCAAATTTAAATTATTCTACCAAAACATCCTCAGTAATTTTAAATTTAGAAATCATTAATGCATGCCGTTTTGCAAACTCTCTTAAGGAAATATCTACAACTAGCATCAGTCTTTCTCATCCTGTTATCATCACTATTATTCATAGAGTATGGATTTTTGATTTTTCAAATTTTAATACTATATTCCTCCCCTATTTATTATAATGCCAACATTAATGTTTATTTAGTATTAATATTTATATTTTAGTATTTGTATATAAGTACTTTTTATATAATAAACTTATTCATGCAACAATAAAATCCAAAAAAATTATTATGATAACAAGACACACTCGCAAAGAATCATTCAATAAACTTACAAATAATGCCCAAAAAAAGATAACAGTGGTCACTTTTTATCTCATGATTAAATTTGCATTAGTATTATGTTATTTGCAAGCAATTTAAATGATTCTTTGGGAATCTGATTTATGAATTATCTTAGTAATGTTTCCGGATTTGTTTATTTTATGAATAGATTTATATTATCAGCCTCACATATTTTATAAATTGTCATTTATTTATGAACTTGTTAAAATCATCAAAATGGTTGCATACTTTTATTTCTAACAAATGTAATAATTTAACAGATTCTTATATTTTTATCTGTATAAAACATTATACAGCCATTAATTAAAACAAGTAATCAAAATTTTATTATTTATAATAAAAGTTTTTGAAACAGAAGTATTCTAATTAAAGATAATCTACCTATTTATAAACTTTGTTTTTTTTTTTTTTTTAATTATTAAGTTTTATGTGAACATTTTTAAAATTAATATTATACAGAGATAGATGATCAATCAGATTTTCTTATATAATATTAAAAGCAGTAAATTTATAATATTACACATTGGACACAAAACATTTCTAATGTAATAAAAAATGAGTATTATATGATTCTACATTAGGAAAAACAAAATTGAATTAATTCCAAGTAGTGATTTAAAATATTCAGTTTGATTATCATGATAGTAACTTATTTTCTATACAATGACTTGATTGCAAACAGCAATACCACATCTTTTTATTGGATGTTTAGCTATTTCATTATAAAAATGGGAGTTCAGAGTATTTTAAATTGCATTAGTATTAGTATTAATTAGTAATTTATTACATTTTGATTAACACATACCAACTTTCTACATTAACAACTTTAATATCACTCACTTCATATAAATACATTAATAAAATTATTATTAATTGTTTAATAGGCCAAAAATTATTGCATCATTTTTAATTCAGATATAAATGGTAAACTTGAGTTGGGGATTAATTGATATATTTTTAATTAAACATAAACATGTTCTAATTTAACTTTATCCCTTTTTTTTTTTTCAGAGTAATATTTTTTATATATATTTGGTACCAGTTGTTTAAATTATTAATGTTTTTAATGTTTATAGTAAACCTTTCATTCAATGTGAATTATAAGTAGAAATGATGAGCTTCATGGGACCATAGTTATAGTATCTGCTTTGACATTTTAATGGTAGGAGTTAAAATTTTATACCAAGTAAATTGTGAAAAATTTTCAGACCACTAGTTAAAGTAGTACCAATATATTATAAAAAAGTAGATTTTTTTTTCAGGCAATGGCTGATTAGAAAACTATTTAAACCACCTAATACTGATTAATAAATGTAAGTGTAGCTACTTTGGGCTGAAGAGTAAAAGTCCTGACTCATGCTAGATTAGTCACACAAGTATAGGTGTAAGGACTTAAAATTAAATTTTAAAAAATTATTGAAGCTATTGCAGCTTTAATAATCAAAGAATAATCTTACTTATATTTATACTAAATCTATGGTTTACCTCTATACAAAAATTATTGCCAAATTGCCCCTTAGCTTCTTTATTTAGTGGGATAATACAATAAATAATACACATTATAGCATTTTTTAAGTATTGTAAAATAGTTCAGATTATATTGATTTAAAGTGATAAAAAATCAAGTCAGATGTCATATGACCTAATTTTAATAAAGCTCGTATTTACAAATGTTATATATAGAGTACATAAAAATACACTCTTATCAAGCTTTTAAAATACCCTCAACCCCAGACCATGGTTGTTAGGGATTAAAAATACTAGAACTAGTCTAGCATTTTATCAATGCCTAACTATTGAGAAGAAAATCTGAAATCTTCAGAAAATGTCCAAAAATCCAGCTATCTAACTCAAATAGCCGTATGGGACTGAACAAAATTCAGATATACCATGTATTAATAGCTCTAGCAATATAAAATCGCCAAAGCTTTAATAGCAAAAACTAAAATTAAATTGATAAAAAATCAAGTCAGATGTCATATGACCTAATTTTAATAAAGCTCGTATTTACAAATGTTATATATAGAGTACGTAAAAATACACACTCTTATCAAGCTTTTAAAATACCCTCAACCCCAGACCGCGGTTTCTGCATCTAGCGTCATCAGTGTGGTGTTAGGGATTAAAAATACTAGAACTAGTCTAGCATTTTAACAATGCCTAACTATTGAGAAGAAAATCTGAAATCTTCAGACATTTAAATGTCCAAAAATCCAGCTATCTAACTCGAATAGCCGTATGGGACTGAACAAAATTCAGACACACCATATATTAATAGCTGTAGCAATATATAGCTTGATAAGAGTGTGTATTTTTACGTACTCTATATATAACATTTGTAAATACGAGCTTTATTAAAATTAGGTCATATGACATCTGACTTGATTTTTTATCAATTTAATTTTAGTTTTTGCTATTAAGGCTTTGGCAATTTTATATTGCTAGAGCTATTAATGCATGGTGTATCTGAATTTTGTTCAGTCCCATACGGCTATTTGAGTTAGATAGCTGGATTTTTGGACATTTAAATGTCTGAAGATTTCAGATTTTCTTCTCAATAGTTAGGCATTGATAAAATGCTAGACTAGTTCTAGTATTTTTAATCCCTAACACCTTACTGATGATGCTAGATGCAGAAACCGCGGTCTGGGGTTGAGGGTATTTTAAAAGCTTGATAAGAGTGTGTATTTTTACGTACTCTATATATAACAGTTCAGATTATGTTGCAAATTCACATCTCTTATTTATTTTATTTACTATTACTTTTAATTATTTTGATAGACTGCCAAGTGTAATCTTGTCTATACTACCAGCTGCTAATCAAATATGCTATTGTACTCACATTAAATTATATAGTGTATTATTATTATTATTATTATTATTATTATTATAATAATAATAATAATAATAATAATAATAATAATAATAATAATAATAATAATAATAATAATAATAATAATAATAATAATAATAATAATAATAATAATAATAATAATAATAATAATAATAATAATAATAATAATAATAATAATAATAATAATAATAATAATAATAATAATAATATAAGTTGTCATCCAGTTTGACAATGTCTTCTTCAACTCTAACAATAGCTTTCTGGATATTTATAAAATTTCTACATAGCAAGTGGGAATAGTTTATGATGGCTGTCATTTTTGCAATTAAAATGATATGTAGTTGTAGACATTGCATTTTTAGATATTTGTAAAATATACACTCCACCACATATCTTGATGATGTAAATAAAGACACATAAAAATCATAAATTATCTCAAAAAAACATTTCATGTTGAATCAGAATTTTTCAGCTGATCCAAGTCACAATCTTTTACATATGCTTTTATAGTTTGTTCAGTATTCACCAATGCCAAATTATTATAATTTGATTTTTAAATAAATTCATGTGTTCACAACTTTGATGCCATCCACTATAAATAAATACATTAATAAATATTTACTAATCATTTAATAAGCTAAAGTTTATATTTTTTTAGTAATTAAACTTTAAATCTGATATTTAATTAAACATAAATATTATTATGCATGGAAAAGGACAGATGAAATTAGGTTAATTATCCCATATGTTTATACTAAATGAAAAATCAGATATATTAATATTTATCTATGATTATAGTTAATACCTGGGTTTGGAATGATATTACAATATCTTGCCTACTAAGTGATTAGTAATAATCATTAATGCATTTATCAGCCATGGATGCTGGTAAAGTTATGAATGCAAAAAAAGTGACACTTGTTATCAAATTGTAATAATCTGTTCACTTTATATGAATGTTGCTGCCAACAAAGATATTATTAATAAAAAATACTGAAATGAACACAAATAGAAGAAATTACAGGGAAATATATATTTAATAAGTATATGAGACAATAGAGAGATTCCAAACCAAAAGTAAAATACATAGGATAAAAATTAAATAAGTATCATTAATATAATTGAAAAAATTAAATATTAAAATGGATCTAGGCTTGATATGTTACCAAAAGAGGTGATAATAAACCCATAGTTGAAGCTTGAGATGAAATCCCAAGTAAGAGGCCACATGTGATATGGATGGTTGAAATAATGAAGTTTGATAATATATGAAAAAAAAAGTCTATCGATCACATAGACTGAAGTAAAATGAATAAAAATAATAATTATATAATGAGATGAGGATTATAGTTTTATGACAATTCACACAAAATAATTAAAAATAATAATTTAAAATTAAAAAAGATAAGGCAATTAATTTGTATGAAATTAATATGATAATAATAAATAAATGATTTCAAAATCATAAAGGATTTACATCTAAAACATTTCAAATTAAAAATAATCTTAATTAGACTAAGTGAAAAGCTGACTGATTTTCTTTCCAAACTATCTGCAATATCATCTTTGAATCATTGTATATGTTGTATAGTAATATAATCTAGCTATTCTCCACAAAAGTTTCAAAGTACTAACATGTTGACTTATAAAATATGACATGGAATATGGCTGTGTTTCATAACTTAACCTATGATAACACCCAAACATTACATTTTATTTTAAATTTGAAAAACCTATGATTTAATATGTATAGCAGTAAAGCCAGGCATTACAAAATTGGTTTCAACTGATTTTTACTATTTAATGATGACAAGAAAAACATTGAAGATGATCTATAAAGATATGTAATTCACTGACTTATTTCATCTCATAACTCATGATTTATATATGCTAGTGCCTTAAAATTTTTGTGGTGAAGAGTTAAAATATATTACTTTAGACATGGGCATTTATTCAAAGATGGCACTTGAGGCACCTTGAAGATCTTCACTGGGACCCATTGATTATCACTGTATGATGTGCCAACATGGAGATAACACACTCAGTCACTGTTTAGTAGAAATAAATTTCATCAAAATTTTAAAAACATGCAAGAAAAATGGCTATTACAGAGTTAATTAGATATAAATTATGTTTCACAGATTTTGACAAGATATTATGTATAAATAATAGCAATATCACCAGTAAATTCAAATAAGCAAGTACTGAACTTTTAAAGATAAGTTCAACAATATTGCAAGACAAATAGTAGTTTATATAAAAATTAGAGCAAAAAGTTTTGAGTTTATCATAAAAACAATGTGGAAAATGTAAATACTATACTAATAAAAAAATACTGTGAGGTTTTTAGCTTACATAATATGTGATAAAAGAAATAATTTTCTACTTTAGTGTTATCTATGGTAAATTTGATTAACCTACAATTACTATGTGGTAGTTTATTTAAATAATTATTCCCACAACAGTTTCTGACAAAGTGAGATTTGTTATCCTTATCTATATCCACAGAATTCCTTGATTACTTAAGCTTACACTAGATGCCTATAGAGAAGTGTGAAAATAACTGCTTTGAAAATATATGAATAATCATCTAAAAATTGTGATATTAAGTCAATCTTATATTAATATAGGACTAATAATCAATAAAGCAAGTCATATTTAATGTGACATTGCTTTTAAAAAGCTTGTAATTACAAATATGCAATATAGGGAGTATACCAATAGCTCAAACAAGTTTTTATTTAAAAAGTGCAGTAAAAGAAAATATTTAAAATCTCTATCTAGATATATTCTTATCTCCAGATCAATAGAGGACTGCTTGTTTTTATACTAACTTAGAAATATTTGTATGATGGTTTGCAATGATGTTTTTTTTTCTTTAATTATATGTTGAGTTTTTTCCATCATCAAACTGAAATATAAAATATTTTTGAAAAAATTTCAAATTTTATTTATACTTTTCATATCTGTTAAGAATAACACATAGATTAATATGTAGCATAATCTTTTGTGCGATGTTATTTTTTTTCAAAACTTGAGAATTTGGCCAGTAATAATTCCAGTATAGGAATTGAACTGCTCATTCTTAGATTGATGAGTACTCAATTTAAAATCATTCTCTAACCAATAAAATATGCCACCTTGTTAAAGCCTTATCTTAAATTTAATATTAATAAATCTAAAAGTCACTAGGTTAATCCATGTAATAACATTGAATTAGGAAAACTGTAACACCAGAAGAAAAAAGAAATATCCCACTCAAATATATTTTAAATTAATCTGTATGTTATTTCTAACAGTTGACTGTGGAAAAGTATAAATAAGGTTTGAGTTTTTTAAAAAAATTATAACAAATCAATTAGATTTTGAATATTATTGTTGAAAGTCATAAAAGGAGAAGTTAATATTTGTTTTATTTGTTCTACATAAATTGAATTGTTTTGCTGAATAGTTTGATAATTTTATGTATCAAATCTGTTTCTATGTTAAGTATGCAAGCTGTAGTAATCAACAGATAACAAATCTTTTTCATTTACATCATTAAAACTATAGCAATCACGTGTACTTTATATTTCTTAGCTTAATTTTTATTTAATTTTGACTGCTTTTATGTAAAATAGATAAATTTTCTAGCTGCTGCTTTAAAAAAACCTTTGCAAAAAAACACTTTTATTGATTAAATGTTACACAAATTAAAAACTTTAATAGTTAGAACATAAAGTGTCCCAAAAATAAATTTTAAAATGTATATCATGGTTAATTTTTGTTTTCTTTCCACGTGTTATATTTTAATTTAACAAATGAGGATTCATGAACCATTCTCTTGCTGCATATGAAACAAAACGACGAACTGTCAATAAAAAAATTATAGATAGATATTTTTAAACTATAGCTCCTAAAATATTTGTCTATTTACGAGCAGATTAGTACGTTTTTTAAAACAATAATATGCTTAGTAATTGATTCATTAACTTTTTTTTTTTTAATTTAAGTTTTATTTTTTAATTGGATTTTTATATATTTGGAATTTAAAGTAACAGATTATTTTTCCCCTCTTAGAAACCATTATAGTTGTTTATTTTCCATGTAAGATATTGATTTATGCGACATTTTGGGTAACCAATTGAGTTTGTTCTGCGTAAAAATGTATATATCAGGTGGCTTTTTAAAAAAAAATTAGAATTGATTTATTTTTGATTGATAGCCACTGATCAAAAAAAAAAAAAATGGGAATTTTTAAAATGAATAAAAATCCTTGTTATTCATACTAAATTTATCTTCAAGACTGAAAATAAACTAAAGATCCTACTAAAGGCATAAGTTTCGAAAATGATCATAAAACAAAATCATGCTTGTTTTCATTTGATTATGAATAGGAAAAATAGCTATAAATTTACGTATGGTTTTTTTTTTTATCTGCTATAATTGGGAGTGGATTATTAAGTTGTAAATTATTGTTTAATCACTGTTTATCAATGCTATTTAATAACATTAAAATTTGAAAAATAATTGTTTGTTATTAAATTATTTTATACACAATCTATCCCATGAAATGGTGACTGATTTTCTCTTCAAGCAATCTGCAGCATCAGTTGTGTTGTGAAATCTGACAATGTTTTTTATACCTTGATCTATGATGAAACAATACCCTAACAATAAATTTTGCTGTAAATTAGGAAAAATTGCTACTGAAACATTTAAAATGATTCTAATTGTGTGTGATCATAAATCCATGTGTGGTAAAAATATTCTCAAGTGGTTTTCAAGATTTTATGATGGCAGGGAGAACATTGAAGGTGAATTACAAAAGTATAAAGCACCCATGGCTTTTTTTTTTTGGTATACCATGTGCTTTTCCTATACTAGTGCCTTAAAATTTTTGTGGGGAATACCTAAATTATGTAGATACACAGTACATGTGTTGATTTAAAGAAGGTGCTGCAATTAATTTGGAGAAAGAACCAATTACCTTTTCAATGTATGTGTATTAATTAAAATACTAATCAGTGATGCTATCCTTAATCTTATTAATAAAAACACATAAAAATGTTTTATTTCCACTTATAAAACTGTTTTTTTGCAGACTGGACTTCAAAGTTAAATTTTTTTTTATCATACTGTGAAAAAAAACAAGCTTTCTTTAATAGTAATAAAAAATTTCATGGAGTCATACTAAGATTGTCAGAAAATCTAGCTGCTAGTGAAGTGTATATCAGATGGTAAACTTATTGCTTATTAAAAACTTACATAATTGGTGTAAAAAATGTACATAGCATATGTAAACTAATTATGAGGACAAAGTGAAATTTTTTTATATAAGTGAATTAAATGGATGCCAAATATACTTTTTTATTTGAACTCCTAATGCTCTTATTTCCAGTCAGTGAATACTTTAGAAAGATTACAGTTCCAATAATTATTCACAAAAATATTGTGCAGCAATGGGAGCGACAAGACACAGTTTTTAGTGTGGCTGAAATATCTCTATTAGAATTCAAAATTAATTAATCAATATAATAGTTTTATAAGTAAATATGTCAACTATACAGACTGAGAAAAATAAAATAGAACTTTATGCAAATCATACTAGGTAATAGTAAACAGTTCAAAGTATGTGTTATATTTATAATTGGAAAATGAATTCTGAATAAAACAAGGTAAAAAGTATAACAAAGATTCACCACTTATAAGTATATGACACAGGGTTGAAAGCCACAACATACTTATTTTTGTTTTGTAATCAGTGTGTCATATTCATCTGACCATCCCAGATTAATCTTTGGTTGTACTTTAGAAAATACTAGATGGGCACCTATTTACTAACTGATACTGCATGGCTACATGGATGGGTCATATAATAAAATCAAAAAATATTTAATAATATATTATTCAGAAATTTCTCTACTGTCTATTAACATATATTTTCAACAATATAAGCAATAATTATTCACTTGGATATATTGAGAAGAATTAACCTTAATCAATAGGCTTTATTTTATATGTGTATAGATAAAAAGATTCAAAATTGTTACCTTCCAAATCCTCATTAATTCAGGAAAAATCATTAAATGTTTATTGCTTGGGAGTTTATGAGAAATCCAAGTACTATAAATGACAAAGCTGACCTATTATTCATGGATTTTGTGCTTCCAAGTCCATAAATCTACTAATGCACTAAATCATACAAGGTCCTTGTGTAGATTGTTTTCTAATCAGTTTCTAATAGTAAATAAAAATGAAGGTATGTGATTCATCATTTAATTTTAGCCAGAACACTTTTTTATGATTATAAAATAAGAGTTCAAAAATAACTCGGAGGATAAAGTTGGCAAGTAAAAAGTGATATGATGTACAAAAAAAAAATTAAAGTAATAATTATAAATATTTGCCAAATAAGAAAAGAACTGAGAGGTTTCCAAAGACACTCATAAAAATTTCAGAGAAAATATTACCTTAAACTAAACAATCAAAAATATTACTGCATGATTTTAACAACTTGGGAATATTGTCAACATGAAAAAAGTGACACCACGATAGACAAAGTAAATATGTTCAGAAAAATTATAGAAACCTTCAACCAACGTGAGGCTAATAAAAATGCAAAAATGTGTGGAGTTATTTTTGAGTGAAAAAATTAAAAAAACATTAACTAAATATTTTAATTGAAAACAGCACAATAAATCTTATATTTAAGGGGAAAAGTTAAAAAAATTTTTTTTTATTTTAATTAAAAAGTTCATTCACTTGTTCATTTGAATTGTGAAAACACACTTATGTTTGGAAAATTTAGGCTAGTGGTCAGTATGTTATGTGTATATATATATATAAGATTAAGTTACTGTTAGTTCTGATAATCTATATTATTATATAAATGTGAAAGTTTCTTTGTTTGTGACTTTACATCTCAACAAATATTGCACTGGTCTTGATGAATTTTTTTTTTTATATAAAATTTTAATAACCTATATATTTTTCCTTTATGATATTTAATTAGTTTATAATTTTTTGTAATTTGCAATATAAAAATGTGTGGAAAAATCTATATCATAACCATTTTCAAATGACATTATTAAAAGCATTAAATAATATATATTAAGGCTATACCTTAAGACATTGCACCTACATACGACAGTAGAGACCTCTACAAATCTTAACACAAGATTAATGACTTTAAAAGATGAACAGCCACTTTTATTTTTTATCTATTTTTTAATTATATGGTGAATCTAAAGCATTTTGATTTGAGAGCATGAAGCTATTAACTACTTGACTGATTTAAATCCACAATTTCTGTACAAGTTAATATAAGCGAAATCTTTCGATTTACAACGAGTCAGTGTGAAGCTCTTATAATTAAAAATATTTTAAGACAATTTAAAGTTGTAAATAATAATTTGTTAAGTGCATACTCATTATCTAAGTAATATATATTAAGGCTATAACCTTAAGACTATGTACCTAGATGCAACATTCTTAAGGTTAGATGCCTAGTCTTAAGGTTATAGCCTTAATATATATTACTTAGGTAATAAGTATGCACTTAACAAATTATTAATTACAACTTTAAAATCATTAAATTAAATTAAACATTATTAAATAGGGCAGCAGTGATTAAAAAATTACAGAAGGAAATTTTTTTAAACAAAAAGCATAGTTTTTGATAAAGCACGATATTTGTAAATATATTTTGAATTAATTAAATTACATTTGTACTATAGATTTAATTTCTCATTTACTTATAATAAACTTTTTGGATTTTACTTTAAATATATATTTAACACATGTTAAAGTAAAATTTTAAATGGGTCTGGATACAGCAAAAAAATATTATTGAAACTTTTACTATGGAAAAGATAATCTTTTAGATTGTTCGTTTAAATATATTATTAAGTGGTATGAGATAATGTGAATAGTTGAAGCATGCTTAAAAATCTGTGTTCAAATCTCCTATATTTACAATTAAGCTCCACGTATATAAAGAATGCCTGTATTTCAAATATTACTTGAAAAGGTAAATTTTAAAATACCATTGGTATCCCAACAGAAATAAATCCACATGAGAAAATAATTTTAAAATGGCATTAAAAGTATTAACCTCCATTAGTTAAATAAAATACTAATAAACTAAATTTAAAGAATAAAAAATAAATAAGTGCAAGAGGTAGGCTCCCATTATGTTTATCTTCTAAAAAACGACAACTTACAATAAACAAAAAATAACGTTTTTGCAGTATTGAAAAAAAAAAATTTTTTTCATCTTTATTTATTTATTTTCTACCTATTCTTTATATCTATACACAAATAAAGCAGTTTTTGTGTTAAACCATGTGTTATTTTTATTACTTCCCAATGTTTTGATGGAAAAGCATCTGTTATTGTCAAGGTTATGTGGAGTAGAGAAGCTAAATATCGGAGACGATGGATTGAATTTGGAGAGATCTTCATCCTGCAATGGATTGATAATGGTTGTTGATGATGATGATTGTCAAGGTTAATTTTCAAAGCAAAAAGGTTAGATCTCAAATAGTATCGAAATTGAGCGTGAAGTAAAGAATGAGATTGAGCTTGAAGTTGTTGAGCATTCAAAATATGTGGATTAACAAATGTTTATTTTCTTCAGTTTCACCATTAATTGATTTCAAGTTTATATTATTTAGTCGAAACATTGGGAAGTAATCAAAAATAACACATGGTTTAACAAAAAAAAAATTGCCTTTTTATATCATATAACCATGAAAACATTAACTATAATATAATATATATACTATTGATTTTTTCTTTATGGTACTTAGCTCAATTCGAACACTAAATCAATAAAAATAAATGTGAGTTGTGGCCTTGTATTGTTGATATTCGAAAAAATGTTGACTTAAAATAATTTTTAAAAAGCTGATTTTTCTAAATTTAAACAATATTAAATACAATAAATTATTTACTTTTAAAAATAATAGCAGGTGCATAATAAATTAACAAAGTTTTATTAAATTCTTTATAAATTATTTTAAACAATATTAAAAATTATCCTATATAATATTTTTTAAAAATTTTAAAATATATTTTTATTATCCTTTATATATAAAGTTAATACTAAAATCTTTCAATTTTTGTGGTAAATAAATAAAGTATGTAATTACACAATATTTGCGTCGATTCAGAAATGGCGCTTCAGGCAGTTTGGGGAGAGTTCCAGTTATTTTTTTACTTGGACACACATATTAGAATTTCTAACATTGCCAATAATAATATTTATTAATGAAGTTTATTAATGAAACCATATACAAACATGAAAATTGATAAATAGTTAGGTATCTATGTCAATGCATAAAAAACATCAACAAATATCAAATAAATTTACAGTATTTTAGCAAAGAGCAGGGACATCATCAGATCATCCTGGAGATTAAATCAATCTTATCTCCACCCGCCATATGTCACCATGATATAAATGAATGATTCTATTCAACATATATATATATATTAAAAACATATAGGAACTTATCTCTTGAAGCTAATCATCATAAATAAATGAATATTATATGCAATTATTCAAATTAGAAATACATGATTCTCATCAATAGAATAAAAATTATTAATAATAAAACTCTTGAAAAAAAGTGCATGCGTTAATATTTATATATAGCATGTCATGAACATATTCCATGAATCTAATTATTATTTACAAATGATTATTATTTGGAATTCATCAACTTTGTTACATATTTTTGTGCTTTGCATATCTTGGATATATATATATATGAGAGTATATGCTTAATAATTACTAATACTAATTAATCCTATAAAAAATATAGTTCTAAAATTCCAAAAGTTGATTACATTCAATAATATAAATAATTGTAAAAATGTTTATTTTTGCTATATTTCATTTTGATAACTCATGCATTATTTATTATTACATTTAAATAATATGTGAAATATAAAAGCCATGGAAATAGTTACATATTGTGTTATATTCTTTTATTTTATTAATTTGAGCAAAGCCATAGACACAGCTAACAGTGTGTAATGATTACTTTTATAAATATTGAATGAATGATTTTAAGATAACATGTGGTTTATTGTTTTTCTAAAGGTTTGGAATGCTAGCATTTTTATATAAATTATATATTGAATATTTCCATTATCTAATATTAAAAATTGAATGTCTTTAGAAAATTTTTAAAGTTTAATTAAACTTTCAAAATACATTCAACTGTTAGTAGTAGCATACATGTTAGAATATAATATAATATTTCAAATAGTATTATTTTCCTGTATTCTTTAGGAACTGTTGGCATGACCAGTGACAATACTATTATAGGAAATGAATCTGTTTCTTTAGATCCATGAATATTGAATTTTACTGTAACACTCTAATCAAGTGAGCTGAACTCAATGTGATTGGAAAATATTCACACTTATAAATATATACTAATGTTTGAACAACTGAACTGAAATCTTAAATTGATCCCTAATAGACTGTAAAAAAAATGTAAAAAAAAATGATGTGTGAAATGGACAGATGAAATAAGAAATGGTTTCTGAAGTAATATAGAGAAGAGAGACTTCCAATAAGAAAAATTGGATTATACTTTGAATTTCATCCAGTAATTATTTAGCAGTAAAATATGTATAAGATTCTGATATACATTAGCCATATATAAAGGATGCTTTCAAAATATATAATTTAATTTTTATCACATGGTCAAAATGAACTAGTACTTTCTTTAATAATCATATTGAATATTTTGTAGACTGTTTTCTATTTTTTAAAATTCACTCAGACATTCATGCTCAATTCATTTTCTGTTGTTGTTGTTATTACTACTACTACTGCTAATTTTAAAACATATTTTATTGAGTTGGTATACAAAGCAAAGATATTCAAAATAGGGATCAGTTACAGAGCATTTTGTATAATTAGTTAGATATAGATAATTAGTCTAGGTGTATACAAGCTACAAAAAAAAAGCACAAGCAATACAAAAATAAAAAACAGTTCTTCATATCCGAGGTAACTAGTCAAATGTTGTGATTATATTATTCAATGATAATGTGATGAGGTCAGACAACTATTGAGATGTATTGAGGTGGTATGGGTGAGGTACCTTATATAGTGGTGTATTGAGTTCAATTAATTTCCAAGTGGCAGATACAATTTCAATTGGGGCAAATAAGAAGTCTCTGTCCCTTATTTTTTTTATTTTTTTTATAAACAATGATCTCAGTTTCCACAATGTAGGGTTGAATATGAAATGGCAATGTATAAACCAGAGAGTAAAGAGTAAGAAAATTGATAACCTAATAGTGGGAAAATAACCAGTATTAATACCATCTATTAGAGCAGGTATAATGTAATTTCTATGCTGTGTAAGATTGGAAATGAACTCTCTATAAGTTTGAAGTGCTGAGCAATTAACTATGAAGTGATGAATTGTTTGCTCATCTCTATGACGTAAGGTGCAGATAGTGTCAAGCTTGGCATTCTTCATTCTATTTGAAAGAAAGGCATTCATAGGCAATGCATGTGCAGAGGCATGGCTGCTTTGGAATGTTGCAGCTGTGTTTATATGATGAGCATCCTAATATCTTAACTTGGTATGAAATAAGTCATCTGGTATTTTTTTTATCTATTAATTTGATGAGGTTACTTGTAAATTTACTTGTAATGAGTGGTGGAGCATCAGTTAAAAGTATGGGAATAAATGCACAAAGCACTTGAAAATTAGTTATTTTTTGCAAGGTATTATAAGTTTTTTGAAAATAGGATGTGGTTATGTTGTGCAACAATAAATCGTTTGTTTTTTTGGTATGTTTCTGCAGATTATTGACACTGATGGCAACCACTTTTTTGTTCCAAATGAGCAGAGTGCAGAGTGAATAAATTTTGTGAATAAACGTATTGGTGAATTTGATGACCGGGGCATAGTAGTTAACTTTGGGGAAAATAAACATATTAATTAGTGATATTTTGCTGGGAAGTGATAGATATGCCTTAGTTAGGGAATTTATTACTACCACTACTACCACCACCATTACTATTACTATTATTATTATTATTATGACGATGATGATGATGGTGCTGTTTCAAAGGAACTTAAAGAAAATATAAATATTACATGATAAATATAGCAAAAGAGGGGAGAAAGTCAGTCTCTTAGACTAAGAAAATATAAAAATACAAATATTCCCCAGCAAATATAACAAAATAAAATATAAAAAAATACAGTTTGTTAAAAAAAAAAACCACATCAAGCATGTATTTTACATCATTTTGACATTAGATCAGGACCATTGTTTAGACAATTAAAGTTACATTTAGACAATTAAAGTTACATTTTAATTGTAGCCTTAATGGCTATAATGATCTTGAGAGCTAAAAGCTTGACTTTTGTTTTAGTAGTGCCCTGGTAGCAACAAAAATACCTAGATTGGCAATTTTTTATTTCTAATTTTTAGATCAAGTTATTTAGAAAAGTAGGTGGGTGTCATCTCAGAATATTTCCACATATAAATGTATATTTTGTGCACCAGAATTCATAAAAAATAAAAGTGGTAACTCGAATGATTAAAAAAACCCTTTAATAAAACCATAATAGTTTTGAATGCAACATTATTGTTCCTATAATTTGCCACCATTGGTTCACAAAAGTCTACAAGTGTTGTGCATGAGTAAAATAAATGGATCTATGTTTCATCATATCTGTGACATAACTCACAAAATTAATCTGTGCTGGAATAAAATCTTCGATATCCAGGGAAATGTAAGTTTGGGGGAGACCAAACATTGAGTTTGAAAAGAAAAGAAAAATATTTGGGCTCAAGTGACCAATTTTTAAATGTATGTAATAATCGTTTATTATTCATTTTTAGCATTTGAGGATTAGTCTCAGGGTAGGCAGTAGACTAATTCATATTATCTTCTAATAAGTATATATTTAGAGGAGATTTACTTACCACTCTAAATAATATTTAATTCTTTTTTCTTTAATTGCAGTAATTATTATGCATGTGTTATAATCTAGTATTAAAAAAAGGTAAAAATTTAATATTCAAATCTTTTTCATTGCACTAAAAATACTTTCAGTAGACCATTGCTAGAATCAGTGCTGTTTTGTTTAGCAATTGAAAATTTTGCTTATCCATGGATGTGATTTATTATTTAATGAGGCATTTAAATATTCCATTTTTTCAATAATGGATCTCATGAATCCTTTCTATTAATTGCATTTAAATTTTTATCAATTAATAGAATTCATGTGTTCTATTATCAAAAAAATAAAATATTTACATTTTTCATTTACAGAATAAATCACATCTATATGTAGGCATAATTTTCAACTGGCAATGGTTTGCTAAAAGCATGCTTAGTGTAATGCAAGTGTTTTGAATATTAAATATTGCCTTTTTTTAATATTCATTTATCCTATCATGTAGATTTTATAAAGATGTCTTCCTAGGATATGGTGGAAGTTTATCTGTAGGAGTTATTTTTAATACAAGTTCAAGAAATAAGAATTGCCTAATGATAGATAACAAAAGGTTTTAATGTTGTTGTTTTTTTGGACTTTTAAAACATAAATAGAATAAAAACCAAGACCATTTCAAGATGGTAATAGATTAAGATATTTCATAGAGATTATCACTGTTTCTCTCTACCATAACAGTTTTAACAGAGTGATGATGTGTATGAAAAAAATGATTTTGTAAACTTTATAATTGGTATATAATATGAAATTTTTGTAACAACTAATCGATTGTAAAAGAAGACCTTTTTATACAAAGAGAAGTATGACTTGGAGAGAAAAGTAATTAGTTTTTCAATATTATTTTATTAGTTTTTGTTGTATTTTTAATTGCATATTTGTAAATTTCAAGGAGAAATGAAAACCCAAAAATGCGAAAGATTTATCTTGAAAGAATTGAGTATGGAATTGATCTATGTATATATACCATGCTGATTTCTTATTCACAATCAACTTATAGATGATATTGGCTATAGGTTGACTAAGGAATACTGACACTGGCTATTTATTAAAAGAGACCAGTGAAATTGGATATAGTCCCTGAATATTGGATAATCTTTTGATGAGTAGTTGGCTAAATCAGATAAAAATTTGGTTGTAAAGTGACTTAAATGAGAAAAGACAAATCTTGGTATATTTGAGTGACAGGAATCTGGTATAGTTGCCAGCACCAATGCAAATTTATTTGGATGAAAAAAGTGTGATTTTCTGGTTCACCAAAAATATTTTGATCAGAAAGCAGTTAAAACTTGTAATTTTTATTTAAAATGTAGATATAAAGGTTCAAGCAGATTGTTTGTCTGTAGGTGTGTGTTGATGACATTTTAGTTGTATTTATATGTTGGACTATTTCCATCATTTAATATTGAATGTTGAATGTCTTTAGAACAAATTAACTATTTAAATTTTCAATTAAATTTAATTGTTGGTAAACACATTCAGGTTAGAATATTTTGATAAGTATTAGATCTCTTCTCTTCTTTAAGGGTTTATAGCATTACCAGTAATAATATTAGCATGGGAATTGAACCTGGAGTCTTATTTTCTTGTATTTTGAGTTAATGCTCTAATTAACTGAGCCATCATATCAAAGACAACATTCAGTACAAATTCCATATATTTGTCTATGAAGTTCCTCCTGGTCTCTTCAATTTATTTTAAGAGCAAAGTTAATTAGTGATTTCCAGACATTAAGCACAGTCATACTAGGTTGACTTATTGGGCTGTTTGCCATTGTCATTGAATCAGCTTTTGATTTTTCATCTTTGTATCTTTTTCTCTCTATCCAATATTTTTTTAATATTTTCCCAATAGAACATATTCATTGGTGCATATATGATTTGCTATGTTAGACATCTGTTTTTTATCTTTTCTAATAATCAGTTTGTGCTCTTGCAATCACTTTTCAATGGGGGGTGACTATACATTCTTCCACATTCAGTTAGTATTTCATAGATGCAGGTTTGCTGTTCAGCTTCAAGTTTAGGCTTTGTAGATGGTAGAATTCCTCATTGTGTTCTGGTGTTACATTAATTGCAGACATTTTTCAATTTGTCTGATATTTATACCATCAAGAGCTGGGGGTACTTGTATTATAGAGGGATATCCCAAGGCCCACTGAATATATCTCTTTTCATAAGTATGTGGTTGTGTTATGATTTTTTTCCCTTTGTGTGCAATTGTATGTTATGTTATATACTTTTGTTAGCTTTTTAATATATATGTATGTTGTAAAATTACACCATGTAATTCTTTTATTTAAATGGTTTGCAAAAGTCTAGATGGTAGAGAAGTTGGGCATTTATATGATATACTGTGTGATTAAATGTTTACAAAACTAATATATTGTTGTACTGGATCTAAATTCATATCCTTCAATTTAAAATGCATGATATAAATATCAGGGGAAAAAATCAGATGTAGTAGACTGTAAAAGTATTATTGCTTTAGAAAAATGTTTCATACATAAATGTTAAAAATCTAGGTCTAGTGTCACAATCAGTGCAGAATGATCAGATAAAAGTGAAGATTTAGCAATAGATTAATTAGATGTTGTAACATAGGAAAATAAAAAAGGTCACTAAGAGAAAAATATTTATCATTATGAAAAGCAATAAAGTTTGAAGAAAGAATACTTTACCCATTAGTAAGAGAGAAGGCAAGCTGATGCAGTCATTTGAAAACAAATGTATGATATGACAATCATCTCTTTTATTAAGGACAGTATTTTTGTGATATAAATCTATTTTTGCTTTTAAGAGATTAAAACTCAATTAGAAGTGAATAATAATAATACAATCACATATCCTTGGTTTGTTGGAAACAAAAATATGTGGTGGGTCACAAATAGATTTATCAACATATTTAAACTTACAAGGTTTTTCTGTTTTCTCTTAGGACTCTTCATTTCTATTAACAGAAACAGGGGTTGTTATTATAAAAACAAGATCTTTTTTCTCATTCAAAATAATATATATATATATATATTAACTTACTTTAGTTACTTTTCATCACATTATTACATTTAATGTAGTTTTTGTTTATCTATATCTTGGTCCTATGATTACTAACATACTGATCCTTATATTAAAAACTCATTATTATTATTATTATCATCATCATCTTTCAAAGGACTTTATTAATGAATGCATATACATTGTTGATTTTCTCACATGTAAATTGGTACAAATATAGTCAACAACAATAACAACTAAAAAAAATTTATAGAGTTTTTGCATGTTTCTCACAAGATCAGTATATTTATATTCATTCAAGACCATCATTACTGCTATTATTGTGGTCTTTAAGATAAATTCTTTTGCAATACTGTTCTTCTTTGATAAGCCCATTAAATGTAGTATGTCATATTAAAGACTAGAACATTGTCACATATTCTGCAACTTTTTTATCTCTTTGTTTTATAAACCTCCAACTTGTTTGTAAATGTATATGCCTTCTTGGATTATTATAAATAAAAATGCAACTTGTACACCATAGAGTATAAGAATGAAAGTATGGGTTCTAATTAATAGAGAACTTACTCTTGATGAACATACCTAAGAGGTAATTGATGTCAATTTTTTTTATCTATAAATAATATGGGCTCCTTGCATGAATTCTGTCATAGACTGGACATGTAAAAAGAATATGAAATTGTGATTCCATGTCTTTATGGCAAAGTAAACATAAATCAGCAGCATATTTATATTGCCTTTTATGTCTAAAAAAGTGCATAATGGGTAAAGCATAAAATCAAAATATTCATGTTTAAGTGACCAGAATTTAAATTTTAAATATAATTGTTTGTTATTGATGTTGAGGGTAGGGTTATCATTATACTGAGAATTGGGATATAATAGTGTATAAACTTACCAATAGTTATATTTACTTTTGGAGTTTTTGAATTGAGAAAAGTTGATTTATTATTGATTTCCAATATCCTGTAAGAGAAAGGGGTCTTAAAGTAGGAATAATTTTAAAAACAAGTTTTAGGTTTGAAAAAACCTTTGCACATGCTGAAATTACATTGAAAATCATTTGAATTCTAAATATTTGTATGTCAGAAAATCCTAGACCATTTTGCTGCAATGAACATTGAAGATGTTTAATTGAGATTGCAACTATTCTTTTCCTGCACATCAACTTCTTACATTTGGGGATAGCAATAGTTAGTGAATGCTTTTGAAAACATTACTATAGGTGAAAAATGATTAATTCTTGTAAGCATAGGAATATTGAATAATGTGAGTTTTACATATAATGATAAATAGGCTTTAATAGTAAATTAATTATAGTTATTCTTCTGTATTACAGTCCTCATCTCAGATTGACTTAGGTAAATTGAAATCCAAGTAAGGAACTTGGCACTGTCTTAAAATAGACTTTCAGCAATGCCAAGTTATGAGTCATGCACATGATTTCTGAATAGTGAAAATAATTAGTATAAACAGAAAGTAAATTTAATAACTATGGAATTTGTTTCTTAGAAGTTAGAAAAACTGAAATATCATGCATGTATTCATACATAAAATGTGATATTTTGATCCTTATATATATAGAGAGAGAAGTGTATATTTATATGTATCGTTCAAGTGTTGGCATTTGATAATATTTAAAAACTAAAAGAAATAAGATTTGAAAATCGTTCAATGGATGGAATTTAGTTTTCTTTTTTTAATTAATATAACTTCTTTTTGATATGCAGAATAAAAGTTATTTATGTTTCATATTAGCTATTTAATTAAAAGAAGGTTAAAATTGAAGGGAATAGAAATATGCACACATTGTTAATCGAGATAAACATAGGAAATTACAAACATAAGAGATTGTAATCAGAGTTTTACTGATAATTAAATATGGATCCAAAGGAATTTATAAAGATAACTTTGGAGCTAAAAAGTAAAAAGTAATGTACAAGATTAGCAACTTCTATTCTGATAATAAAACAAAGGATAAAAACATATGCACAAAAATCTCAAAACTTATCTAGAGTATAAAAAGAAAACAACTGTGAAGAGGGTCTTTTGGCTAACTGTTTGCATGTGACCTGGATGGAGAAATAACCTCCATCCAGAACTACTCATATCATGTGGGATGGAAACGAATGTTTGCGGACACCTTTCATAATAAAAAGGTCACTCCAAAAAGTTTTCAAGTCTAGTTTTATTGTAGATCAGAAACATAAAAATGTCATTGAAAGAAACTGAAGTTAACTACCACAGAGCTCTTTGTTCCAAAAAAAGAAAAAAAACCATGCATAGTACAAGAATTAATGATCTACATAAATCCACAGAACTTAAGTTATTATTAATATCATAACTCATAGCTGACTCCATTTATTTGCAAACTAATTTAACTATAAACTTTAGTTACAATTTTCAAATATCAATAGAGACATTTGTGTTATCTATGAATTGCTTTCTACAAGAAAATTAAGACATGAACTGAAATAGGAGCTGTTGAATTATTTGATTAACATTATTATCTGAAAGTATGTGTGTATGTTCCTTCTATTTTATTAATAATTTATAATTATTGTCTAAATATTTTAGTATTTTTAATAAAATATTTACAATTAAGATAAACCTTTCATTATGCATTCTTAAATTTTAGTTTATTAGATTTTACCATAGAAAAAAAAATTCTTTTGATAAAGTAGAAATTATCTACGCCATTATGCTTGGTTAATAATCAAATCCAGGGGAAATTCATATAACAGATTGATGTGTCAAGAAATCACAATCCCTATAATATTTTATTTAGTTATTTACTGTGAATTTATTTATGGGAATCAGTGAGTCTACAGACTCTGATGCCCTCTTAAATAAATAAAAAACTGATTCCACCAGCAATGTGAATCTGAATCAAAAATTAGATGAGTTAATCTAGAAGCATAATTATGTTCTGTGAAGTTTTCTAATATCAAGAATGAATAAATGCAGACATAACTTGATTGACAAATACATTAATAATTTATCATGTATAAAGCCTAAATTGATTGAAAATGGTATAACATAAACAAGGCAATTCATTTTTATAGCTTTAATTAATGGGTGTATGCAATATATGAAATATGAAATTTTAATACATATATATTGTAACCTTATGGTTGGGCTTAATGTTCTTCAAGCCATATTTTATCAGTCAACTAAAATTTTAAATTTTGATCAACAATGATCTTAAATATTAAATCTGTGATTTGATTCAGTGATGTAGTCTAATGATTGTTAATTTTGGTGGATGAAAATAGATAAATTTAATAAATAAATCTCTTTAGAATAGTAAAGAGTTGGACTGTTCAACATATATGTTAGCCCTTTGCTAGATTATGTGTGGACATGCTTATGTATGATCTGTCAGATAAATTAGTTTCAATATTTCTAATATAATAATTTAATATTGTTATTAAATAAAACCATAGAACTACTTTAATAAGTTATTTTTAAATAATAGTTTATCAACAGACTTAAAATTAATATTATTTTTAAGCTAAACATTATAATTAATCATTAAATATATTTTTACTGTAGTCTAAAACATTGTTGAATGGTTTAATTAGTTATCATATGTGTTTAAAGGGATATTTATTAATTTTAGACAAATGTAATCACTTGCTATAATTTGATTGATTTATTGTTTTACAGTCAGCCCCTTGGCTAAAAGTCTATAAATAGGCTTGCATAAATAAAGTAGGGGGAAATTACTATAGATTCATGGAAACTAGGGTAAATCATTGGGAAGGCTATTACAGATTGTAGGAAAGATAGCCGACTGTCAAAGAAGCCTGTCTATTATTTTAAAAAATATAGAAAGTATTTTTTATTATTTATTAATAAACCATGAAGTTAACTTTAAAGAACCTTTCACCCACAGGAAAACACATTGCTGACCATCAGCTGATAATTTAAAATTGAAATTCACTAAAGAAATTTATATCCAGAAAATGGCTGCCAAAAATAACCTTTTTTTTCATGTGCCAAACTTGGACCAGCTGCTTGGAAGGCAGTTATAGAAGTTCAAAACGCTCATAAACCTGAATTTTCAACAATTATCTCATGTTTTAATTATGACAACCGTATGATACATAGTAAATATTGCTATAATAAATTTAAAATTGTAATGGGGAATAACTTTGGAACTTTCATTCATAAGAAATGAAAAGTGAACTATATTTAAAGTTGTACCCAATTTTAAGTTTGTTTTTCTTAATACATTTTTAACATGCCTTTGTTGAAGTGAAATATTATCTTAAACTAGACTGTTATACACTGCTAAATTTAATGGACATTATAAAATTTACAAAGTATGTGGGAAAATAATTAAAATTATCTTATTGCATTTAATTTAGTAGCAATAATAATCCATACACTCACTTAAGTTCATTAATTATGAATAAATAGACTATAATTGCTAGAGTTCTTAAACTATTCTACAGAAATTCTTAACATTGACTGTTATAAAATACCTCAAACTTATATGAAAACCAGATATGATTTTTGTTGAGTTTTGGGAAAAATTGTTATATTTATTAAATAGAATAATACTATTTGTCAATATTACTTCACTGTTCAATTTAATTCCACATGTATAATTTATCATGTTAATAATATTATGAATTTAAAAGAAATTACAATGGAATATTTATTGAATAGCTAAACTGTGCTTTAAACTAAATAATTATCCATGATAATAATAATATTCAATCAACATTCATATTCAGCATTGCATTGTCTTACTGTTTAAAAGTTTTAAAAGTTAAGGCAAAGATCATAACTCCTTAAGAACTATGACAATTCTTCTATTACTCATAATAATTTATAAATAAATGTTTACCTGATGTATTCAAAATATTATATTTCTAAAATACAATAAAGATGAATCTTTACCAATAATTGGAAATAAATAATATAACTTATAATTGATAATGTGAAAGATAATCATTCATATTTATTATATATTTGAAAGTTAAAAGTAAAAGTTGATAATTTTCATAATTCAATTGGTATCCACAGAAAGAAAAAATAATTTACTTAAGATTGTGACAGAAAAAAAAAGATGCAGTGAGAATCCAAAGTAAATACAATAGCATAAAAAGTAAAGAATACTATGAAATCTTAGAATAATTTGGTAGCATAATTTATAACATACAAGTCTTTCTTTTCTTCACAGAAGGAATGTGAAGAAACCACATTTGAGAATATATTTTATTATTATTGTGTGCTATTATAGTCTTATAAATTTATAATAATTGTAGGTTCAGCAACCAGTTTTCCCTTAAAACAAAAAGAGATTTACAAGTATATTTAGTTTTAAATATAGTTTTGCTCATGAATGAAAAAGAATCCAAGTGTAAATACAAATTGGATATATATTATGTTAAAATTTGATCCTAAGGAAAGTAAAGTAAATTATAATGAAATTCACAATAATATCCATAGTTAAACATAGGTTTATATTTAAAAGTGATCACAAGGAAAGGTAAATCATTTTGAGATAAATTATTAAACTTTATTATGTTACAATGTTTTGTTTGTAATATCTTTTGTTAAAGCTGCAATTAGTAAATGATCATGTGAGGTAAAATTCAATTTTAATCAAATCCAGGCTTGTTTAATATTATGTTTTATGTTGTATTATGTAACTAATTACCAATAATAATTATTATAGTTGGAGATCATTTTTGAGTTGATAATTAATATTTTAATTTCTGTATATAAATTTGATTATATTCTGTTGGTTTGGTGTTCACATTTATAAGATAAACATTGTTTGTTAATGAGATTTGATTGTTGCCATATTAGAGAGTTATATATATATATATATTGCATTGCTATTTATCTTTATATTCATATCATCTCATAAAAGGCATACTTCTTTCATTACCCTGCGTAAATGTGTGAAATATTATCATCATGAGTGAATTGCATATGATGTCCATAGATTTTGAGCAAATCAAGGCCTATATTCTTATGAAAAACTTCATGTATTTTCTTAGCTCAGAGATTAATTGTCCCTTTTTCCTTATATTCCTACAGGTGTTCCCAAATAGTGGCACTGGCATGTCAGACCATCTGTAGTCTTGGAATGGCCATAGTATAGGTTACTTATGTACTTATTTGCCTTAGTTCATCTCCATTATATTCATGAATATATATATTACATGTGGCATTAAATTTAATCCCATTAAGTCTTAACAATTTAATATTCACTAACAATGAAATCACCATTGAAGGTAGAGTTAGATATGTGAACAATGCTGGCATTAGGCAAACGATGATGGTAAATAGTAATATTTCTATTATTAAATTATAGTATTAATTATTATACTAGTACATTATCTACTCAAACTGATCTCAAATACATGTGTTGCATTTGTTGTTTGATATTTATAGTTGAATATTAATATACCAAAATTTCTATAGTATTATAGAAAAGTTTATGAAATGATATTAAGGAATTAAATAAGGATTTGTGGTAATATTGATTTATTTTAAGCAGAATTGTGTTATACTAGCTCAATGTCCTAGATAAATAAAATTAAGAAGTGTATAATCTTCCTAAGATGGTAAAAAGAATATAATTATTAATGCCTGAGAGAATATTTGATATCTTCAATTGCCTAGCATTAGGTACTGCCTACCTACAATTTATTTAATAGTAACTTTATGATTACTTTATCTATATTTTTGATTTGGATAAAGAAATTTAATAAACCTAAATAAAATTTAATAAACTTAAATGTCATGAATAAAGTATAATATTGGTGTAATGAGCTAAAACAAATTTAGATTAAAGAATGGGAGTAAATAAGAATATTTTAAAAAAAAAATAATAATGTATTATAATTTTTGATTAAATCCAAAGAAATCTTTCTTTGTTAGTTTTTAGTTATGCTAGCTAAATCTTGTCTTGTGTATTTTTCATTTATAAGTTGGATAAAAGATATATTTTTGTTGTTGATTTTTGAAATATGTAAATAAAATTTGTTTTTGGAAATTTATTGTGTTTGTCAGTAACGTTATTGCTTAACACTATCCACACATTATTGTTATTGCTGTCACCTTCATCATCACTCAGTATTACCAGTTTTATTATATGTTCAGTATATCATCAGTTAATTTTATTAAACTCTTATGTGGAGAGTATATAAAATTATAATATTGATTGAGCAAAATATTGTTGCTATTATACAGAGATATTATTTAAAATGATATAGTAAAATATTTGATTTTAAAGAATAATATATCAATAAGTTGTCAAATACCATCATTCATTGAACTTGGTCATACTGTTCATTGTGGTCAAATCTAAATTATTCATAGATGATAATATAATTATCTTACTGGTATTGTTATAATTGTGATTAAAATATTTCAAGATATTTAATGGTTAACATGATTATTATATTTATCTTATTGTTATAGATTTGTTGATTTATTATAAAATTTAGAGTTTATTTTTATTATTACAAGTAAAGTAGTTAGATATTCTTTAGTAATTCTTTTTATGTAATATACATCATTTTAATTTCCTAAATTTGGATAGTAGTAAAATCCCTCTTATTGATTCTGATATACATTACAAAAGTATTGAAATTTAAAATTATATGAATCTTGAAAAATTAGATTATTGAATAATAATTCTAACTTTGATTTTGTTATTACGTTTTATTTTTTAAGTTATTTGGTATACATTATCTTAATCTCTTATCTTCATTCTTATTGTTTTATTGATTCATTAAAATATCAAAGATTTAAACTTTCTTCTTTAATTATTTAAATTTAGAACCCTTTTGCTTTTGTTTTAGTAATATAACTGTAAATTAAATAGTTGTCTTTTAATATTATTATCATTCATGTATTAAAAATTAGTTTAATTTGAATGCTTTGTATAATGTCAGATTATAGGGAACTTAAGGTAATGTAAAGTCGGTAGTGCACTGTGGCTTATCCTTTATCTATTCATGTTCATGCTAGTCAACCCAGCTCTTTTGCTTACACCTAGATTTGTGTTTAATCTATTTGTTTTATGTTTACTGTTGATGTGGAGGTTAACTTCTCCTATTCATGTTTTAACCATATACTCATTCTATATTCATGTTCTACTTATATTCTGTCTTCTTTTACTTGCACGTTATTATATTAAATGTTCTCATGTGGAATTGGAGGTTATAATATATATTGAATTAAATATTTATATAGATTTTATTTTATAGATATAAAGAGATAATATCCATTAAATAGAGAAACATTTTATCTTTTGATGTTATTAAAAAAACTATCAGTTACTACTAAATGACAATTCCTGAGGCAAAGCAAGTTTTTTTCATAATAGTTCTCTTTTGTTGGGGGGTCTTTAAAGTAAAAGGCATCCTCTTTTACTTTAAATCCAAGTTTTTACACAGATTTAAACCCAGAAAGCTATTTATTATATGTGTGAGAATGTGAAATAACAACTTTTTTGACATTCTGCAAATGATGTTTTTAACTTCTCCAGAGAGTTGTATATGTAGAATTAAATGTTTATATGGATTTTATTATATAGATATGAAAAGATAATATCCATTAAATTGAGAAACACTTTAACTTTTGATGTTACTAATAAACTATCAATTACTACTAATTGACAATTCCTGAGGCAAAGCAAATTTTTTCATAATAGTTCTTTTGTTGATTTCTGAAGAAATTAAAAAATATTTGCAGAATATCAAGAAAGATGTCATTCTTTCACATTCTCATACCTATAATAAATAACTTTCTGGATTTAAATCTACATGGTTTAAAGTAAAAGAGTACCACTTTTGCTTTAAAGACCCCCAATAAAAAAGCTGTTATGAGACAAACTTGCTTTACTTCAGGAATTGTCATTATTAGTAATTGATAGTTTCTTAGTAACATCAAAAGTTAATGTGTTTATCTATTTAATGGACATTATCATATATATATATATATATATATATATATACACTAGGTATTTTATTTTCTATAGTTTTAATTAAGAGGTTTATGTATAAGATGAATAGGTGCACTTAGAAATGAATCTTATGGTATTGAACTGTGTGGAATAATGAGGATCAATGTTTTTTTAAATTTATATATATATATTTCTCTACTTAATAAGAGATTAGTTAGAACATAAAGATAAGCTTTAGTGGTAGCCATCTCAACTAATGTGTTAATGAGACTGTATCAACTACTGATTTGATGTCAAGCTGAATTACTATTGAACTATATTTTTATTGCGTATAACTGCATCTATAATAATTTTAAATAAGAAGGTTTCTTGAGCAATTGATGAACCTTTTTTTGAAAACTGCATTTTTGATATTATGGGCAATAAATAAGGCTCTAATTTATCTTTAATAACTGATTCAATATTTAATAAAGGGATCATTGATAGAGGAAAAGACTTCATAATGATGAGATTTTTGTTTGTTTTCTCATAAAAAGGATCAGAGAAATTGGATAGAGTTCTTGAGTTTTATATACCTTTTTTGAAAGAAAATTGGCTACAGAAGACAGGAATTATGTAAAATGATTAAAATGTGCATAGACAGTGGGAGAAATATCATATATTCCAAAATGACAATAGTTTGATAAGGAATCCAAGTTTTTAAAAAAATCAATTTGTTTGAAATTAATGTTATCTCTTGGATCATTGAGAAACTGAAAAAGATGTATTAAATATCTCATATGAATGAAGTTTCCTTAAGGGCTGTTGAGGAGGGTTAAGGAATTAATTGAAAGTACTTCTACAGATTGAAAGGCTGTATACATTTATTACTTGTATTATTATTTCTCTCTCTCTCTTTTTATATATATATAATCTTATAATTGAATATTTATAAATATAGTAATCAGACATATGTAAAGTATAACTTTAAAAATTTTATCCACTTTAGAGCGCTTTCGACTATCCTTGTAATCTTTGTCAACTAACACTTTCAAAGGCTAACCTTCCCACAATTCTGTGATCTTAAACACTTGCTGCCTGTCTGTTGATTAAGTTGTTTGTATATTAATATAGCTTCCTTTATTTTCCCTTTTTCTCTGATTATGTGGGGGGGAGGGATAAAAGAAGCTATGCTAATATACCAATACAAATGAGACTTAATTTACATGCATACAACACATGTTAAAATCATGGAATTGTGGAAGATTAGCCTTTCAAAGTGATAGTTGACAAAGACTATGAGGATAGTCGAAAGTGCTCCTAAGTGGACAAAATTTTTAAAGTTATACTTTACATATATCTGATTACTGTATTTATAAATATTCTATTATAAGATTACGTATATTGATTTGAAGAAATACAGACATCGAATTATAATATTATTATATATATGTAAAAACAGCATAAACCACAACAATATATATATAATAAACCAATAAATCATAGGAAGCTTTAAGTTTTTTTTTTTTAAAAAAAAAAAAACATTAAATAATAAATAATTTGCAGAAACACTTTCAGTAACTATTATGAAATCATCAACTGATTACATGGTAATAATTCAAAGTGCTTCGGGCAAATTATTTAATGTTTGTTTTTTAATCTAAAGATTATCATGATTATTTATTTAGAATAATAAAAAGAAAAATGAGAATGATAAAATACTGATATATATATATATGTAATATCAAATAATATAAGTATAATAACAATATTCACTAGAATAAAAACTACAAAATTTTAAAAAATGCCTGTATAAAATTAAAGATTAAAATTCTTTGCTATAGCTAGCTTCGGTATATTCCACCATCTTAAGTAGCAAACCATTAATATTTAAATATGATCAAACTCTCACACCAATAATGTTCTCACGTGAATTACCTACTTTCCATAAATTGTGAATATTAACACAATGACACTGTTTATTCAATACATTATCTGTACTATTTATAAAATAGGACTCCTTAATTCTTCTTTTCCTCAAATCATTTTCCATATGCAAAATAAAAACTCTATCAAAGCAGAATTCTCCATTACAACTCACAGCATGTTCTGCCAAAACAGATTTATATCTATCTGCAGAACAACACAACTTATTATATAATAATTCATGCTCCCTAATCCTCTTTTTCAATGCACATTTGGTCTCCCCAATGTAACTATAACCACAATGACATACCACTTTATATATAATATTACATTTGTTGCTTTTATCAATAGAATCTTTGCCATTAATAACCAATCTTTCAGTATTTGCACCTACTTTAAATGCAACATTAAAATCAGCAACTTAAGATGGTGGAATATACCGAAGCTAGCTATAGCAAAGAATTTTAATCTTTAATTTTATACAGGCATTTTTTAAAATTTTGTAGTTTTTATTCTAGTGAATATATATATATATAAAATGAATAGTAAAAGAAACAGTGTAAAAAAACATAATGAACACTGATAATTTAAGCTATTTATATAGACTTTAAGAGTTTTATTTAATAATATTTTATTTATGTATGAGATTTGGCAAGATTTAAATTGTTTGAGAGCAACAAAGGTCTTTTTTAAAAAAGCTTAATTTTAGTAAAAAAAAAATCAAATGATTTATTACTCATGAATTTGTAAAATATCCAAACAACAAACGCTTGACAAAGTTGGACTGTGATCCATGTACATTCAGATTCATGGTCTAGCACTCTCTCATTGTGTGAAATCATGTTAGTTAATTAAATACTTAACTGCTTAGGAGTCTAAAAAAATTGAAAACCAGAAGTGACAGAGTTGGACCATGATCCATTCACTTTGAAATCCAGAATCTGCCACTCTGCCATTTTATCAAATCATACAGAATATTTTAATAAATTATATTTATTAACAAAATAAAAAAAATAATTACACTTTTCTTGAAAATAGAAAAATAATAATAATAACAAATGAAGATAACTTTTAAGTTATGTTTAATTTCCAGAAGAATTTTCAAAGATACAGAAAGCATTTAAAAAGCTAATAGCTGAAAGCAACATGTAGGACTGGGAATTAATACCAACAATAACATTACATAATCTCTCATAATCACAGTCATTGATTTTCAAGAGCAGTTATTTTCACTCTGTTCTTGAACCATATCTTGAGTTATCAATAGAAATGGTATAGTGCTATGAAATCCTCATTTCCAGACTCTTTGTTTTCTAATTTTTGCCTTTATCCTTCAAACTAGAATTCATACATGGAACTATATTATCCAGTGTTCATTGATTATGCAAGCTTTCATTAAATACAAATTATTAATATAGATAAAAACATAATCATAAAATTAAAGATAAAAATAATATTGGGATAAATACTTTAATTATTTCACAATATATAATATTATGCCTGAAAATAACATCAGTCTTTTCTAATTGATGTGAGAGTTACTAGTTAACAAGTGAGTTTAAATTATACAGTGAAGTATAAAAAGATGAATCAAGTGTGTAATATATGAATAAGATGACAAATATTTATTATTGAAAGAACTGTGATAATAAAATTAAAATGATTTAGTCACATTTTAAAAAAATGACAATCAGTAGATGCCTGAACATCTAAACTGGATTGTAAAGAGTTTTAAAAAGACTAACAAAAAAACTATAAGTGATATAGAAGAATGAAAATAAAAAAATAATTTGTTGGATTGATGTGAAGGAAAAACAGAAATTAAAAAGTATGGAAATAAACTTGAAGAGTAATCCATTCAGTAGTTGATTTGATAATTACACTGAGGAACAAAAATATTTTTTATTAGCTGTGCTAAATAAAGCTTTGTTGACATTTGAATATGAATGGAATGATATTAATTAATATTTATATTCTCACATTATTTTTTGTATTAAATTTAACCATTTTTGCAAAGTTTCTTTGTCAAATGAAATTTTGGGATGTCATGCAATTTAATTTTCAATAATTCAATTCAATTTTGGCAATTTTTTGCATGTTTTCTTTGTTTCCAGTTGCTTTCAATGTGCCTGGCTATGTATCATCTTCAGTGCTTTCTTGCCATCATAAAATCTCGCAAACCACTTTAAAATGTTTTTGCCGCTCATGATTTTACTACCATACACAGTTTAAATCATTTAAGTGTTTCAATAGCAATTTTGTCCAATATAAAACAAAATTGAATATTGGTGCACTGTTCGCTTGTGAGTTACTGTCACATTTGTTTTTGTAACTCATGATCCAGATATGAAAGCATCTTAAATTTTTTTATGGTAAATAGCTAAATTATGTTGCTATGTAGTTATGCATTGATTCAGCAATAGAACTGGAGATAGAACAATTAATTAGCTTTTATCTGGGATTTACTGTGCATTAATATATTTATTAAAGTTTGAGAAAACCCAAATTCATAGTTCAAAATGCCCTTTTTTAAAATTTTTGCTATAATTTTCCCTTTCATTATAAATGTCTTTCTTTCAAATCCAGCAATAGTTAATCAAAGTACTTGGGCATATGATGCCTTATTATTGCTTTTTCTGTTAGAAATATTCTAATAAAAATACTCATCATATTTGCCACCATGCTTTCATTTTTTACAAATAATTATCCAAATGAAACCCCCAAATAAATGATTATTCATTATTCTGAATACTTTTTAACCTTGTCATTTCAAAAATTTGTGGTCATTATTTAAATTTTGTTATGAAGCTCCAACTCTCCTTAAGATTTTTCATCTCATAACAATTTTGCAATCTGAGCACTTATTAATTCCTTGTTTTTTAAGTAAGAGAATTTTATTTTCATTCTATTTATTGTTTAAACAAAAGTCCTTAAAGTCTGCATATGATATGTATGAAGAAAGGCACGCACATTTTTTTAAGGTCACTAATTGCAAGTTTTTTTTTATTTTTATAGGAACAAGTATTTGACTATAATCATTTCTTTTTGTCTTTATTGACTCTAATAAGATATTTTTGATCAGTGGCATAATTATTGTGAAGTAAACCAAGACAATATGTATGTCCTGAGTCTTAGAAGCTCTTTGTATTATGCAACAAATGTATTAAAGTATATGCTACAAATATTGAAAGGATCTTTTTGTAAGATTTTCTGTAGGGACCAAAAATTTCAAGCTTTATCACTGTTCATGGTGTAATTTAATTGAAGCCTTTACTTCTATACAGAAATTCCATTTATATTTCATATACTGAGTCTTTTATGAAAACAAATTTTATGTTAACAAATGATAGTTCCTGTATAAACATATATAATGGGTACAGAAATGTATTCCCATTATAAAGTAGAACCTTAACACTGTCTTTTGAGTAATCAAAAACAGTATGTTTTATCCATGCTCATGACAAAAACCCTTCATAATGAGTACATAGTTTTTAAAATATATAACTCTTTTATTGGGGAAAACATTCTTTTAATTCATCAGAGGAATTGTGAAAAAAAAAAACTTTAGTATCATTTCAATAGATTCTATTCTAGTATTTTAATCTGATATCTAAAATTGCCTTTTATTCTTAGTAAATAAATAGGTTAATGTAACTTAAATAGGTTAATGTAACAGCTCCAATTATTCTTCTTAATACATTTTTTATATAGTTACTATATCACATGGAAAATTGACACATCACTAGCATATTTATATATATATCAGAGGTTGACTTCCACTTTAATAATTTCAAATTTTTCAGCACTACATAATAATACATTTATATTTATAAGTAGTATAAATATTATTGCAGGTGGTTAAAAATGAGACACTGTCTTTCTCCTGCAATAGGTTAACTAAACTTGTACAATTCAGTATTTGATTATAACATCAGGCACACAATTGACTCAAACCCTGATTTAAGCATGGTCAGTGAGAGTTGGTGTATATAAAAATATGCTCTAAACTTAAATGATTCACTTAAGTTTTTTAAACTTTTACTGTTGGGCAAGTGCACGGAGATTCATAATATTTAAAAAATAGCGCATTATCGGAGATTGACTTCCGCTTTAATAATATATCTCAGGAATAACTTTTTTTTATCAGCTGTCTCAGAGCCAAGCTTTTACATTTACATATTATTGGCAATACTACAAAACATCTAATGATTGAAGTTATTCCTGAAAACATATACATATAATATATAGTAATTTTTTTTTTTTTTTATAACAGTATAGTAGCACATAAGATATATTATTCATAATGATTGCAATTAACATCTCTTCAAATCAGATATTGAAATAAATTTCACTCACAGCAATCATTTCAAAAACAATAAGATTCACATAATATTCTAATCTGATATTTAAAATAAGACTGTTTCTTGACATTAATGCAATGCCTTCTCAAAATCAATGCAAGTGTTACATAGTGACAATTTATTTTGTTATGGTACTTGTACGTCTGTTATTATGAATTATGACATTAAATATAACAGTATATTTCATCATTAGATCATCTTTAATGCTCTCTCAGCTATTACAAAATGCTGAAAATCTATTGAAAGCATTCTTGTGACTTTGAGTTTTATTGTCACACATAGTTTAAATCATTTTAAACACTTCCGCAGCCGTGTTTCCAACTGATAACAAAATTTAATGTTAGTCCATTCCATTTGAATTACAATACAAAACACACTATCACATTTTATGTCATAACATGTAATGTAGATATGTGAAGAATAGCTTAAATCAAATCACTATATAACACATGCATTGATTCAAAAATAGCGCTAAAGGAAGTTTGAAGAGAAAAGCAGTAACAGTCATATTTGTACTGGAAGACACTAATATACATGTAAATAGTTGATGAAATTGAATAATTATCAAACAGTGTATAAAATAAACAAAACCAATACGTATATTTCTCTGTTAATAATGTAACACTCACATCAAAGCTCAATTCTTACTTGTCAAAATATGTTTTCAATTTGAACTAACCGCTGCCCTGATTATAATTATTCTTACAGATTTTAACATGTTTTTTTCTGCAACAAAAAAGAATAATTATTTTATAGAAATTTTTCTCCAAATATTAAATATTTTTACTTCTTTATTCCTTAAGTAAAATAATCGAATAGTTTATTGCTCAGAGGTTAATAAGAATTTGGAGGACCGGAAATGACATAAATGGAACCGTGACTCGTGGACTTTGATCTCTATTCTTTTCGACCATGGCGTTAAACCGCGCAGGTGATCAAACGGTATAAATATAACATCACACACTTACATACACACACACACAAAACTAAATTTAATTGGAAAAATCTAATTTTATTTGGATTCAACAGCTGATGTAGATTTTAAAAAGTATTCAAAATCTTGATCCAAATTGTTTATTTTTTTTCGTTACAAGTAATGTCTAAAAATAATAATCATAGTAATAGACACACACATTTATATGTAAGCATATGAGTATACATATATAAGTGCGTAAATCATTTAAAAGTACACGAAAACAATATGCAAATTATTATTTTCTGATATTTTAGCACTACATTTTTTTTCCGCAGAAAGCTGAATTCTCAGATGGCCTTCTTTTTAATATATAGTATTTCGTAAAGAAAAATATTTGTATCTTTTAAGTGTTTTATTCGTTTTCCCAGTTGTTTCTGTAACGAGGCAGTACTCTGGTTGTCACCCCACAGTCTGACGAACACAAAAGCATCTCTTAATATTGATTCATTCTACAGAGACATAACACAGTCGACTTGCAAACGATATGTTCCAGTCTTTATTACAGCGTCCTGAAAGGAATCAGAATTGAAGCTTTAAATTAACGGACTTCTTTTATTGCAAGCACTATGCTTGTGACTGATTATTTTATAAACAGTTAAAAGAAAAACATGCATTCAAATTACATGCTCGCATGTCTGTATTATATATAACATTATGTTTAAAAACGCTACATGCAATTATTTATATCTATTTAAAATCATTATATAAATATGTGGATAATATCCTGAGACGAATAACTAAGCTATTGATATCTGATGAGAGATTGATCAGATTGGTTATGCTTTTGGCTGCTGAGTTTATGGTGAGTGCTACAAGATCTTACACAGTTTGTGGTAAAATGGTTTAAAATATCTACAACCATAGTTTGAAACCTGAATAAGTATAACTTCAATTTTACTTGAGATTAAACTTTCAGGCAGATGACTTGTAACCAACGAAGCTAACTATCCAGTATGGGTTAGTAAATGGGTATCTAACTATTCTTAGAAATAAATAAGTATGAAAAATTACTCTCAATAATAATCTCAGTGAATAATGCTTTTCTCTTCACTGATTCTCTAAAATGGAGCTATTTGAAAGTGTTCTGTCTTGCAGTGAACTATTTAAAGATCACACAACTTTCTGATATGCTTCTAAGAGGAGTCATCTTAACTCTTCTCTTGAGCCAGTTACTATAAACTTGAAATTAATGACCACTAGATACAAAATCCCTATTTCCAGAATGGTATTTATTTTTTTAGTAGAGGTTATGATTCAGAGCTGAAACTAATGCATTTGGGCATCTAGCAACCATCTTTTATTTTTTAATCAAAAATTTAATAAAACCTTAAGGTTTCAAACCCAAGTTAACTCATTTACATAGCCATGTAGATATGATCCTAGATCAGTTTTATATATTGTTGAGACTTAAATTCACTCACAACTTAGGCACCTTCTATCATTTGGCTAGGAAGATTACTACCAATAGCAATATATGACTTCTGATATGCTTCACTCCAAAACTGTAAGCTTCAATATTCAAAAAATACCATAAAATCCCCATCCTCAGGACTAAGTTTTTGGCCTTTGTTTTCATCAGTCAAGACCAAGACTCAACATTGAAACTAATGCACTTATGTATATAGCAAGCAACTTTTATTCCTGTTTTCTAATCAAGTTATCACTCTTATGGTAGATGTGTAAATGCATTAGTTCCTACTTTGAACTCTAATCTTCAGTGATGGTGGCAAAAGTCAAAGATTAGGCAGCAGATGGGGATTTTACAGTGCTCTATTAATTGATATTCATTGATTAAACATGCTTACAATAAATGAATTTGGAGTAAAGTTGAAGATAATTAATTACTCTTGGAAGCATATGTAAAAGTTGTGTGATATTGTTGTTGTCTTTAATTTTTCTAAACAAAAGATAGAAGGAGTTTGGATTTGACATAAAGTAGAGACTCATATCTAGAAACTGAAATGATGTCAAACCTGTATTAGTATGAAAATGAATTAGCTTGGTTGCAGAATCTTATATATAATTTCATGATATAAGCATTGATAATATAAAAAAGTGAAATATGTCTGCTAGTTTGATAAATACATTAGTTTCAGTTTTGCATTTTGATCATTCACTGGTAAAGACAAAATCCAGAAAATCAGTTTAGAAATGGGGATATTATAGCACTACATCATCTGTTGCCCGTTAAATAGATGGCTTTAGAATGAGCAAAAAAAAAATTGTATGAGTACTGTTAGAAAGTAGAAGTACTAATTCAATAGGCAATAAAATGAACACTCATCTCATTAATTAATCATGTTATTTAAAATATCTTTTAAAGAAGTGTAATGATTATTTATATATGTAGAGAGTTAAATATTCTAGAGAAGCGAAGGCAGCCCATGGAATGATTCAGTTTCTAAGAATGAAAAGCAAAACATTGTATTGCCTTTGATCAATACTGATTCAGCAAAATCAGAATATCAAACCTTTTTAGGCACATAGATCTATATAGGCACTTTGCAAAAATCTGACTTTGAGTAGGCAGATACTATATAGTAGTTGATTTTCATTTTGTACACTTTAATAATATGCAACTCTTATTCTAATCTCTCATATAACACTAACCACAAAATCAGATAAACTTTGTTCATTTTATTTAAAAGTACAAAATCATATTTACTATTATTAAATATGTTGTTTTTATAGTTAATAAGCATGCATTTAATTTTATTCTGATCTGGTAAAAATATTAAACAATGCTCTAAGTTTTCTCCATAAACAATGTGCTAAGTTTTGAAAAACTTATATTTAACTGCTAAGCAAGCAAATATGAATCTACTTCTGACTGAGGAAGTAGATTTTCTTTTTGTCTATTTAGCAGTTAGGCATTAGTTTTGTGATACTTCATACAATATTTATATACAGGACTGGAAATTTGATCATTCCAATTGTATTATATGTAACATTAATTTTTTACTATTGCATCACCAGATAATATGATAAAATTTTCTGGTAAGAACAGCATGAAAAAATACTGCAAATTTTAACCCACAAATTAATAAGGTCCTTTTTTTTCTAGTCACTAAATGCAATCTATTATAACAAATTCAACATCAATAACTGCCTTAGGAAATCAAAGGAAGCCAATGTACGAATATTTAAAATTCATTTAATTATATTTTTGTAATTTATTTGAATTTGTTATATATGTATCTGACATAAAAAATGATGAAAGGACTTTATTATCACCCCTATACTTAGGTTGTCATTTGTAACAGAATAAATATGAAGCTATACTCTTCTCTTAATGCTCCACAATTTTGGGAACCATTTGTAACAGATTAGATATAACAGGACCATGATAGAGTGATCCTGTTTAATTAAGTTCTGCAAATTGTGGCAACATTTATGACAGAATAAATATGTGCATATACTAATCTCTGTTATAGCTCCACTGGTATGGGTGACATTTATAAGAGATTAAAAACATGCAATGGGAAATAATAACTAGTATAGCTATGTATACTATGGTAGTCACCCTATGTAGCAGAATAAAAATGAGTCCTGAAATTAAACGTCATTTCTAACTGAATAAAATATAAATCAAAGAGAAATAATACTAATTTTATAATGCCCTGCACATAATAGTATCATTCATAATAAATGAATATAATGAAGTAAGCTAAATGGATGCCAATCAATAAATAATTATTCAATACTCAAAATAATCCTTTATCTAATCACATATCTGACTGTTAACTACACCAAATCATTGATTATAATATTTATTATAGCATAATGGGTTTAGACAGCATTTAGAATAAATAGAAAATAAACAAAATCATCACTTTAAATATCAAAACAGGCAAAACTGATGTGATGTTTATTGGCACTTTAAATATCCTAAATACAAACTATTTAAAATAGATTAAAATAAAGCAATTAAACCAAATAACACTGACTCAAAACAATGTGGTATATGCTTAGATATACTCACTTATAATCAAATGAAAATAATAATAATTCATTCAACAACCAAATTCTAATATACTTAATGAATCATGCATTTTTTATAATAATATAAACTTATGCTAAAATTTTTTAGATGTTCATATCTAAATAAAATAATTCAAAAATGATTGATAAAATAGCTTTAGTATATCCTATAAGTTTACAATATTCAAAATATATAAATAAATAGAGGACCAAATAATTATTATCATATATTAATTTACTATTACTAATCATGCTATTTATAACAATATAAAATAATAATAATGTAATATCAATAAACCTACAAGATAATCTTGAATCTATCATATCCAATCATACCAGTATATAAAAGAAACAGTAGATTTCTGTAGGATATTTACTTAAATACAATTAACTAATCATATCAAATTATTTTCAATTTCTTGTAACTAAATTATTAAAACTGTATATTACAACAATCAAAACACATAAAAAGAATTATTAACATTTATTATAATCACATATGAATATTAAAATTAAATAGTAAATTGGATTTACAATTCACATCAATTAAATTTTAAATATAATTACATCAAACCATCCTGCCTCATAACAGCACAAAATATATTACAATCAGCTTTATAATCGAACAAAATTAAAATCGTATTGGCCAATGATAAAGTCAATACAATATCTATCCAATCAATAATAATTTAGCTAAAACATGCAAATATTTGATTATGAATATCATATAAAGTTTATATCTAATCAAATAATAACTACAGAATTTAATAAAAAATGTATAACTATGCTCACCAATCCTGGCATTTGATTTCTGGGTTATGTGATCTAGTTATTTCTAATAAATTTTACAATATAATTAGTTTATCTTGTCTTAATCAAATGTTATTCATCAATGAATTTGTATTGCACAATTGAACAATAATCAGATAAGTTTATTTGATTTAAGTTAAATTTATTAATAAATGAATATTAATTAAGGCTGCAGAAAGGAGTTTGCTATTAACTGAAAGGAGACACTTTGATTCCTCTTGGAGGCCTTAAAGGAACCGAGCAGGGCAAATTCCTAATGTCCACTCCATACGTTCTTGTTGTTGTAGCTGTTATTACTATGTGATTATTCATATAGTATACGAACATGGATGGGCTGCTCACCAATACACATTAGCCAGCGTGGTGAGTTTATTGGCTTTTTACCTCTGAGTTTAAGATCAAGAAACACCATGGTCTTTCTTCTCAGTGCCTGATAAGGTAGAATGAATGTTTGTGTAAATGATAATTTTCCAATACATATATACAATTATGACAGACAAAAATAAAGCATGGCCCTTATTCCCAGGAGGCTGTAAAGTCACCAACCAAGGCAGCGGTTGGTGGCCGAAGGCGGAGGGTGCTAAGAATCCCCTGATTATGGACCCAGGCTGCCATTTGATGACGACTTTTTATTTAGGTACTTACAACTGCAGATCACTTTCAAGTGAAGGAAGACTGCAAGAATTAGAAGAAGAATTGTCTTATATTAAATGGGACATTATTGGACTTTATGAAATTAGAAGAAAAGGTGAAGAAACGATTTAAAAAGTGGACATATACTCTATTATAAAGGCACACATATTGGAAATACAAGTGGAGTAGGATTCATTATAAATAAAAAGTGGAAGAACAATATTGTGGAGATTGATGGTGTATCGGACAGAGTTGCAAGATTAGTTATACAACTTAATAGCAGATATCAAATGCAGATAATTCAGGTTTATGCCCCAACAAGTTTTCATAGTGATGAAGTAGTAGAAGATTTTTATATGGATGTACAAAAGGCTTTTGATCAGAGTAAACAACATTTTAAAATTGTTATGGGAGACTTTAATGCTAAAATTGGTAGACAAATGAAAGATGAAGTTGCTGTAGGTAGTTTTGGTTATGGTAATAGAAATGAGAGAGGACATAGACTTGTGGAGTTTGCAAAAAAAGAAAAACTTTATATTATGAATTCATTTTTTGAGAAAAATTTAGGAAATGGACATGGAAGCATCCAAATGAAGGTACATCAGAATTGGATTATATTTTGACTAACAGGAAATACATATTTCAAGATTGTAATGTTCTTAATAAATTTAACACAGGAAGTGATCATCGATTAGTAAGGTGTAAATTACATGTTAATGTAAAACTAGAGAGACAAAAATTATTAAGAAAAACAATATTTACAGTTGATATTCCTAATCTTCAGAAACATTCTAATGAATTTAAATTAGAACTTACAAATAGGTTTCAAGTGTTAGAAGATTTTGAACATGATTCAGATTTGAATGAAATTAATATGAAAATAACTGATACACTTTTAAAAACTGCAACAAAGATAGCTGGTAGAAAAAAGCAGCAATTGACTAATAAAATTTCTACTGAGACTAGAGAATTTATGAAGAAAAGAAGGAATATGAAGATATACAAAAATGATGTATTAAAAAGAATTGAATATCTCGAATTTTGTAAAATGGTACGGAAAAGAGTTGAAAATGATATAAGAAAGTATAACTGTGAAATAGCAAGGAAAGCTGTAGAAGAAAATAAAAGTCTCAAGAATGTTAAACAACATTTTGGTATTGGTAGGAAATTTATATCTGCAATAAGAAAAAAAGATGGAATTATTACTAAAAAGAGAGATGACATCATGAAGTTGGTAGAAGATTTTTATTAAGAATTATATAGTAATAAAGAACAAGTACCTCCTATATCTATTACATCTTCCGAATTGCCCAGAATTTTAAATGAAGAAGTGAGACATGCAATTAAATGTATGAAGAAAGTAAAGGCTCCAGGAAATGATGGAATTATAATTGATATATTAAAAGAAGCAGGTGAAGAAATAGAAACAATTTTAGCAAAGTTATATACCAAATGTCTAAATGATAAAGATGTACTGGAAGATTGGAAGAATGCAGTAATAATATTAATATTTAAAAAATGTGATAAAAAAGATATTAAAAATTACAGACCTATCAGCCTTTTATCAGTTTTATATAAAATTTTTACCAAGATAATTACAACTCGTCTACAGAGAACTTTGGATTTCCACCAACCAAGAGAACAAGCTGGATTTAAAAGTGGTTTTAGTACAATAGATCATATCCAGGTATTGAGAGAAGTCATAGAAAGGACAAATAAATATGAGTTGTCATTATGCTTTGGATTTGTAAATTATGAAAAGGCATTCGATTCTATACACATTTCTTCAGTGATTAAAGCATTGGATCATCAAGGTATAGATCCAGGATATTGTCATATTTTAAAGAATATTTATAAAAATGCAACAGCAACAATTAGATTACATAATGATACTGGAAAAATCAACATTGAGAAAGGTATAAGACAAGGTGACTCCATATCTCCAAAACTTTTTACAGCAGTGCTGCAAGAAGTATTTTGTGGATTAAAATGGGAATCTAAAGGAATGAAAGTAAATGGAGAGTATTTAAGTCATTTAGATTTTGCAAATGATGTAGTTGTTTTTGCAAATAATGCTTCAGAGCTGCAGGAAATGTTGCAGGAGTTAGCAGATGAAAGTAGAAAAGTAGGACTAAAGATAAATGTTAAAAAGACTAAAGTAATGTTTAATCGATTTGCTCAAAATATGAAAATAAAGATTGATTATGAAGAATTAGAAAAAGTTAACAGTTACAAATACCTTGGTCATATTATTAATACAGATGGAAACATAATGGAGGAAATTAATCATAGAATTAAACTTGGTTGGAGTGCTTTTGGTAGAAATAACTTGATACTAAAAGGAAATATGCCTATGTGTTTGAAAAGAATGGTTTTTAACAAATGTGTTTTACCAGTTCTTACTTATGGATCTGAGACTTGGACACTTAATAGAAGAGCAATACAGAGACTTCAGACCACTCAAAGGAGTATGGAGAGATGTATGTTGGGAGTAACAAGAAGAGATCGAAAACACATTGTATGGGTAAGACAACAAACAGGTGTTACTGACCTTATTGAAAAAATTAAAAGATTGAAATGGAGTTGGGCTGGACATATTGCTAGGAGAAATGATAATAGATGGACAATTGAAATTTTAAACTGGATTCCAAGAGATTGTAAAAGACCCAGAAAGAGACCACATGTGAGATGGATGGATGAAATAAGAAAATGTGCAGGGGTGTTGTGGAAAAGAGAAGCTAAAGATTGGAGAAGATGGATTAAACTTGGAGAGACCTTCATCCTGCAGTGGACTGATAATGGTTGATGATGATGATGATGAATTATATAATGCATATATGAAAAATGTATCATAAACAATTGATAAGTACATATACAATATAATTGAATGTATAATAAATCATCAATTGACATTATTTTTTTATTTAAATATATGATTGCCTGTTAATCTCCAATTATTTAATATCAAATATGAAACATTTATGTTTATGTAACACAAAATATGTTGCAGGATATTCATACTTTCCAAGATACAAGAAAGATTAATATATACATCTTTTTTATACATTGTATATTGTATCATTCATTGGTATCTTAAGGTTTATATAATTTACATTCTTTGTATTCAATGATCAAATTATATTCAATTTGCTCCCTCATTCGATTATGTTCAGTAATGTTATCAAGAGTAATTATTTTTCCTGGTCACACAACCCTCTTAATGTAACTAAACTTGAATAATAGTTGAGGATGGCACCAGCTTTTAATTTATTTGAAATGTGCCAGAATTCTATACAAGAATTCACTGCCTCCTATCTTTATTAGTTACTATTATTAAATTATTTGCTACACACAGATGATTGTATTTTCTAATACAGCATTGGCAATCTATTTGGTAATAAGTGTTGAATTTAAATAATTTTATTCTATTAATAACAAACTTAAATAGACTGAAATGCTAGTTATATTTCTATGATTTTTTAAATTGTAATTATGATTATTTTAAAAACTAAATAGAGAATAACAGTATAAAAACAAATAAATTCAAATGGTTATTAAGCACTACTGTTTTCTAAGATTCAGATTTTTTTATTATTATAGTCTGTCCCAACATCGCATTTGCTATAATATCATATTTGCTATTTTTTATAGTTCAAGAAAGTGATCACTTAAATTACGAAATAAAGTCTCCTACCGATAAGTTGAATTGTTCAATGTATAACACTGTGTAGATTACCATGCATGGTTTTTTTTCTCCTGGGAGAGAGCCATTATACTTTTATCATAGCTTGTAAATAGTCCAGAGTTCAAGATTTAAATAGGTGATGTTTCACTATCAGCATTTTAAGATTTCTGAAAGAAATATTTGCAAATGAACTTTCTCTACTTGCACATATTACAATTCAATATGCTGGTAAGAGTAGCTTGGCACAATCTTTATGATTTCATAGGGTATCAGTTTTACATTAAAGTATTTTCTTTAAAAAATGAAGATCTAGGACATCTGACACATGATGTATTTACTTTTTATACCCTCTCCCTTATTTTAATCAGCTGCACAACACTTTTTAACTTTGACAAAATTTAAAGTAATTTTGTCCATTAAGTCATCTTTTTTTCTGTTGGTGGTCATCTTTGATGATGTGAAAGAATGCTGTGATTTTAAGTATTGTTAATTGTTTTGCTACAAGAATTTATTTTTTTAGCAAAAACCAAAGTAACACTTTGTTATTCTCATTATATCTTTTTAATTTCTTTTTCTTAAAAAATATATATAACCTACATTGCCTAAAAATAAAACAGATGGTATTTTTAAAAGAAAAATTATTTTTTCTTTTCAGGAATTTAAAATTGTAAACTGCCAATGCAAAACTTGTACCAAAACAAATACAGTACAATATCTCTGTGATCGATGATAAGAATAAAATAGGGTGTTTTTAAACTCGTTTTTATTCTTAATAACTTTTAACATTCCCAATAAATCATCCTAATACTGAATTACTGTTTAGTCTTATTCAATAATGAACATCTGAGGTCTTCAGGGTTTAGGTCCATCCTGTTTATTCTACAAGGCTAACTGTTCAGATAATTTGCTCTATAAGGTCTTAACATCCTAGCATTGTATGTTCCTTTCTCTCCCCTTTCATTCGCAAAATAAATGCACTTGAGCCATTTTTCCTAACTCTCTGTTTGACTAACTGGGTTTACTCTAATCCATATCTTTGACCCCTTTTTTGATACTGATGGCTTTTGGATGCTCCCTTTCTGTTCTTATGACAACAGTTAACCTTATCCTCAGTGTTGCCTTCCTCTAATCCATCTCTTATCAATACATTCAGTGATGACTGGTAACATGGCTTTGTACAGTCTGGCATGGGTTGTTGGAACTGTAGTCAAATAGGTGTAAAAATTGTGGCCTTGTTCTCAGTCCAGTTGATGAAATTAACTACCTGTGGCAACTGTTTCATCCACTTCCTATGGTTCAGGGATGTGTACACTCTAAAAAGATGTCCTAATTCTCTCATCACCCATTCACATGGGTTTGATTGAAGATTAAAAATGGATGACAATATATGCTGTATTTCCATTACTTCTATCCAGGCACTCCATTCAGTTGCTATGAAAGGAGTCCCATTGTCAGATAAAATAGCCCTCAGTTTACCTACTTTAGGGAAATGTTGCATCTCTAATATGGTGTCATTTTGCATTAGCTTGTGACATAGGGTATGCAGACATCCACTTTGAAAAAACATTGTAAATTACTAATACATATCTCATCCTTTGGAAACCAAATCAGTAGCTATCAGGTCATTGGGTTTTCAGGAATTATGGGCTTCAATGTGTCCACATATGATCTGTTGGAAGGTTTAGTCTTTTGGCCACTCCACATCCTTTTAATGTGTTGGTTATTTGATGCCTCATACTTGGCTAGTAAAACCATATTTTCAACAATATTTCTAATTTATAAATCCCATAATTCCCATATAGGCAATGAGTTATCTCTTAAGTCCTTCAGCATCTCACATTTCCTCTTTAATATCCATTAAGTACCACAATATTCCCTCTCTCAAGTGATACATTCTTCCATTTTTTAGAGAGTAACTTTCCCCGGATCCATCTTCATTTATTGCTATCTCTAGATTATCTATAATTCTTTGGTATCTGGAATATTGTTTCTGTTTGTCACCTGAGTGTCTAACTTCACCTTCAATGAATGTATCTATTTCCATGCCTACTACTACTAAACATGTCATCCATCTGCAAATGGCTATAGATGTCAGGACCCAGATTATGACTTAAAGCATCTGCCACCTAATTTTCTATTCCATTACAATATTGTATAGAGTAATTAAATTCTTGAAGAAAAAGGGTCCAACAAAGGAACCTACTATTGATCAGATAACTATGGTTAAGGAATTTCAGACTTTTGTGATTAGTTTTGACTATTACCTCTGATCATGTCAGAAACTGCCAAAATCTCTGGAATACCCATACCATTGCCAATGCTTCCTTCTTTGTCACAGAGTAATTGCTTTCATCCCTCCTTAATGTTTTGCTAATGAAATACATTACACCTTGGATAACATCTACCTAAGTTTGCATCAGTGCTGCCCCTAACCTGTATCCACTTCTGTTCACTTGCACTATGAAGAATCTTTTAAAGTAAGGACAGACCAGCATCACCTGTCTCAAAAATTTCTTCTTGATGGTTTTGAATATGGCTTCATGTTTGTCCATCCATTCCCATGGAATATTTTTTCCTAATAGCTGCAGCAAAGATTCCATGTCTGTTGCAAAGTTTTGGCAAAATTTTCCACAGCCCTAGAAATGACCCAACATGTTAATTGACTTACAGGTTGGGAATTCCCTAATAGCTTGTGCTTTATTGGGATAAGGGTCAATTTCTTTTTTAGTAATTTAATGTCCTAAAAAACTTCTGCTGCAGCTATATGACTTTTTTATAAATTAATTTGAATGCCCTTGTCCTCACATTTTTATAAAAATATTTGGAGATGTCTTAAATGCTCTGTTGAGCTTTTTGATGCAATGATGACATAGTCCATATAAATGGTAACCAAACTGTTTATTTCTGGAGGTAATACCCTATTCAAACACTTCAACAAGCTTGCCTCACTGTTCTTTAAACCAAATGGCATTCTGTTAAAGTGGTAAGTTACGCCGTTATATCTGAAAGCCATATACTTGCAGTCTGCTGGGTGTAGTGTGGTCTTCCAATAATTGGCAGTCAGGTCTAATATCAAAAAAAATTATTTATTGCAAAATCTTTTCAATAATTTGTTTATAGGTGAAAGGACATTCTGATTAGGCAAGGAAATCCTCTTCAACTGCCTAGCATCTAGACATAGTCTTACTAAGCCATCTTGTTTTTTATTATTACTAATGGGTTGTTATATGGTAATGATCCCTTTGTTATAACCCCCATTCTTTCATTTTTGACAATTGTGTTTCTATCTCTGTTCTATATTGATGAATTATGGGACAAGATTATGCATGGTATGGTGTGCCATTGATAATCTTAATTCAGTGTTCGTACTTCTTAATTATATACAACCTATCTGAAAAATTGTGCTATATCTCTCTTTTAATTCTTTCAATGCTTTTTCCTATTCCCCTTTATCTGTTTTCCATTTGCTCCATAACTCTTCTTGTGGCCTCTCTGTCTTACATTGGATAGTACATTCATTCTCTTGACAATGTTCTTTCCTTTGAACTAAACTTGATTATTTCTTCTTCTCATGTGATATTATCTTTTTTTATTATAGATAATCAGATACTGTTTTGTGCATGAAGTCTGATCCTAATATTACATCATGTATGAGTCCCTTCAATATCAGCAAAACATGTTGGCTGCCTCCCTTTTCTATCTTACTTATACCCACACCTGTTTCATATCTAGTTGGAACTTTTTATTATTGGCTAATATTACTAGTTTTCCTCAGTGGCAGAGTTCGAACATTAGGGGCTTATTGCATCATGTGTCTGACTCAGATGTGACTGATATTTGACTACCTGAGTCAAACAACACATTCATTTCCATATTATTAATCAGTATTGTAGTCTTTTGGCATTCTTGGGATGCAAAATTTATTATCTCCCTATCCCATTCACAATTCAGATTGTCTATACTCTTCTTATTTCTATTGCCATGGCCTTACTATTTTTTTTAATTCCATACACTTCTATCTCATATATCTTGCTTAGTTTTTATTTTTTTTATCTGCTGACATTCTTCCCCCTGTTGTCATTTTACCCTCCAAGCTACTTTATTTCCCATCATTTTGCTACCCATTTTCCCCTACCTACATACACCTTTTTTTTTCGAAACATTTATATTTAAAATTTTTATACCTTTATAATCCCTATTCCTATCTCATATTCTGGGTCACTATTACTGCTCATAACCACCCACATTGAAAACAGTGTACCATCCATTGGTATCTTAGAGTTTATATGATTTATGTTCGATTTGTTAATTCCCTCATTCAAATATGTCTGTTAATTTTATTGAGCACAATTATTTTTCTTGGTCACACAATCCACTTATTGTAACTAAACTTGAATAATAGTTGATGACAGAACCAACTTTTAAATTTATTTGAAAAATTCCAGAATTCTATGCAATAATTCACTCTGGCCCATCACCCCCTAACTTTATTAGTTACTATTATTAAATTGTTTGCTACACCCAGAAAATTATATTATCTAATACAGCATCAGCAATTTATTTGGTAAAGTAATAATTGTTGAATTTAAATAATTTTATCCCATTAATAATAAACATAAATAAACAACCATGCAAGTTATAATCCTATGATTTATTAAATTATAATGATGATTATTTTAAAAACTAAATAGAGAATAATAGTATAAAAACAAATAAATTCAAATGGTTATTAAACACTATTGTTTTCTAAGATTCAGATTTTTTTTATATAGTCTGAAGCAATTTCACAGTTGCTATTTTTTATAGTTCAAGAAAGTGATCACTTATATTACAAAATAAAGTCTCCTACCGGTAAGTTGAATTGCTCAATTTATAACACTGTGTAGATAATTATGCAGGTCTTTTGGTCTCATGGGAGGAATCTATTATACTCTTTTATTGCAGCTTGTAGGTAGTCCAGGGTTCAAGATTTAGGTAGGCAATGGCTTCACTCTTGGCATTTTAAGACTTCAGGAAAGAAGAAACATCAGCAAATGAACTTTCTCTAATCACACATATTATGATTCAATGCACTGGTAAGAGTAGCTTGGCACAATTTTTTATGATTTCATAGAATATCAATTTTATATTAAACTGTTTTCTTTAGAAGATGAAGATCTAAGGCTCCTTATGCATGATGTATTTGTTTTTTATACCCCCTCCCTGATTTTAATCAGCTGTGCACATCCTGTTGACATCTTTTAAGTTTGTCAAAATGTTAATTTTGTCCATAAAGTCATCTTTTTCACCTTGGTGGCCATCTTTGAGGATGGTGAAAAAATGCTGTGATTTTAACTTTAACTGCAGGCACCATATTGAATTTTTTTTAAAACTGACATGAGACACAATTTTCACAATAACTTCAGTTTTAATAATGTTAGAGCAAAAAATTTACATTAATAGAGACTAGAAAAACTAAGAAAGACAATAAGGCTAAGATAAATAGTGATTACTATTTAAAAAGTAAGGAAAAAAAGAAATTTCAACATCTGAAATAATTATTACTTTATTGTTTGATCATAATTTCTAATGCATCATTAATTAAGTTTAAATTACATCTTCAGTGATAATTTCTTTGTATTCCTCACAAAATTGTCTTTCAACCCATATATAATATGTCTTATCTGAGATAATCCATAGCTTCAGAATCTCCAAAAGTATTTGCATAAGAATTATTCAGTTTTATCTTGTACGCCAAAAGTTACAAAACTCAAAGGCATCTATAAGAAAAAGATTCATCCTAATAAAAGATACAAAACAAATCATTTCCAGAAGTTAGATATGCATTTGTCATCATAGCAATTGGCTTCTTGTCTATCGAAAACTAGGAATTGTAGGCTACTGTTTGTATCACTGATAAAATTAGTTTCATCTCTTCATTTTATATTTTTTGTATACATCAGTGATGTTTATATTCTTTATGCCCACCAGTGATATTTATATTTTTAATGCACACCAGTGATGTTATCTTGTTATATTTATTGTATCACATAGATATTTATTTGCATATAATCCATTTGTTAGCTATAAACTTGAAAATAAGGTGATGGAAGATATGGCAAAACTAGTGACTCCACTGCATGAATATCAAGACATAGGCAAGAATCAGAATTTGATTCTTTGCCAGCATATGCAATCTTTCTGTACATTTGATTATTAGTTTTGTAAATCATTACTTGAAAACACAAACACACCATATAAATATAATAATAAATAATAAATTATTAAACTTTTTGAGAATCATTATTTTTATAAAATAAGTTTATTTTTATAAAATAAGTGAATTAGAACACACAAAATTACTGGATATATGAATTTATATGAGCATAAATAAATATAGAATTTATATACACACTTACCAATACAAATGCAAATTAATAAAATTTAAATTATTTTTCAAGTAATAAATTATTAAATCTTTTAAGAATCATTTTTATAAAATAAGTTTATTTTTATAAAATAAATTGATTAGAACATACAAAATTACTGTACATATGAATTCATATGAGCATAAATAAATGTAGAATTTATATGCACACACACCAATACAAACACAAATTAATAAAAAATAAATTATTTTTCAAATAATTAAAAAAAATTAAAATATTCAAAAAATTAAAATTGTATATTTACGAGCCCGATATTCTTCAATTACATTTAGACTCCATGGAAAGCCTTATTTGTGTGGCATATTTTTAATCTATTTTGTCAAACTCATGAGGCCAATAAAAGTTTTCTGTCTTTATTACTTCGTGGAAATTAGAAAATTGATCAAAAAAAAAAATTAAATGTGCCTGTTATGAAAAAAATTAATAAAACCAAATTTCACCAGATTTTTTTGTTAAACACATCTTTAGAAAGCTACATTAGAGATGTATCAAATACCCATATTTCTGCTGACATCATGCTTATAGTTTTTATGTCATTAAAAAAGAAAACAACATTTTGACCAATCAAATAAGATGCATGGGACACACTTACTAAGCCGAAGCAATTAAGTATTGCTAATTGTTTTGTGACAAGAATTTATTTTTTTTATCTTAGCAAAAATCTAAGTAAGACTTTGTTATTCCTTTTATATCTTTTTAATTTCTTTAACATAGAAAAATATATAATCTATATTGTCAAAAAATAAAATCAGATGGTATTTTTTTAAAAAAAAAATTCTTTCTTTTTGGGAATTTAATAATTTAAAATTCTAAACTGCCAATGCAAAACTTGTACCAAAATAAATACAGTACAATATATATGCAAAGACAAATCTTGTTATTTGTTAATAAAAATATAAGAGAACAAAATAAAGTGAATAATTATTATGATAAAATCTTTCTTGGAACTTCTAATATAAGGGATATACCTGAAGTTAATTTAAAATTAATCACTAAAAAATAAATATTTTTAAATATTAAAATAATAATTACTATACCACAAGATATAAGTTTAAACCTAGGAAAATGTAACTCTCTTATATTTTGAGATGAAAATAGATCACTAATTAACTTAAAACTATATTATTTGTCAATAAGATATATATATATATCAATAATAATGACAAATGTAGACAAACTAGCTGAATGAGCATCTTTAAATACTGTATTTCCAAAATGGCATTGCAATCTATATCAAACTATAAACCAATAGTATCTCCTTGTTCCCGAGAAGATATATAATCATAAAAACTTTTAAATCCAAAGTACATTTTATCAATTCTGATGTTTTATATATATATATCCAAATTATTCTTTCAAGTAATAATTATGTGGTTCATATGACATTGCACACATAAGTACTAGTTTGAAATATTATTTCAAAATATGAATGAATAGATGCTAAATTTATCTAAAACAATAGGATGAGAAATTAAACAGATTCATATCTTAAAAAAATTTGATCAATTGATCTAATAAAATTATATAGGCTGATAGATATGACTCTTGTACACCTGATATTTCTATTCCATCTTTAAAATATAAATAATATCTATTTTAAAAAATGTTTGGATGGTCTACAATCTAATGAAACAATTTTAATGATTATTCTTTTTATAATATATTGTCATTTTTTTAAAAATTTTTCTCAGTATGCTGCCTCGTTCATAGGCAGACAATGTTGATTTTTACTCTTCCATTTTTTTTAGTCAACCATATATTTTAAATGAAATATAAAGAAAATCATAAAAAAAATTATACAAGCTTCTGTTTAAAACAAAAATAAGAGAAAGAATGAGTTCAAATTATTTAATTCTATTTATAAGATTTTTTCATTGACATCAGTGTAATTATAGCAACCCTCTATTTTCACTCCTTAAGTGATTTTCAGTAGCATTCCATAAATAAAAAAATCTTATTATACAATAATGATAAAAAAATTATTTCACTTTTATTACATATAATAAATATTTACATTTTAAATATAGTAATACTATTTTTATACTAACAAAAATAAAAAATCTACATCAATATTTTCAATATATTACACTGGAGATATATTTTTTATACATATTTTCTTAGTACAATAATATCATGCAAATCAAAAGGACAAATATATTTGAAATATTAGACATTTATTTGTATTGTTCATAATTTACTATTGTGAATGCAATAACAAAAATGAGACATATAATGAAGGAATAATAATTTTATCCAAACTACATGAATAAAGTCAATTTATAATCTTTATACATTATTAGTATGCTTATCAAACTAGACAAAACCTATTTGCTCCTTTTATTCTCATCTTCTCAATATTTTCCCATTATTTTATTATATGTCTCCAATAAATAACATATCAAGATATCATGACTAACAAAAATTGGCTCATTCAAGGTTTATTAATTATGTACCATGTTGTTTTCATCCCTTACAGAACTGGTCAATTTACAGTCACTAAAGTCTTATCATAAACTTGAAATTGATTTTTTAAATACTTTTCTCTTTCAGTAACTTCTTTAATAACATGGCTCAAATATATTATAGTTAAATAACATAATATGTAATACTTAAGATTTACTGTATAGAATTTAAATATATTTGGTAATTTTCAATGAGACTATCAACAATTTCACCTGTTACCAAGCCACTAAAGAAAGAAAATTACTCCAAGTTTAATCTAGCATATCTCAGATCTTTAGCTTATCTTCTGCACAACCCACCATCAATGTTCATTATTTTATTCATCCCTCTCGATTATCTCTTTTAAAATCATTTATAATCTTTTGGAATTCAAATTAAAACTCCAACTCTCCATTTATTAGCATCTTCTCTGGGAATATGTCCAGCCAGCACCATTTTAACCTTTTAATTCTTTCACTGATGTCACTGATACCTGTTTGATTTCTCACCCATGTTATTTCATTTTCAATCCCTTTTAAAATATCATCTGCAAAATCTAGATGTCTTAAAGAATCTCAATTTTCTATTTTAATGTATAAAATATTTCTTGCAAAGCTGCTGTAAAAAAAATTTGGAGATAAGGAATAACCTTGTTTTATACTCTTTTCAATGCCCATTATCTTGGCATTGCCATGTAATTCAATCATTACTATTGCATATTGATAATAATTCTTCAGAATATATCCATATCTTGGTGATTTAATGCTTTAATCATGGTAAAAATGCATATAAAATCAAATCCTCTTTTAATAATCTACAAATCCAAAGTATAATGGCAACTTATATTCATTGATCCTTCCTATAACTTGTTTTATACTTGTATATGCTTCAATGTGCTAAAACAGCATTTAAATCTAGCTTGTTTTATTTTTGGCTGATTACAATCCAATGTTTACTATAAATAAGATAATTATCTTGGTAAAATTTTATGTAGGACTAATACTGATAAATCTGTAAGTTCTACTATCTTATTTATCACCTTTTTAAAACATCATTATTACTGCTGTATTCTTCTAAGCATCTGGTACAGCTTTAATATCTAAAATAATTCCAGCATTTTCTTGAAACATTTTTCTTTTTATTACAGGTCTCACTTTTTTTTAAATATAGGGCATGTAATAATTATAGTGAATGCTTTCTTTTCTAATTCTTTATATCTATATAATTCTTTATAGAGCTCTTTCACACATTTCATAATGCTATTACTCTTTTTAAATAATAGTTCCATTTTTTTCTCAAATTGCAGAAACAACTTTGCTTTCAATAGCAAAATGATATTTTATAGTTTTGACATTTTTATTTTATATTTTTCTTGCCAATTCACTATTATATATTTTTATATCATTATTAATTTTTTGTACAATTTGCAAAATTTTAGACATTCAGTTGTTTTTAATAAATCATTAAAAAAACATGTTCCTTTATTTCTTTATATATTGTTTTTTCTCAGTAGAAAATTTACTGACAAGTTGCTTGTATCTGTTATGTTTATTGCAGTTGTTAATGTAGTATCACTTATGGTTATTAATTTCAGTCAAATCTGAATTATCTTCAAAGTTTGATAGTATTTTTGAATGATTTGCAACTTCTAATTAAAATATATTGTAGTGTTTTTAAAAGTTAAAGATATCAAGTGATATTATTGCTTTTCTTAATGGTTTTTATCTCTAATTTTGCATTATCATGTAGCATATATTTTATTAACCATGTTTTGTGTTGAATCTATTAAAAACATGTCAAATGTGGAATGCATATTTTCTATTAGTCTGGATATAATCCAATTCTGCTGTATCTTTATGTGATGCCTTCATATCCATGTCTATTAAATTTTTTTTAGAGAAACATTTCATCATAACTATAAATCAGTGACTCTCATTTCTATCACTGTAATAAAATTTACCAACAGCACTTTAATCTTTCAATCATCTACCAATTCGAGCAATAATGTTTCCCATAATAGTTTAAAATGTGGTTTGGTGTATTCAAAAGCATTTTGTCTATCCATATAAAATACTTCATCACAAATTTGAATTATCTGCATTTGATATCTTCCACTAATTTGAATAACTAATCTTGACACTGTCTAATGTGCCATCAATTTCTACATTATTATTCTTTCTTTTTTTATTCTTAATAAATCCCACTGCATGACACATGATCCCCATTTCTTATGCTTGCTCATAACTGTTATTAAAACAGGCAAAACTCTCCATACAGTAGTGCCACAAGCTAGTCTGATACTGGATAAGTAGGTTCTAGATAGGGATTTTATGCACAAGCCTTCTGGCATCCATTAATTCCTCTGGTTTGCACTGAGTGGCACTACTGTATGCAGAGTTTTGCCTGTTTGAAATTCCACTGCACTTATGCTTCCAATATTTATGCCTTTGCCATAAAATACATATCCACTTGTTAAATCAATTGCTTCATCACTTTTTTATTTAATATCACAGTTCAACAATATCCAATTTGCAATTAAACCATTATTTTATATATACAATATTTCTTTTCTTCAAGATATGCAGTGGTAGATACCTATTTAAAAAATGTTGTCAATAAATTGTAGCCTGGGTCTGCAAACAAGAGATTCTTTGCTCCCTCTCACTTCAAATGCTAACTGCTACTTTGTTAATGATTTTACAATCTTCTTTCTACTGGATAATCTATTTTGATGAACATTCCATCCATGATTGTTTACTATATTAATAATTACATAGTAATAACAGCTTAAACAACAAGAATATATAGATGGGACATTTAAGTAATCAAATAAGGATTAAAAAATCTTATTTCAGTTAACAACAAATATCTTTCTCCAGCCACTTCATAATTTTATAAAAAGTTATTAATATTTTTTTACATCGTTGCTAATTTTAGTAATATGAAGCTAAGCATTGACAGTTGTGTTACATTATTAATGTGTTATTGTCATACATATTTACACAATTAAAATGAATATTTGTTCAAACAATCTACCATAATAGAGGTTAAGCACTACAGTTAATATCAACTACAGTACAAATAAATAAATTATATATATATTTAAAGAAATATTTGTTCAAACAATCTACTATAATAGAAGTTAATCACTATAATTAATATCAACTACAAATAAATAAATTATATATATATATATATTTAAAAAAGTAAATATTTTTTTAAATTAAAAAAATTAATTAGCTTTTTTGGGGGGGAGGGGGATATTATGGTAGATACCGAGGTTTATAGAAAAGTTTAAGTTTTCTTTTATAATTTGTACCACAAAAAAAAAAGTTTTAGTTTTATTTCTTTTTTCAATGTAAATTTATAATTGGATATTGTTAATAATACACATAATGTACAAAAGAATATTTATTTCAAAAATAAAATTTTAACATATAATTAACATTTATATTTTTTATGCTGTAAAAGTATAGTATGCCCTACAATTTGATTACAATATAATACAATAATTTATAAGAAATTAAAAAAAATAAATTTATTTTTAAATAATTTTTTATCGTATTTGGATAGCGGCGGACACACGTAAAATGGTCTGTGGGTGCCATGGTGCCCGCAGGCATAGGGTTGGGGACCCCTGACCTAAAGTATTCGCTTTCTTTTTCTTTTTGTAATTGACACTTTAAGAAAGTTAAATTTAATGTTCAAAATAAAAGTGTGCAATTAATTCACTGACAGATCAAGTAACTGTTGAAAAAGCAGAATAGAGTAAGCAAAAAGAAAATATAAGTGAATCGTGAATGCAGTATCAATATAAAGAAGACATCCATTGCACTGCTAGTAAAAGCCACTCATGTTACAAATGTTTTTATTTGATTTGCTCCTTTAAAGGCAGTACAGTACATTGATAGTTATTTTATCAACCCAGATTAATCTGGGATTTTTATACCTGCAACTAATAAAACTAGATACCCATTTATGGATTATTGCTGAATCAATGAATTTACCATTTGTAGGCCAACTATTTTTAAAAAAATTCTAAGCCTCTTTGTATTTTCCAAGTTTCAAATGGCCAGACAAAAGGGTTTTGGTCTTTCTTCCACTCCTACTTTTCTTAGTTTATAGTTGATCCATAACATTTTTCTGTCTCAAACTAACCAGTCACATCACTAAGCTAATAACTTAGAGCTCTGAAACATTTATGAAATAATAACATATTGATATATCTCACTGTTGTGAAAGTTTCATTAGATCATAATAAATCTTTAAAAAAATTACTAAACTTTAAAAGGGCACTCTACAATAGCAAATTATTATAATAAAAGTCATAAATAAGTTGACCAGTTTTTGTCACATAATCACCATTTTCTATGCTTACAAAAGATGTTCAACAGTAGAAAAATCTCCATATAGTGATGCCATCCAGTGCAAGCCTTAGTAATCATTGGTTTCAAGAAAGTTCATGCATAAAATCCCTATTTAGTGCCTATTCATCAAATTTCCCCAGACTAGATTAGTTACTAGCTTTTGGTTTTCATCAGCGATGAACCTTGGATCTGAAAGCACTGCATTTAGATCTTAGAATTGAATGCCTTTCTCCAGCAGCTACCGTTTACCTATTTAGTTAACTATAAAGGTGTGAGGTAAAGATGAAAACAATGTTTTTAAACAAAGTACTTTCACCTTTATATTCATATAAATCTGAACCCAATATGGTATTTATACATTTTGAGGTCATAGTTATTTTAAAAAAACAGTCACCATAACTCTATACACAGGAATAGTATAAAACTATTAAAAGATCACATGATCAACAATCCTTATGCATACACAAATTGTTTGAGCAGTATAAAACTCTCCATACAGTAATGCCATCCTGTGCAAGCCTTAATAATCAATAAAAGCAAGGTTTATGCATAAAATTCTTATCAAGTGCTAATCATCTAATATCACCAGACTAGCAGTGAGAAGCCTTATGTTTATACAAGTTATTTAAACAGTATAAAATTCTCTATATACAGTATTGCCATTTTGTGCAAGCCTTAATAATCAATGAATACAAGAAGGTTTGTGCATAAAATCTTTATCTAGTGCCTAATCCTCTAATATCACCAGATTAGTTTTTAAGTTGTGGCTTTCATCGGTAAAGAGTCTTGGACTGAGAGTACTGTACCTAGATCTTAGGATTTGATGAAACTCTCTAGCAGTCACCTCTACCAATTATAGTTAACTATTGAACTATGAACCAAGATGAAAGCACAATGTTTTAAAACCAAGCTTTTTTATGGCCATATAAACCTGAATCATTTTGTATTCATACATTTTGATATCATTGGTTTGTGAAAGAGTTTGGTTTGAAAATGTGTTTTTATCTTGGTCTCTTAGCTTTATAGTTAAATAAATGGGTAAAAGGTGGATGTTGGAGGGTTGAATTGGATCCTAACATCCAAGTACAGTGCTCTCAGATCCAAGGCTTCTCACTGTTAGAAGTCATTTGGGTATATTGGATGAGTAGTAACTAATAGGAATTTTATGCACAAACCTTTTTCCATCCATTGATTTCTTAGGCTTGCAGTGTGTGGATTACTGTATATAGAGTGTGCTACTTTTTTAAATTGCTTAGTTCTGATATATATAATACATACTACAATGATAATAGCAGTCACAGCAGAAAGAATAGCAACTTACCATTAGAAATGAGAACATATAGTAAATTTTATTCAATAAAGCTGTTTTTTTTTCTATGCTAGATGCTACATTATATGAAAATAGAGTGAGATTGACTGAGTTCCAGTCAATGTTGAAATAATTAATAAATCCATTATAATTTTGTTTAGCATAATAAGAAATGTGTATGGTGGATTTGTTTTAACTATTTTATGGCAAAATGGAGCTTAATCATCTATTTTTTATTTTCATATGCATTTAATGGTATATATTAAGATCTCCACTATTCTAAACAAATTTAAATATCCATATCTTTTTATATAAGATAAAAAGTGGCCACATCTATAATGAATATATGCTAATTTAATTTATTTAAGGCACATTTCAGTAACAAGTGTAATAAGAATTTTTTACAAAAATGATCATATGTTTCATTTCATGGCTTCATTTCAGTAAGCAAAGAGAGTCTTTTTTTACATTACTTAGATAAAAATGAACCCAGAAATCTTGAGATTTTGAGTTTGCCACTTGGCCAATGCTCTAGATTAGAACACAACAGTCCTATTTGATAAAATGGCAGAACAAAATACTTCTATTAGATTATTAATAAATCAGTAAAGATCTGTCAATTTCTATATTTAAAATAACTGTCTTTTTATGGCATATATTATGTAATTAATATCTTGTACTTATTATTTCAATAATAAAGTAATGGACTTTAAATATTAAAATTCACTAACGCAAATCAATTGTCACCTCTGGCCCCTAAACATTATGTGAATGCCTGAGCTGCAAACCATTCAATTATTTTCTCTTTGTAGTTTAGAACAGTGTCAGAGTGACAAATATAATGTTGGATGTCCACAGATAGAAGTTACTTGAATTTTATATAAATCTATTAAGAAAAAACTATTTGATTATTAATGTTACAGAATCATTACAATTAACTTTAATATGCAGTTGTTTCTTCATATTTTTGGATTAATTAACATAGATTTCTGTAATCCATTGTTTGAAAACATTGATTAAAAAATACAGCAGTTTCTTGTTTTTAAGATTTAGTATACACTTACTTTGAACTTAATCTCAATTATTTCTATACTGTCTTTTTTATATTTACATTTTTCTACTTTTAATTAATTACTTGGATTAAACCACTAAATATCACCTGATCACCATTTCTTATGCTTGAATCCGTTGATTACTCTGGTTTGTACTGAATGATACTACTGTATGGAGAGTTTTTCCTGTTTTACTTTGATTAGTGTCTTGATGTGTATATTTTAAAATAAAATATTAGTAATGAAATAAATAATTTTTAATGTAACTCTAAATTTTATTTGCTCAAACTATTTAAAAAATTGTACTTAAAATTTTAATGAATTTTAATAGGTTATAGTGCATGACAATAATTTTTTTTTAAAAAGCCACTGTGGTATTGTGAATATGACCAAATATATCCACTAGTGCAGGATTTGGTCTCTCATTTGAATGTTACCTAATTTTTTTAGATATTTGTGAGATGTGGAATTAAAAATCAAATACTTTATTAACCAGAATGTTAAAAGTATGAAGGTGTGTTGAGAAAAAGGTCTCTGCATATGCTATCAATTATCTGTGTGTGTGAGAAAGTAGAGTCAGTAATTATAATTTGATGTGTGTGGATGAAAGATCACATATTTGAAAATGCATTTTGTAAGAAAAAAATTCAGGTATTTTAGTTCCAGGAATCAATCAATACTTGAATTTTTTTACAATGTATTTGCTGTTGAAGAACAGAAAAAGATTTGAGGTTATATGATATACTATTTTTGTTTTTAGTCCATATGTTTTCTAATACATAATTTTATTAAGGAAGAAATTGTGAGAAGTTATGTGCTTAAATATGAGATTAATTACTGTTTTGACAAAATATTGTTAATGGATAATGAAGTGTCAGTAAGTTTAACAGAAGTAATATAATAGTTTTCTGGTATCCAGTGCATTTTGTCCAAATCATTTTACTGATAACCAACATTGTGTTTACTACATGTTTAGAATATACATTACATATTGTTTCAAATGTTACAAGAAAAGTGTACCTATGTATTAGTACAGCAGTGATGAAAATTACTGGCACAAATAAATAATTATATAAAGACAAATTAAACATATTTACAATCTTTCTAAATGGAAGTGAATTAATTTCGAAAGTTAATATTAGATAATATTCTGATGTGCAGAAAAATATTAGTCAAAATATTCATTTTGCTGCTAATTTTATGGCCAAACAATGTCAAAAGAGAGTAGCCATTTATAACACAATGTGGTTGAGGTAAGAAACAACATTTTGTAAATGGATAGAATTGCACTGTTAAATCTATATATATATATATTTAGTTTGGTTACCACTTATAATAAATTTAGATTGTTAAAAGTTTACTTGTTGGAAGATCATTTTTTTGCAAATGCATGTTTGTTTCATTTCTCCTAAGTAAAATTATAGGTGGCCATTTTTCAAAATAAAAAAAAACTTCATAAGTTTGGATGGTGGAAGATAATTTCTCACAAAAAAATGTAAATGCATGTTAGTAGACATTTGTATCATTTGCAGTAAAATTTCACAGCTAGATTAATACATAAGTAACAGAAAAGTGAACTAAATGTAAGACTACTTTGATATATGATTTTAAAATAAAAACTGCTTATTAGGCATATACAGAAAATTTACATATGTCTTTAAAAAAAATAGAGAATTTTAAAGAATGCCGTGCTTAATTTATATTGCATAGATAAAGCATGTTGAAAACTAAATTAATTGTTTAATGATTATTTGAAGTTTATAATCAAAAATATTTTGAAATTATTTTCTTGATTATAGACTATGTATTTTAATTTATGTTATTCTTTGCCATAAAGTCTGTTAGTAAACAGAGTATTATGCCCATATAAAAACTCAATTATTGTTGTTTGTAAGTTGCCATCCTATTATCATAATTTACTTCAGCATCTCAATTTTAGAGTTGCATCACAAACTTTAAGAAAGTTCAAATCAAAAGAATTAACTGTTAATTGTTTTTAACAAAAAAATAATTAAAAAGACGGAGACTAGAGAATGGGGTAACAAAAATTGTGTCACAATATAACACAAATAAATAGCAGTAGATATTGATTTTTATGGCTACTTCAGCCAAACTATTATAGATCATCATCATCACCATCAACCATTATCAATCCACTACAGGATGAATGTTTCTCCAAGTTCTATCCCTCTTCTCCAATCTTTATCTTCTCTTTTCCACACCCCTGCACACTTCCATCCATCTCAAATGTAATTTCTTTCTGGGTCTTTTACAACCTCTTGAAATCCAGTTTAAGATTTCAATTGTCCATCTATTATCATCTCTTCTAATAGATGGACAATTGAAATCTTAAACTGGATTCTAAGAGACTGTAAACAAAAATTGAGGCATAATATAGCACAAATAAATAGCAATAGATATTGATTTTAATGGCCACTTCAGCCAAACTTTTATAGATAGATTAGATAAATAAAGTTGTTCACATTTACAGTCATAAATAAATGTCAGTTTTAAATAAATAAATCATTTTTAATAATTTTTTAGACATGCTGGTAATTTATTATCAAATCATATTATTAGCTAAATTCCAAATCAATAAAAAAAACATGTTGAAAAAAATCAGTATAGCCCGAAGAAGTATTGAATTAAATGAAACTGTAGGTGTTGATTAAAATGCCACGTCGAAATACCAGCCTAAGATGTATGAGTGATAAAATCAGGATATGTTTATTAACAAAAATAAAATTTAAAGATTAAAAACATTGGGGAAAAAAATCCTATCTAAGACTCAAACCAAAATATTTCTGTTTTCAAAATAACACAACTAACAATATATTAATAAGAATACAAATATACAAAAAACACATAATATATATCAGAAGACATTAAATTTATTTACGTACAATTATGAGTTCATAAAACAGTATGCCATCAGGATTAAAACTGAAAACTTTTTTAATTATATTAAAAGTTTAATATATTGCTTTTTAAATCTTTTTCTTGATAACATTATTTTTTAAAAAAAACAAAAACTACTGATTAAAAAGTGAAGAATTTTAAGAATTTCTCATCATTAACTGTATTAAATTTGTTCTTATTTTATAAATGCTAGAGGCTATAATGGTTAGAGTAACGCTGGTCTTAGGGAAAGTCTGTATCCATGAATATATGCCTATGAGGGATATCAGCTTTATGGGAGAATACCATTCAAAAAGATGATCTCTCTTATCACAAAAGTCTGATTTAATTCATTAAGGTATGAAGAACAAAAATCCACTGAGGTCATCGTATCTGTCAGGTAAAAGTAGAGAATGTATTTTTAAAAAACTTTTTTTTTTATTGCCTAAAGGATATGTAATTGCCAACTGCCACAATTTTCAATTAACTGACCACAAATTACAAGAATATCTTTAAAATTAAAATATTTACAAACAAATAGTGTAAAAATAAAGTAAAAATAAAGCTTAGCTGAGATCTAAATATTATACAATATATTAAATTACATATACATTCTATACATAGTTAAATCAAAGACTAACAATAGAACAAAGACTTTTCCAACACTACATGCATAAGAAACACTAAAGAAAAATACATTTCTTAGAACAACCAAATGTTAAATGTTGGTGATCTATTTTTTTCTGTTTACTGCTTACAAAAAAAAAAAAATCCTGAAATATAAATTAACTAAATATGCAGAATATACATACACATGTATTTCCATGAATTATGAATTATAGGCGAGTGATATGTTAATAATTAAAGCTATTAATATAGGTAGTTTAAATATATATATATATGTTTATGTTTAATCATCTGAAAAGTGAAATGGTTCCAAAACACATGCATAGTGACAGTGAGTAATTTGACTTCCTGTGCTAATGGATAATTGAGATGAAGAGTGCATGAATAAAAACTTAAAAAAATATGTATTTACTCAATTAATTTTAGATTTTCAGAGCCAATGAGATTTACTCAAGTATCAAGGTGTAAATTACTGAAAGCTTTGATATTGTCCATGACAGTATATGGATGTGAAGTATGAATAATGAAGAAGCAAGAGAGAACAAGAATGCATGATTGTGAAATGAAGTGGTATAAACATATGCTTGCCACATCTTGAATAGCTAAAAAAACTAATGAATGAGCTTTGCAAAAGGTAGCTCCAAAAATACAACTGTTGTATATGGTAAAATAATAAAAACGATAACATTTTGGACATGTAGCAAATCAAAGCACACTTGAAAAAATATTATATTTGATATGTAATATTGATTTTTCCTTCATTTGCATTTGTAGTTCAAATTTGCATACATTTGTGTAATGAAGGAGTTTTTTTTCTTCTTTATAACCTAAAGCTCAATGAAGTTCACCAAAAGTGCACTCAGTTTTAGATTATAAAAAATGAAAGAAACCAATGTGTTATGCAGATTTACATTATAAAGAAGAAAGAAAACACTTCATTATGCAGATGAACAAATATATGTAAATGTGAATTATATTTAGCAAGGAAAATACATCAAGAGGAAAAGGACAACTATAACTACCATGGATGAATTATTATAGAATAGACAGGACTGACAATTTTGGAAGTATATAGGGAAACAGAAAAGAGAAAGATCTGAGGCAGTTTTTCCACACTCTCACTCATTATCAAATTGACAGATCAGGCAGATGGTAATGATTAAAGATAAGAATAGATGTTGTTCAGTTGCTACAGGTGAGCTTACTGAGAAAATAGATGCTTGTTGTTGGCTGCAAAGAGGTTTAAAAACTGACATCTATAAAAAAGTATTAAAGGTTAAACTATGAAGATAAATTGTAGACTATTGAAGGTGTTAATATGATTCATTGCAGTAAACAAAATGCAAAAAAAGAATTGATGGTTTGAAATAGAGTTAATAAAGAATATTGGGGGTGCCTTACTAGTGAAAAGATATTGGTGAAGACAGGGAATAAAGCAAAGAATACTATATTATTTTGGACATGTGATAAGATAGGCAGGCATCCTTGAAAAGTAATGATATATGATAGTGGAACTAATAATCTTGTTTTTGTCAGAACTATTTATTGTAAGTATAAACAATTATGAAGTAGAATATATTGTCAAATCTTGCTATGCTAGTCATATCCTCTGACTAGTTTCTGACTTTCCACTCTTATCATTGTGAATCTCAGCCCTAATGCAACTCAACCTCACTTATACAATATATATCTCTCAACCAGCAGCCATCTTTTATTTTTTATTTAGTATTAACCTCAATAAAATTTTAGGACACTGACAATTTTTTGCTGATTATATAAAAAAGGTAAAAAATCAAAATAAGTATTGCTTCAGTCTAAAAACCACAATTAATATAAGTTAAGTTTATAATAAAAAAACTATTTATTTAGCATATGGATTTTTTAGATAGATTAATTATTAACAAGATATCATAAAAGAATCTACAGAGTTCAACTATGAAAGATTCACTAATGGCTTTATTAAATCCTTCCATTCTGCCAACATAAATCAAAGTTTAACAATCATTAACTATGTGATTTATGCTCTCATTTACATAGATCAGTACTGATAAATTCCATTAATGAATTAGATGAGCACTAAGACTATAGACTGTCCCAAATCTATAGATGAACCTTCTGTTGAATTAAGCAGATCAACTTCAGTTGGCTTTATTATTGCATCTGAAAAAAAAAAGACATTTGAAATCTTATAAGAATTCTAGTCTATACCATTCTTGGTTGAATACTCAAAAAAAAAGATCTAATCTTGAATTGAGTATTAAAAGATAAAACCATATCTTGAGTTATGGCAAATCCAACCTGCTTAATAGTTTTTATATATTTCCAGAGAGGCAATTTCTTTTATCTAGTGAAAAAATATAATGAAAGAAAAGAAAACCACTGCAGAGGAGTAGACTTAATTCTACCAGTAACATTTCTTGTGGTAATACTTCACTTAATAAAGTGTAGTGTAAGAAGTTTTTCTAAATAGGGCAATAATATTCACTAGTGGATGCTATAAAAGCTATCTGAGAAGGACATAGTGTTAGTAAGATTTTCAAGGAAATTGTTCCTAGAAATTAATTTTGATTTAATCTTGAGTAATATTCTATATATACTTTTCCCTTCTTCTTCTTCTTCTGTAATTTTTCTTATTTACATACAATTATATATCTTATTAAATAATCACCAACTTCTTACACCTTTAAGCAAATAATATTTATTATATAATAACAGTTGTGACTGTTTCTCGCAGTCTTCTTCAGATCTTAATCTGTCCATTGAGATCTGAAGAAGACTGTGAGGAGCAGTCAAAACTGTTATTATATAATAAACACTATTTGCTTAAAAGTGTAAGAAGATGATGATTATTTAATAAGATATGTAGTTAATCTTAGGTAAATGAGGAAAATAAGGTGGAGTATGATTCAAGGTCATTCCTAAATAGCATAGTGTAGGATCATATTTTAGATTAATATTGCAAAAATTTATATTTAGATTATATGATTCCCCGATGTTTAAATGAAAAATTAAATATACAATCTTCATTTGGTTATGAATAAAAATCCTGTCTTTGAAAAACATTTCCATTTTTGTTGCATATTCTTGTTGACTGACTTTTCTATTTCAGGGAAAGATCTCTGTTGAGAAGTAAAGTAATATCATCAGCATAGATGAATTTCCTGCATTTGTATCTGGAGGATATTGATAAACAGGTGAGAGAACTGGATCCTGTAATAATCTATTTTGTAAAATTTTATATTAACTATGATAATCATTTAATATTATTTGAATTTTCCTTTTGGAAAACATTTTGTCAAGAAAGTTAATGATTTATTTGAATTTAAGAATTTTAAAAGCTTTTTGACAACCATTCTTACAAATAGAATCATAAATGGGTTGGATCCATAAAGATAATCATCATCATCAATTATTATCAATACACTGCAGGATGAAGATCTCTCCAAATTTCAATCCATATTCTCCAATCTTTAGCTTCTCTTCTTCACATCACCCCTGCACACTTTCTTATTCCATCCATCCATCTCACATGTGGTCTCTTTCTGGGTCTTTTACAATCTCAGATTTTAATTGTCCATCTATTATCATCTCTTCTAACAGTATGTTCAGCCCAACTCCACTTCAGTCTTTTAATTTTTTCAATGAGGTCAGTAACACCTGTTTGTTCTCTTACCCATATATTGTGTTTTTGATCTCTTCTTGTTATTCCTAGTAAGCATCTCTCTATACTTCTTTGAACGGTCTGAAGTCTTTGTATTGCTCTTTTAGTAAATGTCCGAGTCTCAGATCCATAAGTAAGAACTAGTAAAACACATTTATTAAAAACCTTCCTTTTCAAAGATAATACCGATTTTTAATTTATTTTGAAAATCTTTTTTAGATTGAGTTCTTAAAAATAAAACTTGTTTACAGCAGCTTCTTTATGGCATAAAACCAGTTTTTCTATAGGAAGCTGATTTTCAACTATTGATCAAATTCTTGTTAATATGATTCTTTCAAAAATTTGTAGGGAATACATAATAATGATGGATAATTTCTGGGTTTACCAGGTTCTAATATAATTTTGCTTTTACATTAGATTTTTAGAATACTTCCTATATAAATAATATTACTGAATAATTATGCTAATCATGTTTTGATTTTAACTTTTAAAATATGCTATCTGCTTCTGGGGCCTTTACTGATTTAAGGCAACCAAGGGCTAATTTAAGTTCAACAATCTACAAGTTTTATTGGATTGCTACTTTAGAAACACTGTGAAAGAGATTCTTGCAATTCTGCTCTAATAATGCTTTTCTTCATTCCATCAATTTTTGTTTTGGTAGTCTGGTATATAAGATTGTTAAATTAATTAACAGTAGTAGTAATAGTAATTCTTTCAGATGTATTTTTACACCCACTAATATAAGTCTTATGACTAGATCCAATAAAGTTTTTTTTTCATGGCATCTCCATTTTTCTTTTTGGGCATTATCAAATGATTTTATAATGTTTGACAACAATTTCTAGATATTTAGTAGACAAACATTGGATATAAAGAGTGCTCCTAGTTTTTGTACCAATCTGGAATGAATTATTTACAAAAATCCATGAAGAATAGACTCTGTGGCAGTTGGTCATATCATGGCAGAAGGGAATTGGGGAAAGTTTATTGATATTTTGTACAAAATATTCATTATATAATCTTCAGTTAGCTTTTCTTAGAATTTCAACTATAGGAATACAGAATCCAAGAATGATTAGATTTGATTCATGTTGATTATAGGAAAAATAGACTAATATCAGTAATTTAGCACAGCAATCAGCAACCTATGGTATGCATATCATCTAATGGCACATGAACAGCTTTTTGGTGGCATGGCTTCAAGAAGAATGATTAATACATTTTTTTGGTACTTGTTGCTTTTATATATAAAATCGTATTTATAAACATAATATTTTTCTTTATTCATAGTTTTTTAAAACTACTCAGGGGAACTACTATAGTAATAGTAGTGTGTATTGACAGTTGTGAATGGAGAGAATCTGTAGAGTGAATCAATTTCAAAACAAACTGTTTAAGAACATTATGTATACACTTCTATGCAATACATATAATGAGAATCAATCATTTTAGTGAGAAATTGGTTTTTCTAATTATACTACAAGTAAATTAAGTTTAATATGAATTAAAACTTCTACTTTAATAGTAAATATTTTTATTTTGGTAAATTAAATATAAAATTAAGATAAAGTTAAAGAAAATAAATATTTCAAAAGGGTTATTTATATAAATACTCTTTTTTCATCTCTGAAAATGGCAAAATCAAAAAAACTCAACAATTGCAAGAAAAGTGGAAAATAAATTATGGCTTCATAAAACAAAAAAAAAATTACATGTTATTTGTGTTTAGAAACAATTGTAGTACATACTTCAAGTAGTACAAGACGTGATGATATAAAACAAGGAATAATTATTTTAACTGAATACAGATGAAAGGAAAGAATACTTAAAAAAGATCTAGGATTGCAAAAAAAAAAAAAATTAAAAAAAAAACTCATTACAAAATTTCATAAAAATAAATCATGAATTCAATAAATCAAGTTTTTTAGTTTCATATTGCATTGCAAAGAAAAACTACACAAATGCAGAGTTATATAATGAGCATGCCAATAGCTTTTAATAAGCTTCTCAGAATATCCCTATCCCCAGACTGGTTTCTAGTTCTGGCTTTCATTAGTGAAGTGCTAGAATATTCAAACATTAAATTTAAAATACCAGGTCAAGTGCAGCAATTTATCTAATGTTGAACTATTAAGTAGAAAATCTGAAATGTTCAGACAAACATATCTCTTCAAATCCAGCTATCTAACTTTAATAGCCATATGGGACTGAATTAAGTTCAAATACACTATATATTAATAGCTTAACAATATAAAATTGCCAAAGTCTTAAGAGCAATAACAGTAATTGCAAGAAAATCAAGTCATATATTATGTGACTTAATTTAAAAAGCTTGTATTACAAATGTTATATAATGAGCTTGCCAATAACTCTTAACAAGCTTTTCAGAACATCCATATCCCCAGACTGATTTCTAGCTCTGGCCTTTGTCAGTGAGGCACTAGCATTACAAGCACTAGATTTAAAATACCAGGTCAAGCCCAGCACTTTATTTAATATTTAACTATTAAATAGAATATCTGAAATTTTCAGACATATATATGTCTTTAAATCCAGCTATCTAACTTAAATAGCCATATGGAACTGAACTAAATTCAGATACATCATATATTAATAGTGTTAGCAATAAAAAATCACCAAAGCCTTAAGTGCAATAACCATAATTGTAAAAAAATCAAATCATATATCACATGACTTAATTTAATAAGCTTGTATTACAAATGTTATATAATCTAATTGTTGAATATCCTCATGCCTCACTGACAAAATCCAGAGCTAGAAATTGGTCTGGGGATAGGGATGTTCTGAAAAGCTTGTTGAAAGCTATTTGCAGGCTTATTATATAACATTCATAATACAAGCTTATTAAATTAAGTTATGTGGTATATGACTTGATTTCCTTGTAATAAATGCAGAGTTTTGAAAATAAATCTTTACAGATGTCTAAATATCTTTTTTGCAATTTAAAAATGAAATTAAATAGAATCTTTTAACTGCTTGAATCATTCAAGGGAGAATAAATTCCATGGATGAAGCTTTAAATGAACAATTAAAAAATTTGGGACATTCTGATATTATTACTTATATTTGGATGAATTCACTGACAAAAATGACATTGCATAGTAAACATTAATAGCAAATGTTTCAACAACAACAAAAATGAGACTATTATAAATGCATAAATAAATATGGTAACATTTTCTGTTACAATGGATGGAATAACTTCAATGATAGGTAAAAATAATGATTTCATCCAACTCTTTGAAAAATATTTTGAACATCTAATATTATCTCTTCATTGTTTTATTCATTAAGTAAGCTTATGTGCACATATTTCGAGTGGAAAACTGATAAGAAGTTATGTTTACCTTGACAAAAATGGTCAATTTAATTATTGCACAATATTCTCTGTAAAAGAAAATTAAAAATATTGTTGGAAGAAATTAAATCAGCATATGAAGATGTTTTTCTTACATAATAAAGTTTGATGATTAGGTGGAAGAAAAGACATTACCAGATTTATGAATCTTTTATTGGAAGTAAACATATTTTTAAGAGAAATAGATGAAGAATATTCTGATTTAGATAATAATATGTGGTTTTTAATTTGATATTTTTAGCTGATATTACAGACCATTTAAATTTGTTAAACAAAAATGCCAAGTGCAAGCCAAACTGTATTACAATTGTATGAACACTAGGCTTCTTTTGTTAAAAAAATTAACAAATTTTAAAAAAGATGTTGAATTTAAGTTTTCTATATTTTCTGAATTTAAAAAAGTTTGTTTCTACTATATGTTATGATTTTGTTAGAACCAAAATTAAGATTATATATTAACTTTGAAAAAATATTTCACACACAAATTTAATAATTTACAAAAGCATTCATCTGTTTAAATATATTTTGGAGTCTGACATTAATGATAATTACAAAATATATAAAAATTATTTCAATGTTGGATTCACAATTAACTGAATTTAACAATTCTGAAATATAGGAATTAAAATTTAAAAATGCCAAAGATGAGATTATGAAAAACAGACAATTATCTTGATATAATTACTAAACCTTAAAGTTAACTTCATGATAGATTTTCATATATGAAAAGAGTCACAATATGTTTAAAAAAATAGAACAATTTAATCTTATTTAAATATTCCAATTACATTCAAGTTACTAATAGTACACAGATTAGTATGTGCACAATGTTTCAAGAGGTATTATTCTCTGTACTTCAGGTGTTGCTGGTCTGACTAGTGACAATACTAATATGGAAATCAAACCTGGACCTTTAGATTTTTGAATATTGAATTTTATGGTACCACTCTAACAAACTGAGCAATCCTACCAAAGGCAGCAGTGAGAAGAAATTTCATATACTTATCTATGAGACTCCTCCTGATTTCTCTACTTTTTTTAAGAACAAAGTTGATTAGTGGTTGCTAAAATAAAGATAAAAGTGTGTGTAAATCATATTTTATAAGTGGGAGAGATATTCTATTCACTCAAATAGAAAACAAATACTTATATGATTAAAAGATATGTTTAATCTAATTATATACAATTAGCAAGAATAGGAAAGTGTTATCTCTTAAGATAACACTTTTCAATTAAATATGACTGATTGGAATGTTGGACAACAATAAGTATAATTAAAAGATTAATTTAACTTTTAAAATATTGAAAAAAGAAATATTAAATTTTTTTTTTTTTTTTTAAATTTTCTCCTTGTAAAGAAAACCTTTCATTCTGTTGTAAAGATTGTAATATTATACAGCTCAAGAGGCATATTATATTTCAAACAAAGAAATCATCTGTTTATATTGTAAATATTTTAGAAAATAAATGAAAAAAAAACACATATGAACATAACTATCATGTGGGATTAAATTCTTGGAAGAATGAAAAAAGAAAAGGCACATGTGTGGGGAGTCTGTCAAGAAGTATATAAAGATCTACATGGGGAATTGAAGAAATATAATAGAAAAAGGCAAAAAAAAGAAGCAAATAATTGCAAGGGTTATTGCTTGATTTTTAAGTTAAGAAGCACATAGAAATAGAGCCAGAGTTTACATAAGAAAAATGCTTTATCAAAAGGAAACCATCATCTAACAAGAAGAAAAAAACCAAAATGTGTTGCTCAACTCTCACATATGCCCATCAATGACATTTTCTAATCCTATTGCATCAACAAAGTATTTATTCCAACTACCTTGCCTATATTACACCAAAAATCCCAGCCATCTTACATTTAACAATGTGGGCAATAAATAGTAGACACAAAAATTGGATCTATCTTATTGGCATTAGTACTTATTAATAATTGTATATACTATTAATATTTAATATGATTATGTAAAAGGAATTGGTTAGAAAATTATTATTTTGTTATTTATTTTATTAAATGCTATTTCTAGCTCAGTAATCTCCCCTGTTTTTTTTATTATTAGCTAAATAAATGAATGTTAATGCACTTAGAGAGCTTACTATGTTAGTACAGAGAAAATTCATTCCAATTAAAAAAATAACCATATCACTGATGCTGGAACCTAAGAAAAAAAAAGTTGTCTCAAATGTTAAAAAGATAACACTAGTTACAATAAGAAATACAGTTGTATTTTTAAAAATATATTCCTAGGATTTGAATGACCAGGAAAGATAATTGATTTTTCCAAGTAATGCATCAGAAAGTTATTTGTTTAAGGATATAATTTGGTCATTCAACTGTTATTAACCAGGTGTATATCTATTTCTAAAGATAATAAAAATAAGTGTAGACATTAAATATATATATCGATTAATACCCCATAGAACTCATGTCGGGAAAAGTTTATATGGATATATATATATATATATATTGTACCCTTCTGGTTTGGCACCAGAAATATTAATTATAATTATGTAATACTGTATCAGTAACATCTGATGTCATCTTATTAAAAAAAATGACATAACTTGAAATTTTTAAAAAAATTTATTAATGGCTTAAAACTATGCTTAAAAGCACTTATAGATGTAATTTGAAAATTTTTAGATGTTTAATATTTTACTTTAGTGTATAATTAATGATAGAATAGGGGGAGTGGCTTGTCACAGAAGTAGTCAGTCTAGTTGAGTTAATTCTAATTTGTTTTATTTGTCTGCAGAACAGTATCAAGATTTGTTTGAATAATTCTATAGTTCATTTGTTTATAATATTTTAATCAATAGTGTAAATAATGAAATATGTTTAACTCATCATCATTAAAACTGTCATTTTAATCATATCAGTTTAGTACCTGTTGTACCTTGTTAATAAATAGTCATGTATGTCTATATCATTTTTCAACTTCATTTTTCATTCATCAAATATCATGTCTCATATCCAAATATCTAATTTTATAACTAATAGTTTTAAACACCAGCTTAATTACATTTAAAATGAATTCATGGATTACTGGACTGATGAATTATTAAATAACAATTATGCTAAAAAGTATTTTATTTGTTAAAATAATTGTCATTAATTTTATTCTGTTACTTTAAAAATACAGAATATTCTATTCTTAGTTCAATTTAATATTTAATTTTTTTTTTATTTAACAGACTAAATAGTTTTTTTTGTTTCTTTTTTCTTTCTTTTTCAAGACAAGAAAGTTTCATGCATAAATTTCTCCTAATTAAAAATCTTAGTGCAATGGATGGAGTAGTTCTCTGTCTGGTGACCTTTGAACTTTCAAATGACCTTGGATGATTGGAAGAATAGATGCTTAGGTAATATTCTGGGATCTATAAGAGAGTTGATTACAATTCCATTAAGGGGCTGCTGAATAAATCTCCCACTACTGATTCATCTCCAATTCACTTTCTGAACAAAATTTTAATAGTGTAATTTTTTTTTGTTATAAGCTAATTCTTCCAAGACCAAATTTGAAAGTGAAAAAGTATTATTGGTTTCTAAATATGAGAATGTGAACGACCATAGAGGTACATTAATGTTTATTCTTAAACTAACTGTTTAAATTCGCCAATCATTTATTAATGTATTTTTACATGTTAAACACACTGAAATTGTGTTATCTTGCACTAATGGGAAGAAAGATATTTTGCAGAATACTGTCAACATTTTTTCTATGCTGGAGTAGCCATCATTATCCTAATATCAAATTATAATTTTAATTATAAAAAAATTTACAAAAAATATTTAAGATATTACAAATTTATTCACAGCACACTTTGTATATAACTATCAAAAAATAATATTTTTAAAATTTTTAGGAACTATATATTTAAACAAGAAAAATTGTAAAAAATTATATTCATAAAATTGTTTTGTTTCTTTCAAATCGCAAGAATATGAGAAGGATGAAAAATGTTTCAAATTCTATTTTACTATATGCGTTGGTTTTTAATTGACATTATCAATTTCATTAAATATTTTAATGAAAATAATAATCATTAAAGTGATGAATTATGGAAGTCACTAATTTAGCGAATAAATGTGAATTTAAAATTTTTATTATTGTTATTAATGTTTCAAAAGGGTCAAATTCATATGTATTTTATTTTGAAAGATATAAAATGAATAAAAACATTTGAAAATTTAAAAAATATAATTTAGTTTAATAAAATGTATTAATGTTCTTAATATCACTCCCTTAAAAAGCCATATGCCTCACTATTTTGAATATATTTTGCCATGGCACCCTCAGATTTTTCTGTGCTCCCTAGGGAACCCCAGAGCCTACACTCTCATACTGAACTTCTTTTAGATCCAGTCACTCAAGGAATGACTGATGGTTATTCATGTTTAATGCTGGTGATTCAAATTATTTATTTTATTCTATGTTGAGTCATACTAGAAGTGAATATATTTCTTGGATACACAGAATATCCACTGCAACCATCATAGAAATAGCTGAATTATTAAAAAATACTTTGACTACTTAATTCGCCTGGAATAAAAACAATTTTTGTGGAAACATAAATATAATGTTTCAGTACAATATTAAATTAATTTCCCTTCTGCTGCAAATTTGATCAATCAAAAAAAAAGAGGTGTGTTTATTAAAAGCAAGAATGTATTTTTTATTATAAAAAAGATATTATTTGAAATAAAAATAAAATTGATTAAAATACAGGAATTTTTTTAAAGAAACAATTTTTAAACTTTATAATATACTTTGATTAGTTTTTTTTTTAATAAATAAAGTCGTAAATAATCTTTTTTTTATGTTATAAACCTCCTTCCAAATCAATTTCTGAGTAAGTGCAGGTTAATTGAACATTCTAAATAAGCAGCTTTAACAAATATAAATATTTTTTCTTATAACAAATTTAATTATTTTTTTGGGTGTGTCTTTAACAGCTGTCAATAAGAAATCTTATAGTGTGATTTGATTATATCAATATTTTTCAGTTATTTTTTAGTATCACTAACATAAATATATATATTTTTGGCAGTAATAATTTGCTGTAAGCAAGGTCTTCTAAAGCCATCTAATGTAAGCTCAAAATGTTAATGACTTCTACATGATAATGCTATATTTATACTTTCTAATAAGCTTTTGAATAATTAATATCAGAAATTAGCCAGGCAGTATTAATATAAAATTATCATCTATTGATTTCTGAGCTTACTTATGTAATGTATTTCAATAAATTAATCTCTACCTAGAAACATCCTGTTCCCCAAAACAGTTTCAAGCTATTGGCTATCCTCAATGAGGTACTAGGATAATTCATACATTAGATCTAAAATATCAACTCAAAGCCAGCACTTATCTGATAGTTAACTATTATGTAGAAAATCTGAAAATTTTAGATACCTATATGTATTCAAATCCAGCTATCTATCTTAAATAGCTATATGGCTCATTATTTTATCTTATAAAATACAAGCTTGTCAAGTTAAGTCATGTGATGTATGACTTGATTTTATTTACTATTATAGTTTTGCTTTTATGTTTTAAACAATGTTATATTGCTAAGGCTATTAATATATGTAGTTTTCAGAACCATATAGTTATTTAAGTTAGATAGCTGGATTTGAAGACATAGGTGTCTGAAAGTGCTGGCTTGGATTTGGTATTTTAGATCTAATGTCTGAAATATCCTAGCACCTCACCGAGAATATATGAAATTGTTTTGGGAATGGGAATGTTTCTAGATAAAGATTTGAAATGATTTCTCTTGTGGCATTTATTGATGAAGCTTGGTTAGAGCTATTAGCACATTCATTTATTATATATATTGTAATGAATGATCAATTTATGCATAAGAAGATGGAATGAATGGTAGCACATTTACTAATATACATTGAATGGAAATTAATGCTAATAATTGAATGATGTTTTCTAAAATGATAATCACATTTGATGTCAGGATGTGTGTATTCATCAGTTTCACTTTATCAGTTTTTTTTACTCCAAACAGAAACTGTTTCTTACCTTTTTTAATAACCTTTACAATAATATAATGATGTGCAGTAAACACAATGATAACACAAAGTATTTATATACTGCTAACTCCAATGTATAATATATATATATTGTAACCTTCTGGATTGGCACCAGAAATATTGATTGTAATTATGTAGCACTGTTTCAATAACAGCTTATAGCATCTTATTAAAAAAATAAAAAAAATGAAATTTCATTTTTTTATTAATGACCTAATCTATGTTTGAAAGCAATTATGGATATAATTTGAAGTTTTTGAGATGTTTAATATTTTTCTTTAGTGAGTAATTGATGATAGGAAGGGGGTGGCTTGTCACAGAAGTTGTCAGTTTAGTTTAAGTTGATTCCAAGTTTGTTTTATTTGTCTGCAGAACAGTATTGATATTTGTTTAGATAATTCTCTGGTTTATTTGCTTATAATATTTTAATCTATAGTGTAAATAGTACAATATGTTTGACTCATCATCATAGAAACTTTCATTTCAGTCAGATCAGTTTAGTACCTGTGGCATAGTATTTGTGAATGTTCATGTATGTATGTGCCATCTTTCAGCTTCATTTTCTATTCATGTACTTCATTGTACCACCAAATATGTCTCATAGCAAAATATTTGATTTCACAACCAATAGCTTAAATAACCAGCTTAGTTACATTTTAAGTGAATCAATGGATCACTGGACTAGTGGATTATTAAACAACAACTATACTATTAAATATTTTATTTGCTAAAATAATTATCATTAATTTTATTCTGTTACTTTAGAAATACAATATATTTTATTCTTAGTTCAATTTAATATTTTTTTTTCAAAAGACAACATGATTTTTTTTCTTTCTTTTTTTTCAAGACAAAAAAAGTTTCTTGCATATTTTTTTGCTAATTAAATTTCAGTGCAATGGGTGGAGCAATTCTGTTTCTAGAGACCTTTGAACTTTCAAATGACCTTGGATTATTGGGTAAAAGTCTGGGATATATAAAAAGGGAAATCTTTTTTTACAAAAAGGGGGACTTTATTTAACTTCACTGAACTTCACTTTGCTTTCTGATTTCATAATTTCTCTCCCAATAAAAGTTTTACTAGTACAATTTTGTTTTACAAGCTGATTCTTCCAAGACCCAAGTTTGAAAGTGAAAAACCATTATTAATTTTCTGGAACATGAAAACGTAAAATGACAGTAACAATGTATATCATCCCTTACTTTTTAATTAACTATTTTAAATTCTAAAGCCATCATTTGAAATGCATATGTGTGCCTATATTATAAACCATTTAAGTTTAAATTCTAATATTAAAGAAGTAATGGAAATGCATGTTTATATTTCAAAATTATTTTTCTTAAAACTTAATTCTAATATTAAAGAAGTAACTGAAATGTACTGACTCCTTTATTATTTTGGAAAAATTTTGAACTCTTTCATTAATCATCTCAGGAACTCTTTATTAATAAATTTTGTTAACTATAAAGGAATAAATTTTAAACAGAAGGATGTGTGAAAATAATTTATTTTATCCTGCTTTATTATTATTATTGTTAAAACATTTATCTAACCATTTGTATCTAAAAATAAGAACAAATGCATAATGTATAATTTAACAGATTAATAATTATTTTATCTCTAAATATTCTGGAATAAATGGGTGGAAGAGCATAAAACTGAATATGAATTTCTTTTATTTATTGTTCTCCTCATTTGCAGTTGAATTTTTTTATTAAAATGTGTTGTCAACAAACTTATGTGAATTTAAGTGGATTTTATAAACTGATTAGTTATGTGTTTTGTGAATGTCTTTTAAAAACTCAGAATGAATGCTTAGATATATCTAATGAACTAAATAATAAATTATTGCTCTACTTATGCCATAGTAAATGTTTATTGCCATAATAAAGAATTATCGTATATAATATTGCCAGCAGTTTCATTAGCTATTGTTAAAAACTTTAAAATGCTGCTAAATTGGATCCATATTAATATTATTTATCTCCCTGCAGGAAATTGTTATATGTTTGTTCATATTTAGATTTATACCAATTATCATCATCATTTAGTACATGACTAAGATATGTCATTTACAGACTATGAATGAACTTTCATTTCCACCAAGATTTAATGATTATTATTATTTGTTAGCATTTAATAGGTAGACAGATTTAAAAATTTGTCTTGTGGTTTTATTTTATTTATTATTATTATTATTGCTTTCTCCGAGAACGTCTCAAAAGTATAATATGGAAAAATATTACACTAGGTAATTAGTATTATTTTATTATAGTTTTATTGTGTGCTTGTATTTCTATATGCATGTGTCAGCAATAGAAATATCCTTCACTGTTAAGGGGTGAACAGCTTGTTTTTGAAAAGAGCTCATTATATAAAATTTATTGTTTATCACTGCATTTTTCAATAAGTTATAAAATAAGTATTTCTTAATAATTGTTTTACTCAGAATTTAAAGATTTGTTGTTTATCCTAAACCAAACTTTTATTTCAATTTTGTGCTAATGCTGAATGCACTAAAAAAATTATTTTGTCTTTACTTACTAGAAGTTATTTTGCCTTGCTTATTTAATAATAATTAGTATATTTCCAAGTTAAAATATTAGACTTGTTAGAAATGAGAGATTTATTGACTATTAGCTTTACAACTTATTAATTAATATCATTACAGTATTTCTTATACCAAAAATGATTTGAAATTGTTTGTGCATTATCATGCTTATATATACATGACTGGTATTTAATCTAGCTATAATAATGTTTGAATTGAAAGTAAAAATAATTTAATGCCCATCAATTTCGGACAATGAAAATGTGCCAAGAGAAGTTGAAAGATTAGAGATTTATTTAAGTGTGAATTTATTATTTCTTTATTATGCTTAGATTGAAATGTATTTAGTGGCTATGCAGAATGAAGTTATTTATGTTATATAGTATATGGGATTGAGATAAGCTCTCCCTTAATTTATTTGAGTATTTGACATGGGTGGATTATATAGTATATTGTCTGGGATTGAGAAAACTCTCCCTTAGCTTGTTGAAGTATTTGTTAGGAGTAGATTATATCCTCCAGATTTAGTAGTTGTATTTTATGAATTATAGTATGAGAAGCCAAGTAGAGTATTTCTTCTATTTTGGTGATGAGACTGTGTCCATACCAGTTTGTTTTAAGTCTCAGAAGTTAGACTTAGGAACTATTGTGTATTGTTAATTAAATGATTAGAGTTATGAAAGTCTTTTATCCCTCATGTGCCCTATGGAATGTTTTTCATCTTTTATTCATAGCCAAGTGTAAGATAATTTGCTGATAAAAAAGGAAAATAAAGGTAGAATTGATTTTTTCTCACAGAACAGCTGAAGTAGAATTAGTATTAAAGCTTGGTTGGCCATTGTCATCATCCATATTATGATATTTCTCCCAATTTCATAAGTAAACCGATCGGATTTAGTTATATTAATTATTTTATAACAGATAGCATAATTCAGACACATGCATAAATTATTAATTTGGAAGGTATGGAGAAATCCATCATTAATGTGTAACTTTTTAATTATTGTTTCAAATCATTTTAAATTAATTATTTAGATTTCATACCATCAACTCTCATAATGTTCCATCCTCATTTGAATGAGCAAGCAAGAGAAGACAAAGTGTGGCTAATTAATAGAATTATTCGTTTAATTTGTAAAGTATATTTTGACCTCTTACTCTTACTCTTAGATTTAAAACCCCTCTCATTTAATTTGATGTGCATTTGAAGTAAAATGCCAAGAACTTTAATTTCATCTTATAATTTAGTGTCAGTGTTTAATATTTTATTTTTCATGAGCATATCAGAAGTGATTGATAGCTTGAGTGTATTGAAAATAAAATACCAAATATAGAATAAATTTATATTTAATTATCTTAGTGTAGTATTATAATGTTTCTGTGTCATATGTTTATCAGAATTGACTGATAGCTAGAGCCAATTTTGCAAGTAAAATATCAGGAAGTTTAGTTTTGTGTTATTATTTTAGTACTGGAATTATAATGTTTCTTCCATAAGTCTATCAGAATGCACTAATAGCTGGCATATGTTAAAATAAAATATAGAAAGTTATCTTTATGTTATTTGCTCTTATGTAGACCATTTAACCATTAATGTTAGAAACATCCAAAACATGTATATGCGTAAATTATAAAACCAAATGTTTGTTTAAATTATCTTGTAAATAAATGTTTTATTTATTTAAAGTTGTGTTCAGAATTCTTCTTTGACATGCATTCATATTTCATATTTCCACACATGCACACACATTTACATATCTAATATGATATGATTGCACTATTCCATAATTTAATGATGAACATGTTCAGATCTGATGATGTTGCTTTCCTTGATCCAAACACTGTATGAAATGTTGATTATTTAATGATTCTCTGAAAATTTTATCATTTAGTTATTATTTAGATGATGAATTGAAATCAAAATGCACCCTATTTCTTTCATTATCTAACTACCATTATTTTGTTAGGATATTGCTTAATTTGTATCATTACTTTTATAATAGTAATTAGTAGTTGTTGGAAGTATAGATTTAAAATTAAGCCATGCAATAAATTAATTCCCTGAGATATTCACTTATTATTTAGATTAGACATTAATTCAGTTACTTAGTTTAAATTACTGTACAATTAAAAGTTAAGTAATGTTATATTTTATTTTATATTTAGTTCCAACTTGCTATACAGTATAGTTAATCAACATCACATTTTATTTTATTAATTTAATTTTCTCATATAATAGAGGTTGTTCAATGTATGTGGATGATGAAAGGAGATGAGGCATAGACAATAACTTGTCAATTTAAAAGGTAGAACTTTACCAATTCCAATTATTTATTTCTTTTAGAACTTAATAGATGTTTTGTTTCTATTAATCATAATGTTTCTTCCCACATCTAATATAAATTTTACACCATATAGACCTCTGTAGCCCCCAACTGAGCTAAGCTAAGGAAGAACATCATTTAAGAGCCTCATTAATAATTTTAAGGCAAAATCAGGCTAATAGTTTATTCTATGATCAATAGAATTGGCACCATGGGTATTTGTTGTTAAGAAAGGTAGGAGAGGTGTTGGGAAAGGGTTGCAATATATATATATATATATATATATGATGTAAAATTTTAAATTTCAACATGATTCTATGTTTATTAAAATTAATAACATGACTGATATGTATAACAAACTCAAAATTTTCTGCTTTTCTACATTTTATTATAATAAATAAACACAACAAATGTAAATAATATAGGTAAAATATATATAAATATACCACTGTAGGTAAGTCACTTCAGCACCAAGTCCTTTATCAGAAAAATAGTGAAAACAATGTTCAGCATGCTAGACAAATGTGGGATTTTAATTTTTATAATTTTTGTCCTTGTTTTATATTCTAGTGGGATTATTGAGGAGCTAATTATCTGAGGTCTATAGGTTAATGATTTGTAAGAAAAAATCATAAGCTTACTTGTAACCAGAAAAAAACTCCCAAATTCTACCAAATATGAGTAATAGATTTTGAAAATATGTAGATATGCTAATTATTACACCATGAAGTCATTAATTTAAAGTATATTTGTTCTTACTATTGCACATTTAATTGAAGAGCAAATACAGATACTTCACGCTACTCGACAATGTGTAGAGAGATTAAACTTCTAAACATCACATGGTTACCATTTCTTATGCTTGCTCATAACTGTTATTAAAACAGGCAAAATCTCTCCATACAGTAGTGCCACTCAGTACAAGCCAGAGTAATCAATGGATGCCAGAAGGCTTGTGCCTTAGCTTGCACCTTATTGATTACTCTGGCTTGCACTGTGTGGAACTATTGTATGGAGAGTCTTGCCTATTGTATAGAGAGATGTATGTTAGGAATCTAAAAAATACTAATAATACTTGGATGACAAAACAAGCAAGAATCATTGAAAGAATTAAGGGATTAAAATGGAGTTGAGATGAATATATTTCTGGAAGAACAATTCTAAATTGAATTCCAACAGGTTTTAAAAGACTTAGAAAGAGTCCAAATGTGAACTGGCTAGAAGAAATAAGAAAATTTGTTGGGTGATGAAGAAATTGGATTTAACTTGAAAAGGCCTATCTCCTGCAATTATTTGATGATGGTCAAAAATAATGATTTCAAGTAATCATAGAATCATCTTTGTGTTAATAATCTTTGTTTTTAATATTAATTCTAAATCTTTAAAAAAGAGTACACACACTATAATATAATCTCGTCCGGATATATAACAATAGCGCAGCATACAATTAATTACAGTGCTTATTAACAAGTAGCAGAATGTGCATAAAAATGTTTAAATATACTAATAATAAATAAATGAAAATTAAATTATTAAAAATAAAAATGTAATTGCGTTAGGTAGATCAAAAAATAATAAAAATGTTTTTATGTTATGCGTGTGATTCAAAAGTAAAGTAGTAGTCTGTCATAAAATGTCAATAAAGATTATAATATTAGAAACCATTACCCTACAGATTATTCAATTACAGTTTATAAGAAATAACAGAAAAAAAAAGTTCTGTGAATAAAAACCATTTATTTCAGGATATCACTTATCACATGATTGATATTATCAGCGCTGAGTGATATTATCAGGGCTGAAACTATAATAGCTGTTTACCAATGAAAATGTAAAATAAGTACAACATTTCACATGTTAAATTTGCCATATAAAAGCCTTCTCTCCTTTTTAGCTCTTACAAAATACCTTCCACTCATTAATAATTATCAAATATTGTATTTAATAAACGCAATTTAGATTACTTTCTGATGGATTGACCTATTATTTTACATTCAAAGAGAGAGTCTACTATCTAATACAATTATTAGTAAGGATAAAAGTAATAATATAAAATTAGCTGCATGATCAAGATATGTTTAATGATTCCAAGCTATTTGTTGTTCACAAACCGGAATTAATCCGAAAAGCTACAGACGTATTATGCCTGATTAATTTCAAACTCTCTAAATGTAAGAATAGGTTAAAATAAAAGCATTTCATACTGCACTGAGAGAAAAAAAGACAGAGAGATGTTAAAAAATTAAATTTGAAAATTTGTTATAATTAACTTGAAATTTTATTTATTGTGTCTATATCTATTATGATCAGAATAATGTTCTTGTTATTCAGTAATAACACACAAATTGTTGACTAAATGTTAAAATCTTAAAGAATTTACAATAACAGAATATATACAATATTTATAATGCAAAAATTTGCAACAATTACTGGTATAGCAGTACAACTAGTACTTGGGAAGATAAGCTAACATTCCCTTTGAAATTCTGACAGTTGCCTCACATATAGGTACAATTATGCCAGGAGCTAGCAGTTTACTGCTCAAGGTTTGGCCATGCCTTATTCGCTGCATTCTGCTTAACTGTGGACAATGAGAATACTTTCATCTAAAATCTTATAGTTGGCAGGTGTTGCTTGAATTACCTTCTTAAGTGAACCACAACAGATAGCAAGATCTCTCCATACAGTAGTGCCACTCTAAGCAAGACAGAGTAATCTATGGATGCCAGAAGGCTTGTGCATAAAATCCCTATCTAGATCCTAAGATCTAGGTGCAGTGCTCTCAGATCTAAGGCGCCTCACTGATGAAGGCCATTAGCCAGAAACTAGTTTGGGGATATTGGATGAGTAGGCACTATATAGGGATTTTATGCACAAGCCTTCTGGCATCCATTGATTACACTGTCTTGCTTAGAGTGGCACTACTGTATGGAGAGAGTTTTGCCTATTATAACAACAGTTATGAGAAAGCATGGAAGATAGTGATCATGCGATGTTTTAAGATAGCAAGATCCTTGTTGTTAATGGAAACAATTGGATTCACTGATCAAGCTTTCCAAATGGATCACTTACACCAGCTGTTTATTTACTTTTATTTCAAAGGCCAGCTTTATTGTCAATTTAATCCAATCTTGATAACTTTATAGACTGTATTTGTCTATTATTTTAGAATAATCTACAGATGAGTTGGGATAATTCTTACCATTCTTCCCACTCTTTAGCAAAGTTAGCTTTGGAGAATATAGTCCTTCAGATAGTTTAGTGGATGTCTAATTCATCTTTCTGCTTCATCTTTTGGCCTAATTTCATCAACAAATCTAGTTTCGTCATCTAGTCTGACTTTTTCATTGGATCTGATTTTTTCATCATTGGTGAAGTTCATTGTTATACTATGTTCCATAGTTTGGTCTTAATTAATTTCTGTGTCTGTGATGTTGCTATCCTTATAAGATTTGGACAACTGATATTTGCATGTTCTCTATATTTGTAATTGTTGCTAAAATGCATTAGATTGGTCCCATTAAATATAGGACATAGTACCAATACACATTTCAGCAATTTCATTTTTGTTTTTGTTATGACTATACTGATTAGGCTTAAGAATTGATAGATTTGTCCTAAGAGCCCTGCTACACAGCATTTTGTAATTGTGCTAGGTAATATAATTTTCTTCTTCCTTTTCCTATGTATTGATTTCTACTTTAACCTATCATACCATTTACAACTTTCTTAAACATTTTATCAATACTATTTGTTTATACCAAAACTAACAGTTTCAACTGTTCTGCAATCATCATCAGAGCTCTTTACAATCCTATTTCTAAAAACCCAATTGTTAAGAGCTCTGATGATGACTACAGGGCAGTTGAAACTGTTAGTTTTGATATAAATAAATAGTATTGATAAAATATTTAAGAAAATTGTAAATAGTATAAACTGTTCTAGGTGTAATATGTTATATCAAGAGGATTATACAAACCCAATTGTTAAGAGCTCTGATGATGACTGCAGGACAGTTGAAACTGTTAGTTTTGATATAAATAAATAGTATTGATAAAATGTTTAAGAAAATTGTAAATAGTATGAACTGTGCTAGGTGTAATATGTTATATCAAGAGGATTATACAACTCTGTAGCTTTTTTAAGAATTACTTTTGACTCTCAAATCAATCTCTTAGCCTAACCATTATTCTCAGAATAAATAGTGGATTTAATGTTTATTTTATATTATTGTGGGTATAATATTATTTGAATAAACCTACTGGAAAGGATAAACAATTTTTAAATTGCTTTTTGATATATGTTAAAATACATTACTTTTATTTTCATATTAAAATTTATACATTGTTTTAAAATGAATTTGAACCAATATTGGTATAAGTTTGGGAAAAAGTAATTGTAGGCTGTCTGTGAATATAGAGATAATCATTGGTGTTGTCCTTTATCATATCATTAGACAAAAGATTTGGATATGTAAAATCTTTTTTCTTTTTTTCTTTACATTTATGATTAATGAAAAAAAGTTTTCCTGTGTAAGATCTTTTATTTAAATGATTTGGTCTTGGAGCATTCCAAGTTGTTTTTATCATCAGATTTTTTTGCCAATTGAACTTAGACATTTTTTTTAGATAGATGATCCAACTCTGGCTTTTCTGTTCTTGAACTTCTTATAAATTAATGAGCATTAAAATATCTATTTTTTTATGACATTCTCTTTTACTTTTAATGATTTGTATATCTTGCTTTTTTATTCTACATGAGATAAACATATATATAAAATTATATATATATACCTTACCAAATAAAGCAAAACATGCATTAAAAATGGTCATTAATTTATTTTTATGCATGTATCCATTTTACTGTTTGAGTGCTAAATAATAAATCAAATAATATTAGACTTAACAAAAATAAACGATGGTTAAACAACTTAGAATTAAAAAAAATGCATACATTTTAAAATAAATAATGGACGATTTGATTCCTGCAATATATACTGTTCATTATTCTAGCTCATGTTATTTTACTTGCAATATGGATATTTTATTATTGACATAAATCTCTTTTCATAGTTTTATTTGGAAACATAAATAAAACATACTTAAAATGGCTTTAATTTTAAATGATGTTTCTAATTTTGCCACATGTTAAAGAGATTATTAGTAGGTACTTTCAGGGGTCATTTAAGTAAGTTTCGTGATCTAGATTTTGCCCTTCCATACCTTCTAATCCCAGTCAGTTAAACATGAAATTTGATGAATAATTTGCTAATTTCTACTGAATGAGAAAATCTTTGGCAATGTTTGAAGAGCAAATCTCTTATCTGTTATTGCATTCATTTTTTTTTTTACATTTTCTTTATAAAGGTATATGTGATGTTGCATTTTATGTACCTTCTACATGAAATAAATTTATAAATAACTCTAAAGATAAAACCTCATTTATAAATAAAAATTACATCATTTATAAATGGATATGTAGGTGTGGTAGTGTATATATAAGGGAATCAAGATATAGATTGGAGAAAATAATTAAAGAGCACTTACTGTTAGTAAAAAGGGTTCAAAGTATGAAACAAAATTGCAAAGTTAATAATAAATTTTCAGCTTCCAATTTTTACAACCATAATAAATCATGTACATGTGGTTTTAATTTCAATTATAATAATGTAAAAATATTACAAACTGAAAGAAATAACAATAAAAGGAAAATAAAGGAAGCTATGATAATATATAAATACAAGCAAGCCTTAATCAATAATCAGGCAGCAAATGTTAAATTCATGGAATTATGGGAAGGTTAGCTTTTCAAAATATTAGTTGACAAAGACTACAAAGATAGTTGAAAGTGCTCCTAAGTAATGATTATATTTTTGTCCTTTTCAAAATGTTTGATTACTGCATTTACTAATATTTAATTATAATATTATGTATATTGCTTCAAAGAAATACAGACATCAATTTATAATATTATTATATTATATATATATGCCCCAGCAAAAAGATGAATGATAATTGGTTTTCTCTTCAAGATGCCTGCAACACTATCATATTTTATGTAGTGACATTGTTTAGATACTGAGCTAAAAAAATTTAAGATGTTAATATGTTTGGATAAAACAATTTACAAAATAAATTATGACAGAATGTTTTGTACATTAATCCATGATTCTAGCATTAAATTTTATTTCCAATTGGATAAAACTGCTCCCAAAATGTTTGAAATGATTCAAACAGTATAGGACTGTGAAACTATACATCAGAAGACCATTTTCAAATGGTTTACATGAGTTACTTACTGTTGATTAGAAAAACATTAAAGATAATTTGCAAAATTACAAAACATATTGTCACATTTCATGTTATAACTCATAAAATCCATACATGTTAGAGTCTGAATAATTTTGTGATTGATAACTTTATAATGCATGGATTGATACAGAGATTGCACTGTAGAGAGCTTGTGAAAAAAACTAGTCATCTTTTCAATAGACTACATATATGTGTGTAGTTTCTTCATAAAATAACATTTTAAGATTTAAAAACAATAAATAAATTTAGGATAATAACTTAAATTTCATAAAACGTCAAATAAACAAAAAATAGATATCCTCTTTGGTCATACCCAGAGCAGAAAATTGATGAGATAATTCCAAAATAAAAATAAAAAAGCACTGAATTTTGTATTTATAAAAGATAACAACTGAACTAATCTCTTTCACATACATACAACTTCCAATTACAAATTTCAATTCAGTAGCAAAGCCAATAGAAGATAAATATTTTCAACAGAGCTGTATTAAACAGTATTTTCATAATATTAGCTTACTGGGAAAGTTTTTTTAGAATTTATACCTAAAATTACATTTTTTTATTATTATTAAGGAAAATACATATACAATCACAGTATAAATCTTTTTGGTATACATTTGTTTAGATTTGTTAAACTTATTACAACAATTGTCAGTAAATAATTTTTCAAATTAGAAAATATACCCATTTGATACAGTAGTTACAATAATTATGCCAAATTAATTTCATGATCAGAGTGAGAAGGTCATCATTCAAACTTAGTTTGTAATTATTATGTAACTAGTTTTATATCAGAACAACTGACTCTTCATTTAATGACTTAGGCGGTGATCATTATGCAGTCCGTATTTTAATTGGCAGCAATCCTTTGTTATTATCAATCTAACTGGACTATTTATTTTTTAACATTGAATTAATATTTAATTAGCATGCCTGAGGATAAGCTCTTCATCCAGTAGCCTAAATTGCCCCCAAATGTCCCCAAAGAGCTTTTCTGGCTTTAACAAGTGATCCCTGAACATAGTCCTTCAAATAAATTTTCTACATATCTCCTACAGTTTCTTGCTTTCTTGCTTAAAAGCAAAATAATTTCTAGTTAACCACATGGCATAAAGCAGGAACAGTTACGTTCTAATTGCAGCAAAAATACCACTCATTATAGCATCCTTGATTCTTAGAATTTTCATGTTAGCTGGCAGTACTCTGGTTATAATATTTTGTCTAGCAGGACTCAAAAATGGGCAAGCAGTAAAAATATGTCCAATAGTTTCATCTGCTATTTTACATAAGCTACATAGTGGTTCTATTTTAGAGAAATTTCTATAATTTACCAAAAAATGATTTGTTGGCAAGGCTTTCAAATTAAGTTTTATGATAAAATCAATATGTTTGGCTTCTAAGTAGCAAAATTTTAATTTCCTGATTAGTAATCTGGTAGATAAATCAAGCTCAGTAGTTAATTCAGTAATGTTTGCATGCATGTATTTGTAAACTTGCCAGTAAGTGTTAGTATTGTTAATAATTGATGCCGTAACTTTGAAGAATTTGTTGGCATATGCTAGCAGCTCCATGGCTCATTTACTTTATATGGGTGGTGGCATGTCAGTAGGCTCAATCTCATCCTGTAATGAGTCCACTGGCAATCTTGCATTCATTGCCTTAAGCATTGATAGGGATTTCTGAATAAAAAAGGTGTTAAGATCATGCAACCTGAGCCCATTCAGGTCTTTCAGTCTCTGCATCATGGCTAAACTGATGGTTACCATTTCCCTCTTCCACAAAATGCCAGTACTGACTGAGTTTATTGCATTCTGAAAGGACCTGGTTGGTTTAAGAAGTGGCATGAAGTAATTATTTAGCAGAAGCACCAACATGTTGATCAGTGCTGCCTTACCCAGGAGCAATAAGTAAATCCCTGAGAGAGCACTTGCAACCTTTTTTGTTTTTTCTAGAATGCTGTTTTGCAATGCTCTTCTCATAGACAACATGGACAGTACAATGGGAAATCCAAGAAAGTTTTGAGGTTTTCCCAAGAATCTTGAAAGAATTGCTGTCGCCTGATGGATTTTCCAGGTAGCAGATTTCTCAGAGTTTATTTTTAACCTGTATCTACCAGCATATTCATCCAGAGGTTTATATAGTTTGGGCAAGTGTTTATGTGAGAGAGGAAGGCTGTAATGTCATCAACATATGATATGTGATGAACTTCCTCCCCCAGCACCAGGACAAACACCCAGGAAGATGTTTCTCAATAGCTGTTAATAGGGGGTTTACATAGGCTATAAAACAGAAGGTGCTAAGAGGTGACTCCTGGGGTATTTATAGATGTGGTTTAAACCCTGGGATCAAAGAGCCATCCAATGATGTATATATTGATCTATTTAGCAGCAGATTTGCTATAATTCTAATGTAAACTTTGGGTACTCCATAGTGCTCCAAAATTGAGAATAATTTCACTGCCACCACAGAGTCAAATGTTGCCACAAAGCCCACCACAATAGGTCCTGGTGTTTTTTGGTCCTTATATACTCCACCAATAAGGCAATCTTTTTACTGCCTCAATGGTGGATGATCTCTTGTGAGCAAATTGGGGCAAGGAAATTTTACTGATCAGCCATGGTTGGATCTTATATTTAACAAGTGATTCTATGATTTTTATTAATAATGGCATTACTGATATGGGTCTTAAATTAGTTAATGGATTCAATGGCTTTTTGAGAAAAGGTACAAGGGCAATGGGGTACAGGTTGAGGGATGATCTGAAATTCCCCAGCCAGCACACCAATGACTTGGTGGATTTTTTTAACTGTGAAATTACTCAGGTGCAACAAGACAAATCATGGTATCCCATGAAGGCCTGGATGTACATGTTCCGGATAAGACCTCAGCCGATGGAGAATTTGCTGCTCAGTAATGGCATGATCTTGCAACACTGGGTCACCTTGCCAAACATTTCCAATCTCATAACTGGAATTCTGCAACTTCTCCCTAAAGTGATCATCTATTTTCTCCAACATAGTGCTTCCTATGTAGTTACAATTATCTACAGACAGCATTGAAGGCATGGGTCTTTTCTGTGCATCAATGGCCCACTTCAGGTAGCTTTGCATCCAGTTGTTCTTTATGGATAAATAGATCATGGCTGTATTTACTGCAATATAATTTGCAAGCACCTTCTGTTTATCTCTGTACTGCTTCTTAAGGCTAAGGATCTCTTTCACCCTGGCCTCCATAGTTGTTAGCTAACTGACTCTCCACTATGGTATCCAGATTCTTTAGCAATGTTGTGGGCCCCTTGGTTCTCCTAGTGAAGGTGTTGATCAGAGAACCTAAGATTCACACAAATGCCAACCATGATTTCAATGGATGCAAGGAAAGGAGCTGGATCTTGTGGAAGAGGATATATGCCTCGAAAAATATCCATTAAGGTGTATTTTCTTTATTTAACATTCTGATTGTTTTCATATTGATCATGGAAGCCAGTGATAGAGGGTCTACATATAGGGAAATTAACATGGTTAAATGATCAGAATAATTTACCAATTGCAGTTCAGCTTCTAAATCATGATAAATTTCACCACTATAATAGTTGTAAATCAATTAGAGTTCTGTGCTGCTGTGTGTAGAAGAAAAAAGTGTTTTGTGGGAAACATCCTTCACCACACAACAGCACCATATTAATCATATGTAAATATCTCCAATTAAATTGATGATAGCTCATGTTAAAGTCCCCAAATAATATTATTGGTGACACTGATGAGACCAAAACTAAGTTAATCCTATTAACTGTGTATTCAATCAGTCTGGGTTTCCTTTGAAGTTATGTATATATAAGGATCCCTGATACATTTGTAATTTCAATGATTATTAGATCTTGACTAAGATATAAAGTTCTGCATCTGTCTAATTTAGAGTTCTTAATAATTACTGTTATGCCAGATGAGGCTGCATTTGACAGATAATATATTAGGACCCCAAATTGGCTAAGAGTTTGGTCGATCCTTGCATTGGACTGCCAGTGAAGTTTTGTCTCACTCAGGCACACTATGTCCAGATCACTGTTGTCTATCCATCTCTTGAGGCTGTAAACTCTTTCCATAGAGTTTAGCCCTCTTATATTTACTCCCCCAATTTTGATAAGCATTTAATTGATGAAGTTGTAGTGCTTCCACAATATATTTAATATGACCATCTTATAGCTTTCCCATATCCAACAGATGTTGGACACATACCCAGACACATTAACCAGTGGGATGTTCCTTTCAATTGTCTGCTGCTGTTGTGGTCCAACACTCATCCTTCCTGGATCTTTGCATGTCTGCTCTATGACCTTTTCAGAACTAATATCTGTACTTTCTGAATATTCACAATGTTGCTTCATAACCACCTTGCTATTCTGTTTTCTTTATTTTTGTCTTTATCTTCTCTTGGTTGGTTTTAGACTTGGACTTCTGGGCCTCATTGTTTTATTGCTATCACAGTCATACTCAGAACCAGTTTCCAAAGTCAGAGTTGAGTCATCTTCTAGTTGTGAACTTGAAGTGTTTGTGTGATTTCCTTTTATTCACCATTAGGATCAATGTATTCTTTTCAGTGACCAAATAAGAATCTTCTAAACCAGTTCCAGTAATTATAGGTTGCTTGTCACCCACCTTACATGCATTAAATTCTGCTTCCACACTTGACACATGAATAGTAGGTGCTGTCACAATTTCAACCTCCATATCAATTAAGCTTACTTTTTCATAATTTTCTAGCATGTCTTGCATACTTGCAGAGGATACTTGTTGTTGATCCATGATTTTTTACTCACAAAAGCAGAATCTTGAGTTAATTTGGTATTTTTGAAATTTGCCCCACATGTGTGAAATCTGCTGTTCCTAATACCACAACTTTGACAATTTTTAATTGGGTATGACCTCACAAGATGTGTCCTGTCCCCATAGATGAAACATTGTGGCTAACACTATGTACAGGAACCTGGGGTAATTCCTTCTAATACTAATGGAAGATCATTGAGCGATATTCCTCCTAAATTTAGAGAGAAGGTTGCTGTATTTGATGGAAGTTCCAATCCAAACTTTCTTTTGGAAAGATATTTAAATGCTGTGATAACACCATAGTCTTGTAATAGTTTTTGAAGTTCAGTACCATTAAAATTTCTATACCAAATTTCTGATAATTACATGCATAACTTTGGGCTTGACATGTCTATTTTTATCAGGAATCTATTGTGAAACACATTTTGACTCCATCTGAATATTTTCTTTTGCAAAATATTCATGAATTCTATGACAAAATACTTCCCATTGGGATGGTGGAAAATTTTCTTGAGTTATCCAGATTTTGAATAATTAGTAAAAAGAAAACATTAGTGGGAAATTGAGAGAGACTACAGTGTTCATTTGTTGTTGTCAATAACAATGTAGAATTTCTGTCATAATTTCTGAAGGAATTGAATAGCAAGTGAGGTATCCTGACATTGAACTCATTGCTAACTTTCTCATAAAGTTCTAAGTTCACTTTGGTGCTAATATCTGCTACATTTGTTGCCAAACACTTTATTATTTAATTTACCCCATCATCAATTGGTTCCAACCCATCATGTGATCTTCTGTAATCTGATCAGCATCAACATTTCTTCTATTTTCTCTTTGACTTTGTGCATTTAAAGCATTTTTATTTCTATTATTACTATTAGTTTTTAGCTTTTGAGTATAAGAAACATTATGTTCTATTACATTTCTATTACATTCCTATTTAGTTTCTCTATGTTTGTAATATTAGTGGTTTGATGAAGACTAGGAAAATGCATTTCAATTTGTAAATTATTATTATTAATCATTTGACTTTGATTTTTTGAAACATCATTACAATATGAATTTTTAAAAATTTTTTGATTTTTCACTGGTGTATTTTTTGCAATGCCATTTTTTTGAAATGATTTTGGAAATATTTCCTTTACATGGGAAGCTTTATTTAAGTCTTTTTCCTCTAAATTTGTCCTTGAAAACATGTTTTCAGAAGATTTCCTATTTAAAACAAGCTTAAACTCATCAAATTCAGGCTTTTCAGGTTTAGCGCCTTCTATATTGTCAATTTTTATTTTATTTTTTGCATTGTTACCACTAGCGATCTATTTTCACTTATAATTGGTTCAAATCTTGATGACTTTTTCTGAATTTTTGATAATTCCAAATCACTATTTATTATTGAAATATTTTGTTTTTGTATTGAAATAACTTTTTGATTCCTAGTTTTCATATTCCTTTGCAACTCTATCTTGATATTAGGCTGAGGTTGATTATTATTTAAAGATTTATCAATGAAACTTTTTCTTTTTTACTCTGAAAGTTTTTTTTGAGATAATACATTTTTTTCCTTTGCATTTTTTGTCAAACTAGGTAACTTTGAAGGACTATTAGTCTTCTTAATTTCTGTCTTCTTGTTTCTTAAGTTCATATTCTGTTTATCTCCTTTAGCATTAGAATTTTTACCAGCATACATATTGGATTCTGCTGTCAGTAATTTCAGTTCTAAATTTTGCTTTGCATACCTTTAATTATTTAAAAATAATGGATACAACACTGTGGAATTTTAAAGCCAAGGTACTTACCCCTTTGTTTGGTACAAAAAAATAATTCACACTATAAGATATACAAGTAAATTATTTTGAGTTTAGGAAAATGATCTACACTGCAGTTGTACTGTAAATGCCATCTAGAATATGAATTATATAAATTTGCAATATATGTTAACCAAGCTATAATAACTGTAATTCCACAAATAGAAATATACTAACCAGGGAATAAAATTTGTTGAATATATAATTATATATATTCAGTCAAAATACTGTTGAGTAATATGACAAATGACAAAGATATTGCTTTTAAAATATGTGCATGTAATCTAAGTTCTTATTTAAAAATAAGTGAAACTAACTAGGAAACATGGTACTATAACCAAGCAATAAAAAAGTTCATATCCTTAATTTTTTTTATAATGTTATGATGCATAAATATATAAATATCCAATATGCAACACTCACTAGAATATGTATAAAAAATGACATATCAATTCCGCAATCCACTTATTTATAAATTTTTAGCAATGATGAAAAAAAAAAAAGAGATCACCCTTCTTTAGCATGTCATAGTTTATAAAAATAATGTGTTTTTATTCAATTATAAACAAGTGTGAATTTGAAGTTAATCAAAATATTATTCAAATTTCTTCAACATACAAAGAAAATATTCAATGCATAATACTAACTGGAAAAATATACAAAAATTTACATCCACCAATATATATCAATTCCACAATTTACTTCAACTTTAAACCACTTGTATGTCTTGGAAAATCAAGTGAGAGGTAGAATCATTCTCTTCTAATCATTTATAAGAAATTATAAACAAATTGTTTGAATTTGAACTCGATTATGATATTAATTAGTGATCAGATATATTTTTATTTACAAATATATAATAATACACTCAAATCAATTAAAAACAAATCTCCACATCCTTTTTTATTACTGTTGTTTGTGAATTGTTATTTTATAATAAAAAAATACAATAGTTCATTGTTATAATGGAGTTTTCAATATTTGAAAATGAAAACAACACAATGTAGAGATTTCCTAATGATGGTTATTTTCTGCAATATATATAAAATAATGGGTTCATGGCATAAGATAATGAAAAGTGTTAACATTCAAATCAGAATTCAATGTTAAAACTTGTGAGATTTTTCCACTAACCTATATGAACAGTCTATCATTTGACATTTAAATTTATTACAGCTATTTCAATATGCAAATTTTATAATTTTTATGAATATATATTTTAATAATATAAAGAGGTCTTTCAAATTTATTACAAATAAAAGTGTTGTACAATATGTATAACTCTGGTTATCTTTTTTTCATTTTTTGTAATGTTATACATATAATTAATGATTGCATAGAAAAATTTTGTAACCAATCAGATTTCAGATTTATCAGAACATACTTCAATATTTAAAATCTATCATATATACATTGAAGCAGTTAGCTTCAAAGTAATACTTTGAATGGAGAAAGTGAATAATAATAATAATTAAACAAAGCATCTCAGTAACTATTTTAAGATAATCTAAATAAATAATTATTAGGCAAATGTTAGGGCACAACTGTGCCTTAGCTGTAAATGATAAATTAGTTGTAGAAAGAATAGAAGCACATATGTCAATGTTGAATGAATGTAAACATGCACACACTTAAATTAATATATTTACTTATTTGCTTACAAAAATAATAATAAATGATTTTGGTTAATTATTTCATAAAAAAAATTGGTAATAGCATGAATACTGAACTATCATTTGATGGTGCTCTTTTTCGCACAATGCACATCAATATACCGATTCATGGGCTGTCTGTTTGTTTACACAATATTACAGTAAAAGATTTTTTTGTTTTTTTTTCAATCGGTTTTAAATTTTTTTTTCATCATTGGCCTGTCTGTTTGGTTTACATAATATTACAGTAAACCACCAAAGTTTTTTTTCTATTCCACCCGGGTTTTTTTTTTTTCAATTTTAATAAACAAATACTTTGTTTTTAGATGGTCTAGGGCTGTTGGTTTGTTTTTAAATTATTGACTAACTGTCCATCAGTTTCTTTTACATAATATTACTTACGGTAAATCAAAGTTTTTTTTTTCACCCGGGTTTTTTTTGGGGGGGTTCGTTTTTTTAAAGAAACAAACACTTTGCTTTTAGATGGTGGTATGGGTGTTGGTTTGCTTTGAAATTATCGATTAATGCTTCGTCGGTTTGTTTACAAAAAAATACGGTAACAAACACTTTGTTGTTTTTAGATGGTGGAGGGGGGTTGGTTGTTTGCTTTGAACTTATCTTCTTTTTTTTTTGGTTGATGTTTTGATTTGCTGAAAGACTTCAACAATTCGGTACTTTTGAATAAACCAACACTTGGTTTTTTAGAGGGTGGAGGGGAGAGGGGTTGTTTTGATTTTGAATTGTCATCTTTTTTTTTTTTGTTAATTTATTACGAGGCTTTTCTATTTTTTTGTTTCAAATCTTTATGCTACAGAAAGCTATATTATATGATAGCGAAAAGTTCTTCCTTAATTTTTGGGCCTTTAATTTTAAAAAAGACATAAACAGTTCGTTTTTAAAGAACACTTTTTTTTTAAGCCGGGGGAGGTGGGGTGGTGGGTGGGGAAGGTTTGTTTTGATTTTTAATTATCGACTTCTTTTTGGATTTTCTTTTTGAACATTTTATTATGTTACCACACAGTTCTTTATTATTATTATATATATATATTTTGGGTGGGGCCTTTTGAATAAACTCTTAAACACTTCTTTTTTTATTTTGGTATAATAAAATATTACCTACTTTAATTAACTGTTAATGAAACTTATCAAATATTACCTACCTACTTTCTAATCATGTGAACAACAACAAAAAACAACAGCTTCCCATAAAATAATTTATTGAATCAAAAATAAATGAAACTTTGGACAAGTTGTGAACCAAAACAAGTATTAAAAAAAACACCATATTAGGGAGCATAAAAAAAGGCCAAAAGTAACACGCAAATAAAATAACAGGGAAGCCTCAAAGCTGTAAGAAAAGTAACATGCAAATAAAATAATAAGAAAGCCTCAAAGCTGTAAGTAATGGGATTTTGGAGCCCTCAAACCAACTTCCCTTACAGTTCTCGCATGGATTCATTCATAAACAGGCATTTGCATTCGTAATTGGAAGCAACTCTGCTGAAAAGAAGAACCTTTTCAAATTGTGTGCAGTTCAAAAGCATAGGGAAGTATGTGTGGTGACATGACAATTCCTAATATGGAATAGTAATTCCACTACTCTTTCTAAAAAATTTCCGACAATAAATTTTTGCAGAGTTTCGTCTCATTCAAATATGGCCACTATTAAATCAGACTGTAGCAAGAGTTCAAGAGCACTCACTTGACAAATATTGTTGCAATGCAATGGGCATAGTATTTCATTATATAAAAGTAGAATACATCACCCTCAGGTGGCCTGTTATGGCTCAAAAAACACCTATTGTAGTGTCATCCATAAATTAAGGCTTCTAAAATGGTATATTGATGTGTGTTTTGTGAAAAACGATGCCATCAAGCAGTGGGTTCAGTATTTATACTACTACCAAAAAATTATATGTATAAATCTATTACCTATAAAATGTATTTGTTATTTTCTTTATAATAATTAATTTTAGTAAACTCTCCATACAATAGTGTTACTCAGGGCAAGCTATACTAATCAACAGATGCTTGAAAGCTTGTGCAAAAATTATTCTATGCACACACCTTCTAGCATCTATTGAGTACTATGGCTGTACTGGGTGACATTACTACAAGAAGAGTTTGCTACTGCTTTAACATTTTGCATAAGCATAAAATATGATAATAATGTGATGTTTTAGTCTTTTTATAATAATGAATTTTATTGAACAGTAGAACATTAAGAAACAAATGCATTACATTTATATTCTAGAACAAAATAATACATGGCAGTAGAAAGTTTGGCAAAAGTTTATTCTTCCAAAATTTATAAGAAAATAAAAAAAATATTTATACATATTCTGAATATTGCTGAACAGATTGAAAGTCTAAAGAAAGAACAGAGGAAGAGGAAAACCTAATCTTCTCATTGGTCAAACTATAAGAGAAATTAAAAGGGCTATTTAAAATCTAAACCTAAATCATCTCATCCTGCATATGACATTTATTCAATTTATGAGACTGTGCAAAATATCTGAATATCTTAATCATTGCAATAGCTATATATTAGTCATAAAATATTGCTTGTAAATCAATAAAAGATCTAAAGGGAAAAGAGATTGGATTACATGAAGAGAGAATAAGGAGTCATATGATAATAAAGTAAAACAGTATAATGCAAATGGTAATAGTATTTTTTTAATTTATTTTTATTACAAAATATAATGGTAGATTAGTAAAAACAAATTGTTAAGTTGCTTTTCATTTCATAGTTTAAAAAATAAACTAATTTTAAGAATGTTTAAAGTTATCAATTAAAATAAATATACACTTATTGATCTTTGTGAGTTTAGCATAAACAATTAAATAAATACATTCCTATTCAATTGTATTATGTTTATATATATATTGCTTATACATATTAAAATAAATTAAGTAAGTTTGAAGAAAATGCAATATGTCAAATTTTTAAAAAAGGGTTATTTTAATGTATTCCAATAAGTGTGTACATATCAAAATAAAGTAATAAAATAAATATGCTGGATTAAAATACACAATATTTCATGAAACTGGGCAGATAAATAATATTTTAGTAAAAGAAATAAATATGTCCATTATTTTATGATATACTTATTAAAGAATGCACATATAATATAAAATTAAGAATTATATTAGAGAATGGAGAACTCAATATGTCATGAATAAATTAAGTGCATGTATTATTTAATCTGTTTTATAAGTTTAGAAAAATATTTTACACATGATAATCTTTAATCCATACTAGTCAAAATGAAATATAAACTTTATTTTAAATAAAAAAATATATATAGAAAAATATTCTCTGATACATTCAGTTTAAAATGTTTTAATTGATATATAAAATGAATTAATTTGGAAATATTTTTCCATTATTTTTGTCCACATTTAAAATGTAATATTACTTAAATCAGTAAAATACTTATAATAAATAAACATTCATGATAAATAATTGGAAAGTATGATTGAAGTAATATGTGTTGGATTGTTATAACTAAATGAATTGATTATCTTATAAATATTAATGAATTCGATTAGTGAAATATAATTTTATTTCTGACTCATAAAATCATAATTTGAAGATAGTAATTTACTTTTCATTGAAAAGTATAGTAGAAATTTCTAAGGCAAACAAATAATTAAAAAAAAACTTTGAAGATTGTAAAAAAATAATGTATTCACACTTGTATAATAAAGTTATATGTTGATATTATTAATCTGGAGATTATCATTCATTTTAATACTTATTTTACTTTGGATTTGATAAATATTTATGAATATCATCTGTTTTGATGGATTGTAATATAATTTTATTATGTGTTCTATTTATTATTGTCATAATAATGATATTTTGATCATGTCTGATATTTCCATTGTGCATGCCAAATGGATTAATGTAATATAAATAAGGACAATTAGTATAAGTATACATTGTACAAATGCTCTGCTTTACATAGAACCTACATAATAAAATTAATTTTATAAGAGATACAGTCCACATATAACTTCCTCTATAGGTTATTAATTTATAAAGTTATAAGGGGAATTATGTGTGTTTATTTTATATCTGATTGAATATAAATTTATATTGAAAATTAAATATGTCACAAACATGGTATATATAAATTATGATTACTAATTCTTGTGTGGAAAAACTGGTATTTTTAAACCTTTAGCATATCTAATTTATGAATGTTTTCATTGAAATACATATAATAGTGAGAAATTATTTACAATATAATAGATTTTAAATATAAGATTAGTTTTGTAAGGTATAAGACCTGATTGGATATATATACATATATGTAAATTAACAATCATTTGCACAGAGACTTTTAATTAGTTTTTAATCTTCTTACAATAAAAATCTTAAATATAGATAAACAATATTTAATGCAAAATACAGACCAAATCTTTCACATTACATATATAAAAGTCAACTTAATATATATTAAATACAGTAATATTCATATAATTCAACTTATTCTGTTAGAAGTACTTTCAACCATATTCCTTTTAATCTTTGTCAACTATGTAATGATATAACATTGAATAATCAAAAGGAGACATTATTTTATAACTTCCATAATTCTATTTAACTCTCCCACAATTCTAAAAGGAATATAGTTGAAAGTACTTCTAACAAAATAAGTTGAATTATATGAATATTACTGTATTTAATATATATCAAGTTGAATTTTACATATATTTTGAAGGAATACATGCATGAAAATTAATATTTTAGTATTTTATATATATGTTATAAGGGACTTAAACTCAGACTTTCAAACTCCCAACAGCTATCCAGTCCTTCTTATACAACTGATACATATGACCACATACATGTGAGAAAAATAAATGATTTCCAATATATATATATTTTGTGCTGAACCAACACTCATCAGTTGGTCCATTTCACCATCTCTAATGCATATATAATCACTGCCCAGTTTATATTAAGATAGACAATATTCAAACTTTAATAGACAAGTTTCGATCTTCTCCATTCTCTAACTCTTCAGCCATCCATATCATTGAAAATCTGAGGATGAAATGCTCAGGGACCTTGATGATATCGGCATCATCAAGGGTTTCACTTCATCCTCAGACTCAAGTATATAGATGGTTGAAGAGTTGGAGAGTGGAGAAGATTGAAGCTTGCACATTAAAGTTTGAAGATTTCCTATCTTAATATAAACTGAGCAGTGATTATATATATGTGTGTGTGCATGTGTGTGTGTGTTGGAGATAGTGATCTGAACCAACTGATGAGTGCTGGTATGACAATAATATCAAGGGCTTTGAGCATTTCATCCTCAGATTTTCAGTGATATGGATGGCTGAAGAGAGTGGAGAATATTGAAGCTTGTCTTTTAAAGTTTGATGATTTGCTATTTTAAGATAAACTGAGCAGTGATTATATTTATGCATTGGAAATGGTCGACCTTCTTTCTCACATGTATATGGTCATAAGCATCAGTTGTATAAGATGAATTGGATAGCTATGGGGAGTTTGAAAGTCTGAGTTCAAGTCCTTTATAATTACATTAACTTTAGTATGGAAAATATACATGAATTTAAATATTATATATAAATGATGTTGGGTTTGTGTGTTTCAAATAAAACATACACCTATCAATATGTTATAAATTTGAACTGACATCAACTACGTCAGTTCAATAAACAGGTTTTTTGTAAACAGTGGAACCATAAGTATGCTATATTTTGTTCCAATCTCTTTCAAGGTAATATAGTGTACAATCTCATTTTTTTGATAAACAGTAAGTAGAATAGTACTTTTCAATATGCACTTATACATAATACAGATGCTTTTTAATATATATATATATAATATTAATATAAATCAAGATTTTAATATAAACAAAATTTTAAAAATAATAATAATATAGTTAATAATAATAAAATGAGGGCTGCAGAAAGGAGTTTGCTATTAACTGAAAGGAGACCCTTTGATTCCTCTTGGAGGCCTTAAAGGAACCGAGCAGGGCAAATTCCTAATGTCCACTCCATACATTCTTGTCATTGCAGCTGTTATTACTATGTGATTATTCATATAGTATACGAACATGGATGGGCTGCTCACCAACATGCATTATCCAGCGTGGTGAGTTTATTGGCTTTTTACCTCTGAGTTTAAGATCAAGAAACACCATGGTCTTTCTTCTCAGTGCCTGATAAGGCAGAATGAATGTTTGTGTAAATGATAATTTTCCAATACATATATACAATTATGACAGACAAAAATAAAGCATGGCCCTTATTCCCAGGAGGCTGTAAAGTCACCAACCAAGGCAGTGGTTGGTGGCCGAAGGCGGAGGGTGCTAAGAATCCCCTGATTATGGACCCAGGCTGCCATTTGATGACGACTTTTTATTTAGGTACTTACAACTGCAGATCACTTTCAAGTGAAGGAAGACTGCAAGAATTAGAAGAAGAATTGTCTTATATTAAATGGGACATTATTGGACTTTGTGAAGTTAGAAGAAAAGGTGAAGAAACGATTTAAGAAGTGGACATATACTCTATTATAAAGGCACACATATTGGAAATACAAGTGGAGTAGGATTCATTATAAATAAAAAGTGGAAGAACAATATTGTGGAGATTGATGGTGTATCAGACAGAGTTGCAAGATTAGTTATACAACTTAATAGCAGATACCAAATGCAGATAATTCAGGTTTATGCCCCAACAAGTTCTCATAGTGATGAAGTAGTAGAAGATTTTTATATGGATGTACAAAAGACTTTTGATCAGAGTAAACAACATTTTAAAATTGTTATGGGAGACTTTAATGCTAGAATTGGTAGAGAAATGAAAGATGAAATTGCTGTAGGTAATTTTGGTTATGGTAATAGAAATGGGAGAGGACATAGACTTGTGGAGTTTGCAGAAAAAGAAAAACTTTATATTATGAATTCATTTTTTGAGAAAAATGTTAAAAGGAAATGGATATGGAAGCATCCAAATGAAGGTACAGCAGAATTGGATTATATTTTGACTAACAGGAAATACATATTTCAAGATTGTAATGTTCTTAATAAATTTAACACAGGAAGTGATCATCGATTAGTAAGGTGTAAGTTACGTGTTAATGTAAAACTAGAGAGACAAAAATTATTAAGAAAAACTATATTTACAGTTGATATTCCTAATCTTCAGAAACATTCTAATGAATTTAAATTAGAACTTACAAATAGGTTTCAAGTGTTAGGAGATTTTGAACATGATTCAGATTTGAATGAAATTAATATGAAAATAACTGATACACTTTTAAAAACTGCAACAAAGATAGCTGGTAGAAAAAAGCAGCAATTGACTAATAACATTTCTACTGAGACTAGAGAATTTATGAAGAAAAGAAGGAATATGAAGATATACAAAAATGATGTATTAAAAAGAATTGAATATCTTGAATTTTGTAAAATGGTACGGAAAAGAGTTGAAAATGATATAAGAAAGTATAACTGTGAAATAGCAAGGAAAGCTGTAGAAGAAAATAAAAGTCTCAAGAATGTTAAACAACATTTTGGTATTGGTAGGAAATTTATATCTGCAATAAGAAAAAAAGATGGAATTATTACTAAAAAGAGAGATGACATCATGAAATTAGTAGATTTTTATCAAGAATTATATAGTAATAAAGAACAAGTACCTCCTATATCTATTACATCTTCCGAATTGCCCAGAATTTTAAATGAAGAAGTGAGACATGCAATTAAATGTATGAAGAAAGAAAAGGCTCCAGGAAATGATGGAATTATAATTGATATATTAAAAGAAGGAGGTGAAGAAATGGAAACAATTTTAGCAAAGTTATATACCAAATGTCTAAATGATAAAGATATACTGGAAGATTGGAAGAATGCAGTAATAATATTAATATTTAAAAAAGGTGATAAAGAAGATATTAGAAATTACAGACCTAACTCGTCTACAGTTTTATTATAAAATTTTTACCAAGATAATTACAACTCGTCTACAGAGAACTTTGGATTTCCACCAACCAAGAGAACAAGCTGGATTTAAAAGAGGTTTTAGTACAATAGATCATATCCAGGTATTGAGAGAAGTCATAGAAAGAACAAATGAATATGAGTTATCATTATGTTTTGGATTTGTAGATTATGAAAAGGCATTCGATTCTATACACATTTCTTCAGTGATTAAAGCATTGGATCATTAAGGTATAGATCCAGGATATTGTTATATTTTAAAGAATATTTATAAAAATGCAACAGCAACAATTAGATTACATAATGATACTGGAAAAATCAACATTGAGAAAGGTGTAAGGCAAGGTGACTCCATATCTCCAAAACTTTTTACAGCAGTGCTGCAAGAAGTATTTTGTGGATTAAAATGGGAAACTAAAGGAATGAAAGTAAATGGAGAGTATTTAAGTCATTTAGATTTTGCAGATGATGTAGTTGTTTTTGCAAATAATGCTTCAGAGCTGCAGGAAATGTTGCAGGAGTTAGCAGATGAACGTAGAAAAGTAGGACTAAAGATAAATGTTAAAAAGACTAAAGTAATGTTTAATCGATTTGCTCAAAATATGAAAATAAAGATTGATTATGAAGAATTAGAAGAAGTTAACAGTTACAAATACCTAGGTCAGATTATTAATACAGATGGAAACATAATGGAGGAAATTAATCATAGAATTAAACTTGGTTGGAGTGCTTTTGGTAGAAATAACTTGATACTAAAAGGAAATATGTCTGTGTTTGAAAAGAATGGTTTTTAACAAATGTGTTTTACCAGTTCTTACTTATGAATCTGAGACTTGGACACTTAATAGAAGAGCAATACAGAGACTTCAGACCACTCAAAGGAGTATGGAGAGATGGATGTTGGGAGTAACAAGAAGAGATCGAAAACACAATGTATGGGTAAGACAACAAACAGGTGTTACTGACCTTATTGAAAAAATTAAAAGATTGAAATGGAGTTGGGCTGGACATATTGCTAGAAAAAATGATAATAGATGGACAATTGAAATTTTAAACTGGATTCCAAGAGATTTTAAAAGACCCAGAAAGAGACCACATGTGAGATGGATGGATGAAATAAGAAAATGTGCAGGGGTGTTGTGGAAAAGAGAAGCTAAAGATCAGAGAAGATGGATTAAACTTGGAGAGACCTTCATCCTGCAGTGGATTGATAATGGTTGATGATGATGATGATGAATAAAATGAGGAGGCACAGTTACATATATTTTACTATGTATTGACTCATGCATTAATTGAAACCATAAGAAAAAAAACTAACTACTCTATTTATATTTTTAAAATATAAATAGTAAAATGTCTGACTTTCATAGCTTTAACATAATAGTGATCTTGTTATTAAGAAATTAGGATTTTTCTAATTATTTTGATATTTTTAAAACAGTTTCAACTTTTAGTATATTCTAAAATTTTGTTATTTTTTTAGCATTATATTCAGAAAATATTTTATTATGCACAATGAATCACTTCAAGTTCAGAAAGGATAGAATCAAATAAATGTGTTGTCAACATAAAGCAAAGAAATTTTATTAATAAAAATGACTGCATTCAGAGAAAGAAAATGGTTGCTATTAATATTGTAAAATTTGCTAATTTTAATAGTTTTTTGTTTGTTTATATTTTTCTTAGTATAGTATGTGATTAAAGATGTGTCGCTCCATTATATATTAATAGATATTTTGTGATCTATTTATGAGCTGTTTATATTTGAAGAATTTTGTATATTTAAAAATCAAAAAGTCTAAGTAATAAGATTATTTTTATAAGAGATCCACATCCAAAGATGGCCTTTTCTACTGATTATTAATTTATGAAAATACAAGGGGAATTATATATGTTTATTTTTGAGAAAATATAAAGTGACTGTGAATCCAAATATGTCTAAATAAATTCTAGAAGTTATCAACATATGAAATTATATCCTATATAATTTAAATATAGTAAATATTTATGGCAATCAATGCTTGATAATATTATACTAAATGCTATTGTTAATATAATTAACACATGTAACATTTGACCATAATTTAAAATATAATTTAAAATTGAAATCACTCAAGAAATATATTACTTATTATAAAAGTTATAGTTTGATAATGTATTATTGTTAATAAGAATACAATTTAGTTAGATAAGAAGTCTATTAAATAAATATTAAGGCAAGATGAATTATTAATTGTTTTGTATTAAATATAAAGAAAATATATTAAATAAATGAAAAATAACTAAAGTATCTCATTTTAAATTTACATAAAATGTCAATTAATAATTAATAAAACAAGCCATAAATTTAGTAACTTGCTTTTAAGCTTGCATTTAAATGATCACTAGATGGATCTTACCAATAGCTCTAAACAAACTTTGTTTTCTAGAATCCCAGCCCTCTACTGAGGTGAAACATAAGCTCAAAATCAATTGGTCTGGAGGTAGGAACTTAACGATATGGATTTTGAATTCTTTCTCTTTTGGCACTTTAAAAATAAAGCTTGTTTCGAGCTATTGGTAAGCTTCATTTAGTGATAAAATGTCAATTAATAATATTTGATGGAGATTTGAAGTAAGAAAAAAATATAGTAAATTTTTTAATAACTACTTTATGAATAAATCTTTTTGTTTAGTTATTTATTAAATATTCTTAGTTATATTTATTATGCAAACAATACCAGGTCAAAATACTAATTCTATGGTATTTCATCCAGGAGTAATTTATGTGATCCTTCATTTGGCTAGATATAATATAGTGAGTATTGTTTCAGTGTTAATCACAACATTTATGGAGCTAGTTTGGAAACCTTATAATGAAAATTTTGATAAGTAATGTTGTTTACAGAAGCATGGTAGATTTCTAGAACTTTTCCTGATTATACTCATCAGGTGGAACCCAGATAGTAATGATCATCATTATTAATTCAACCATGAAGTTTAGTTTTTATTTATTAATATTATGCTTATTTCATGATATAATTGTTCTTTCAGAAATATTCATATCATCAGTATTCTTTCTGCCAATTACAATACATATGTATGTATACAGGTACTTCCTGTTTTGCCAGAATGTTTAGCACTCAAAAGGGATTAAAGATTATATCTAATGCTTTTAATATTTTCTTCATATATATAAAGGAGTATTAAATTACTTTTAGTTCATTATGTATATGTATAATGATTCATTGCAACTAAACTGTTGTTATAATACATATTATTCTAATTACAATAAAAAATAAATAATACAAAAACTATTAAAATGAGTCTATTGTTATCATTACATAAAATATTTCATATTATATGACTTATGTATTATATTAAGAGTATATAATTACAACTTTTACATACTAACTGAAATACAGACTTATTATATACCTGTATCAATATATGTAATATATAGTGTATATAAGCACAGAATTTCATACCATCCACCACTCTCTATTCTATCTCATAAGACTGATACACTTGAACACATATATGTCGAAAAGATAAATAATCACACCAATATATGTATTTTATGCTAAACCAGCAATCATCAGTTGGTCCAGATTATCATCTTTACACATATATGCAATAAGTGCTCAGATATATATTAAGATAGCCAATCTTCATACTTTAATGGACAAGCTTCAATCCACTCCACCCTCCAACTCTTCAACTGTCCATCCAATTGAAAATCTGATGATGGAATATTCAAAGGCCACCCTGAGGCCAAGATTTTCATCACACTCATGTTGACCTAAAGTCAATCTGACCTCTCATGTACAGGACATAATCCATTTAATACATATATGAGGGATGGGCAGAAATCTCTACTATGTAATAACTGAAATACAGGCTTATTATATATCTGTATCAATATATGTAATATATAGGGTATATGAGCACAGACTTTCACATGACCCACCACTCTCCACTCTATCTCATAACACTGATACACTTAACACATATATGTCGAAAAGATAAATAATCACCAATATATGTATTTCATGCTAAACCAGCAATCATCAATTGGTCCAGATTATCATCTCTACACATACATGCAATAAGTGTTCAGATATATATTAAGATAGCCAATCTTCAAACTTTAATGGACAAGCTTCAATCCACTCCCCTCTCCAACTCTTCAACCGTCCATCCGATTGAACATCTGATGATAGAATGATTGGAGAGTGGTGGGTCATGTGAAAGTCTGTGCTTATATAACTTTTACAAAGTGAAAATAAAATATCCTATTTGAAGCTTTTGTGCATAAACCAATCATCTCTATATTCACATATTGGATTAAGGTTTGATATTTATCATATTTATAAAAGGTAGGTTGCCCAGAATATACGTAAAATGAAAAACAAGAGACTATTTTATTTTATGATAGCAGTTACTTCCATTGAAAATATATTAAAAATACTAAATTTGGTGCAACCAAAATTGGCAAATATTCTTCCATTATTTACAATAATTAATTTCTGAGTATTTACTAAAACAAATAGTAATTAATATTATTTTATCCACGTTATTATCACAAATTTAATATATACTTAGTTAATATTAAACAAACAAATAAGTAACAAGCAAGAGATTTCAAAAAATAAAACAGTAAATATTTAATACAGACTAACTAGAAAAGCATTTTGTATTATAATCTCTTACATCCTGTGAAAGTATTATAATTAAGATTAAAGAATGCCAAAAAGTTATTGTAGAATAGATTATGTTTACAAATGAAGTAAATACAAAAATTAAACATCAAGTTTATTATTGAAGAATAGACTCGATTCCTTCCATATTTATTGGTAATTATGAATCATCAGGAAAACATTGACAAAATGATGATAATCTTTTGCATCGAGATTGAGGTATATGTGTACTTTTTATATCAAGCTAAATTTCATATCTCAATTCACAACTTCTTAATCTTGTATATAAACACATACGAAGATAACACATCACCATGCACATATGGTGTGCATGTATGTGCATGAAGTGGATGCTTAAGGATGTTTAAAAAATATTTTTTTTACGTTATGTTTAATTAAAAAATAGATATATTGATTTTTAGTTGAAGTAAAAATTATATATCTGGTCTAGAAATAATATCCATTTTAATAAATGATTAATAATAATCATTAATATTTTTATCTGTGTTAGAGTTGTGAGTGCAGAAAGTTTAGCCCTTCTTTATCAAAGTGTTAACATAATCTACTAATAAAATAAATAGACAATTTCTATTTAAATGCTTATTACAAAAATTAAAGGTTGGAGTGAAAGACAAAATTATAAAAGAATATGAAGATATCAAAGGTTATAATAGTATCAAAAACTGACTTCAAAATTGATAATACGACCAATTCAATATGTGAAATTCTCGAAAATGGTGATAGGGGGGAGGGGAATATGTTGAGTGAATTAACTACATCATCACAATAAGAAATATACATTTGAGTTGCTTAAGAAATCAATAGAAGATAAGTCATTTTGGAGAAATGCTAATTACATATTAACCAGAAGTGAATGACAATTAAATACCATTGTTTTTTGCTATTGCTACTATTACTGCTGATGCTATTATACTACCACTACTACAGCCACTATGAATAATAATAATAATAATAATAATAATAATAATAATAATAATAATAATACTGCTGATGAGTGCTCAAGGATTCTTACCAGACAGTGCAATATTGTTCTACAATGGCTGCTATTCCTCACTCATTGATCTATGTTTCTATGCCCCAATACTTCACCATCTGATAACAATAAAACTCACCCCATCATCTTTTTCAGATCACTCATCTCAGATCATCACAATTAACTTCAACCAAATCCAGGCACCCACACTCCCACTAACTAGAACAACAACCACCATTGAATTCATTTTCTCAGAAACATATATTATGCTAAACAAAATACAAAAAATGCATTTAAACTCCATACAGCAATATCAAGCTTATATTAACATACTCTCATAACAACATTAACCACAATAATAAAGCATCTACCACCCTCAAAACTGCTAACACTTGCAGATGAGCTCCACAAACAATTAATAATGATCAAGCCATCACATCATACACAGCAATATGTTTTTAAGATAGCACACATATAACAATGGGTGTGATAGACTTAAAGATTGTTTGAAAGTAAAAAAGGCAAAATATGCCTTACCAAACAGCACATATGAACCAGGGAGTATATAAGATGGCACTTGGAAGTCCACCAAGCATTAAAGTGCCAATGGTAGTACAAACAGATGAGGGAATACATGCATGTCAAAATATGATTATGCCTATTTTTTGAATATTTTAAATGGAAACTTCAAGCAGGTCAAACACCAAAAAAATCACCTTACTCATTTAAAAAAGCAGAAACAGAAACACCATTTATCACAGATGTATTCATAGCAAAGCTAGCTAGTATGCAAGATGCATGCTATCCAAGTAGCCCTGAAATCCTATTACTTGTATTAAAATACCTTATACCTTAGTCAATACACAGCAAAATATCTATGCAATTTGGCAAATTATTTGGAACAAGAAATTCAGCACATGGATGGGGTCTACCCAATTGTAATAGTACCCTACAACAAAGATAATGAGATCACCCCTCCTTAATGACCTATGGCCAATATCAATGGGACCATTACTGATTAAAATTTTAGAGAAAGTCATAAAGCAAAAAATAGAACCCCACATAATGCTGCTAATTTCAAAAACTCAATATACAAAGAATTCATCAACAGTACAAGCAGCTCTGCTCTTCAAAGCAATTCTAACATCAGTCAGGGAATGGAAAAATATGGCCCATAGCAGTCCAACTCAATATCGAATCAGTGTTTGACTCAATTAACATTCCCATACTATTAAAGATTCTCAGAAACATGGAAATATCCAGGACACAACTGTACCTCATAGAAAACCTGCTCCTAAATTGTGACATACATATAATGCTTAATGGAAGAAACTCACTATCATTCAATCCAACACAGTCAATATTGCAAGGGTCCCCTCAGAGCATTTCTGTTCATATTTATATATAAATCCCCTCATTTTAAAGATATTGCAAACATTTGATGGGATTCAAATACCCCAGACAGTCCAATGAATAGCATGCATAGCATATATGGATGATGTCATGGTCTTTTTTTCATCAAAAAAACAAATATTCCAATTACAAAAGATATTAGAAGATTATATAATGCAATACAAGCTGAGACTCAACCCAGTAAAGACAATAGCCTGTTTGTTTTATGGAGATAGACTGTGCACATCCATATACCAATCAAAACCAACCTCATTCCTGGGATTTCCATTTCATATGGCAATTACAGGTATGAGATGTAACATTCAAAATGGCTAAAAGAAGAAGCTAAGTGAATAGTGGACTCCTTTTCAAAAACATATCTTTTCCTGTATTCAAAAGTACAGCTAAACAATCAATTCATTACAACAAAAATAATGTTATGTGCCAATTATAACTGTTTCCAAAGTGTTCACCTCAAAAATCAAAATCATATGCAATAAACTCCTTTGGTTCAGGAAGACAGTATCAATATCAGCAAAAAAACTTAATCAGCCACTCATAAAAATGGACTTGGACTGCATGATATCAATATCTTTCATATACAAAAAAACAGAGAAACATCACTACTCTTGATCAATTCCCCAAGCTCAGGCACCTAGTTCAAGTCACCCCAATTGACAGACCCTCTCCAAAGGGATCTTACATTTCATCTATTATATATCAATGCAAGACAACAGCAAATATACCAGAACAATATATACATAAATACCCATACTGGGACATATACAATCTGGTGCATAAAGATACTAATACTAATGACCTGGCTCCAATGCTAGGAATATCAACAAGAAATTAATCAAGCAGTACAAGAAATGGGCATTAGAGTCCAAATTTTTTGACTTTATACTCAAAATAATCTTATCTCCAATGCCAACTATCTTCTTTCTTCATCATAGCAGAATGTACATAACAATAGACTCCTTCTGTGGACTCTGCCATAGAGCAGAAGAGACTCTAAACCACCTGGTCTATCAGTGTACAGAACTAGATCAGGTAAGAAAAATAATGTGTAACACCTACAGGAGGCCCCCCACCCCCGTTGCCCAAATAATCACTGAATATCAAGGCAAATCAATCCCAAACATCAGGGCTGCTACTTTCATTCATTACTCATTTTGATGCATGATGTGTACTTACCTAATTGGCAATAACACCAGGCATCACCCATCTATGTTTAATAATAAATTGACACAAATACAAAACCGAGACAATATAATCACAAGCCCGGATTTATATGCAGCAACATGGTCACTGCTGAAACAAAGATCAATGTTGTAATTACATTTGGTGAGAAGAAAAACCACATAACCAACACTGGGAAGATAAAACAGCAAGCACCATTAACTAACAAGAAAATCTCACATAACATATATCTAGAAATAATTTTTGTATTTAGAAATGACTTTCGATTTATTGGGAATTAATTGATATTATTGGTAGCACATAAGTATTCCCATAGTTGAAAGCCTTAGTGCTCATGCAAAGGAAACCAACTGGACAATTAATCCACTGAAGGACACTAATATGCAAAAAGTGTATGACATATGTACCCCTGTACATTAATCTATGTAAAAAAATTAGATAAAAATATATTTTGATGTAAAAATACCTAGATTAATAAAGTGCCTTTTGAAACATCATCATCATTATTATTATTTGTTTTTTTAAATAGTGGTCTTATCATAATGTGATGTATTTATTAAGAATCTTATTCAATAAAAATATAAAATAGAATGTATAATCAAATCAGTAAATAAAATATGTAGTTTGAAGAAATAGGTTCATATTAGAAATTCGAATTCTGATGGAAAGAATTGAAATCTTTTTTTTATTTATTTATTTCAAACAAATACAGAAAAATGATTTAAAGTAATGGATATTTAATATGCAAATTACTGATTAAACTATGTATATATGATCATTTGAAACAATTATCAATCCATTGGAGGATGTAGAGCTTCTCTTAGTTTAATTACTTCTTTGATTTATAGTCTCCCCTTCTTTACATCACACTAGAAAACTTACTTATTTCATCTGTTGACATCAAATCTGTTCTCCCTCTAAGTCATTTAAAATCTTTTGGGATCTAGTTTATTATTTTAATTATTCATTTATTATTATCTCTTCTAGCAATATGATCAGCCTAGTTCTATTTCAGTGTTTTAATTTTTTCAATAAGGTCAATGGTACCTGTTTGAGATTTCACACATATATTTTGCATTTGATCCTTTCTTGTCACTCCCAACATACAACTCTCCATACTTTATTGAGTAGTTGGAAGTCTCTGGATTGATCATCTGTCTAGTAGAACACATTAAAAACATCTTTTTTCAAACACATACATTGTATAAATCTTAAAAATATTCATTTGCATCTATACCAATGGCAGTAATCACCACTGCTGCAAAAGTTTGAGCAAAGCTTATAGCTGAAAACCAATATCTTATCTTTGCATACCTATGAACTGAGTTCAAATAGGGTTTGGTAAATTTTTGTAATAAACATTTTTTTACAAGCAAGATTTTTTTAATGTACATCTTGACATCATTAGAGTTAATCAAATGACCAATAAAGAAAACGTCATTGTAATATAAGATGAGAACAGTTCCTCATTTTAGTAGCATTTAGCGTAAGCATGATTAATCGATGATTATCAAATGCATATAAAATCCTTTTCGATATTGCTAATTTGTCATTAATTGTAATATAATGGGGTCATAATTTCCAGTACAGTCAAAGAAGTATATTATATCTAAAGACACTGAGATCAGAATTAGATTTCTCTTTATTTAAAATTTTCACCAATTTATTAAATTTCTATGTGTACTTTCAAAATGTTAGAAAATGTATGTTCATTATATGTAAATATACACCCAATACACACAGATATATTAACCAGCAATTTAAATTTTGTTTTTAAATAAAAGAAAATTACAAGTAAAATCATTTTTTATTTTTGAATTTTCTTTCTAATTCTTTTCATCTGTTGACCCTGGTTTATTGTTTGTGTATACAGATGACAAGATTTCGTTTTTATCTGACATTCCAGTAAGACAGACCAGCCATGAGAAGGGATAATAAGATTAAAAATCAAATATGCCAAAGGCTATTAAGAATTTCAGATGTTAGTAATATTATTTAAATAATTATATGAAAAAGAAAATGTTTCATATACCAGACTTAAAAGGATTTTTTAGTAAAATGTATGTGTGTATCTATATAATAATTGAATTATTGATTATTGGTGTTATGGATTTTTGAAAATTACTTTAATTATTAACAAAATGTCATAAAAAAACATATAGAGATTTTAAGTAGGAGATACAATAACTAGAGGCTTTATTAAGACTTTGAATTCTGCCACTTTAATAAGATTTAGCAATCATTAATTCTGTGGTTATTGTTTGTTTATATCTACATTTTTTAGTGGCTGCTAAATTTTATTTATTAAGTAAGTGATCACAACAATTCATGCATTGTTCTGAATTTGTTAATAAGGCTCTAGTTACGTCTAGAAAGATCAAATCTAAATTGCTTTATATTGATGATAACTAGGAATAAAAATGATATTATCTAAGTATTAAAAGTAGAATTATTTTTGAAATGACGTAATAAGAACTATGCTATGAATTATTAGTAAAATTATTATTTAATAGCAATCAATACTATTTTACTCCATAAATAAAAACTACTAATGCCATCATTAGATTGAATGTAATGTTTCTTTAAACATATAACACTTTTCTGTTAAAGGTTAAAAGGAGACTGCCATAGTACTAAAATATACAATTATTAATCTAATGTTAATCTCTTACTTTGGATAATATAATGTCAATAAAATGAGTGTTTAGTTTATTGGTAGACATAAAAGTGACAGATTGAGTTTTGATAGAAATTTTAGTTCTATAATCCCTCACTATATTACTATATTAAATAACAAAAAATTATAAGTAAAAGCTAATGGCTGAGCAAATAAATCTTGGTTATACCTATACTTTGCATCAAATAGCACTAAAACAAATTGATTGAAATTATCTAAAACTATACATTGCTCTGGGAAAAAAAAATTATCAAATTAAAATAAAATGTGAAAGATTTTGATATTTAAGCAAAAATTACTTAATTTATTTTTTTCATTATTCTAAAATTAAATATAAATTAATTTCTAGGAATAACCTTTTTTGATAACTGGCTGGTACTGCTTACAATTGTGATACAAGAATTTTATGAATATGATTTATTGGCACCAGCATATGCTATTGGTAAATACTGTATGCCTCATTCAGAAAAAATAAACCAGCATTCATACCATTTCAGTGGCTTCCTATTTTTTTAACACATTCCTTCACAGATATCAGAAAAGAAGTTGTCTCACAGACAATGTGTAAAAAAATTAAACAGATTAATCTTGCTGATAATTCAAAATGTATTTTCGCTAGCTGGAATTAATATCTCTTTTCTCAGTGTTAGACAAGAATCTATAATCAAAATAGAATGGCATAAAAATAAACTTCTCTTGAGATTCCTAAGAAATGTCACTTTTCCAGTTCAAACAATAAAGCCAGATGAAATGGATCTTTGGAGATGTTACTGTAATCTCATCAACAAATTCAGAAGAATTCATGGTCATTGTGTTTGTCTACTGTATAAATGGAATAATAGTCTCAGACCAATATAGTTATGAAAAAATACAAATGATAAAACAAACCATGAAACCACTAATGATTTTATCTTAGGTTGGAATCTTTACAAATTATTTTATATTTTTCTAGTATTTGAACTGTCTAATAAGAAAAAAATCCTATATGCTAAATAAATAATAAAAGTTCACAGTAATGGTTTATGAACAACTTTCAAAAATAAGAAATTAACTGCAAAAGTAATCATAGATATTTTTAATTTATGGCAATAAATATTTCTTTATCAAATTGAATTAGCATTCTCTTGTTTTGTGGGAAAATTTCATAAAAGTAATTTGAAAAAATGAAACTCATCAGCATTTCTGCGAGTCAGAATTGCATGGTCACAGACTGGTCATATGTCACATGTAAATTCCAGTAAACTCACAAGCTCATAAGATTGAATGATGTGATTATATTTTAACTGTTTAGAAATATTGCTTTGGTCAGAAGTCAAAAACACATAGAAAATGATTGGCTGTTTTTGTTTAGTTTTTTATTAGCAGGTGTGTGAATTCTAAGAATGCCCTTTGTTTTATCTAAGATAGGGTAAATATATTCAGAATTTATCTTATAGCTGACATTTTACTTCCTTACACTTAAAAATTTATCTAAAATAATTTTGACTTTACAAACTTTAAATGTGCACAATAATTTTCTAGTAGAAAATATAATATTAAAATATGGCAGTATTTTTAGCAAATCTGTTGCATGCTGAGGTATTAAACAAGGAAAAATAAATGTGGCACTGAGAAACCAAGTAGTTGTTGCTTGTATTTGAACTATTATTATGAGTTAGTATGATAATGTAAACCAATTCATCCCTTTTTAAAAATGCTGATTAAACTCAAAAATCACCAAGGTGTGACAACTATATAGTCAAGCTGTGACATCTGCTATATTTGCTTCAACCCTCAGTTGTATACTCATACATTGCTGATAAGCTTTAATTATAATAGAATGTATATTATTTACTGATCTGCAAGTGAAAGAATTTTTTAATATTACATGCATATATATAGTATTATTTTTGGGAGTTTCCATGTAATAAAAATATAATAGCTAAATAGCTGACATTTACTTTCCTCGGAGCTCTAAGAAAAGCACTTATTATTGCATAGAAACATCAGCTATTTAGCTATTATATTTCTATTAAATGAAAGCTCCTGGAAATAATACTATGAATTCATTTATCCATGAGAATATTAGAACTAACATATATATATTATATGTCAAATGTGTTGACCGGGAAGCGAACCCAGGCTGGCTGCTTGGAAGGCAGCTATGCTAACCACTAGGCCACCAATGCTTGTTGTAACAGAATAAAACTGACTCATGAATGTTTGAGACAAATGACCTTAGTATGCCCTACAAATTTGAGAACCACTTGTAACAGAATGAAAATGATATATATAGGAAATGAAGACTTTTGTATAACCTGCAAACTTGAGACATTTTATTGCAACAAAGTAAAATATAACTTAATAAGAGATTAACAATTATAACTAAATAAAATAAAATAATGCTAATAAAAATAAAAATAATACTAACAGAACAATAATGGCTCAGAAATAAGAGTATGCCCTTGTTAGCTAAACCAATTGTAATGGGATAAAATACTTAATAGCAACAAAAGGTTTTGTTATCTTACAGATTCATGTATATTAATCTATACTTAATAAAATATATAAAATTATCCCTTTTAAAACTTTATAAATTTAAATCAAATCATAATGGGATAAAGTATCTACAATACAAAACTATAATAAAAAAAAACAATACATAAGATCAATTTATTTAATATGCACCACTTATGCCAACTTATAATAATATAAAATGAAAGTCAATACCTGAAATAACTCTATAATTTTCAATATCCATTCATGATGATATAAAATAAATGAAAGATTCTTATTTGACACTTATACAAATACAATTAGCAAATCACAGCAAATTAGCCTTCAAATTAATAAAGCCAAGTTATTAAACTCTAAATTAAAATTACCCTAATATGTATAATATTATTAATACTCTATTATAATCAAATGATAACATTAAAAGCTGAATATTTAAACTAAGTACACAATCTGCACTGATGAACTTTCAACTGAAACAAATTAATTCATTTTATTTAATGCAATTCAAACACCAATTTTCAACTATGTGATTACCAATTTTATAATATCATAAGATTATCATTTTCTAACTAAATACTAAATTACTATAATATACATCTAATAAATAATCATTTAATAGAATATGCAGGCATCCAATTATAATCACTTTTGTTTATTAAACCACTAAACATCACATGATCTAGGTGCACTGCTCTCAGATCCAAGACTCCTTACTGATGAAAGCCACAGCTAAAACTGGTCTGGGGATATTGGATGAGTAGGCACTAGATAAGGATTTTATGCACAAGCCTCTGGCATCCATTGATTACTCTGGCTTACACTGAGTGGCACTACAGTATGGAGAGTTTTGCCTGTTTTAATCACTTTTGTTTATCCTAAATAATTAATATATTTATACTTTATAAATTATCGAACTAGCTAATATATAAATTTTTATTCAGAAATAACTATTGCTTGTAACTGTTAAAATAATTATGGTGATCTTCTATTTAATTATTAAACATCTAGCAATACCAAATTAATTAATTAATTATTATATAAAATTGTATATCTATTTCATACGATAATATACGGGATTTACTAAAAAAAATAATACGTAATAATACTTACACTTACCAATCCAATTGTTTATTTTCCGGATTATTTTATGATTATTTATTATAAACTATATAAGTCAATACATGACCATTATCTATCAAAATTTTATTAGCCAATAGGTTTGCATTATCAATTGAATGACAACTAAAGCAAGTTTATTTGTGTAAACGAATTTAAATTTTATTAACAATAAGTATATATAAATAATGACAAATAGACAATGAATGTTTGTGACATTCACTCTATTTAAATATCATGAAAGACATTTTCTGTATAAAGTAGGTGTTTATACTTCAAAAATTTACCTATATAATATGGAATATATATAAAATTTATGTGAAACGAAAATGTTCCTGCACTATTTAAAATACAAGAAAAGTAATGACATTTCTACAATCTTCATAATAAAGTAATTGATTAATATAAAATATAATAATTATATATTTTTATTCGTTCATCTTATTTTCCAAATAAAATATCAATGAGTAATTGTTGCAACACAATTCTTTCGGAAAGTAATTTGCAGTTAACGAGTAAACATATATTTTAAATCAAACTTTTAACTATTAAAATTTAGGATATAAATGTAAATTTATTAAACTAAATTTAACTTCTTCTTATTTTGTCATATATAAAACAAACAATTAAATAACTTAAAGTATAATAATTAATAATATTTATAAATATTATACCAATGAACACATAAATAAAGTACATTTTAACATATGATCTGATTAATGTTCTCCTATATGGCACTTCAAAAATGCAATAATTCCAATGTCTACCACATAAACTGTATTTTAATGACATTTACTAATCCAACCAAAGTAAAAGTATCATAAACAGTTATCCAAAACAATGCATATTTATTAAATTTAAATATTCTCGAAGTATTAAATTTTATTATTTATTTAACAAATATTTAAGATTGTAATGATATCATGAATAAACAGATGCCAATTACCATTTATGACAATATGAAGTAAAAATAAACTGATTTAAATGCTATGTCAAAGTACTCCAATACTGTTATAAAATTATATCTGCAGATGGAAACAATTTTTATATACAGCTGTATGATGTTAGCTTTTATATTTCATTATTAAAATGTTTTGTTCACGTGAGATAATCATTTTCAGTAGGGAAATATCAAGCCTAATTTGAATGCTATAAATTACTTTTTCCTTGTTTTAACAAGTTTTTGATATTCCTAGACAAATATAATCCTTTCTATTCCATCATTTTTGTGATTATTAAACAAATATTTTCAAAATAAATATTAAAAAAATTACATAAAAGAACTGCAGTTTGCTTCTATGAAAGTCAGAATGTCAGTGAGCAAATTTGAGTCATTTTGTCTAATTCATAATCTCTTACAATTGATGTCATTCTCATCGATACTAAGGGAACATTTTTTATTCATTCTAATATTGAAATCACCCTGTGTTCCATGCTTAAATTTTTTTACAATAATAAAATAAAAAAGTATTTTTATAATTACTATACATAACAAAGAATATTCACACTTTAAAACACAAAAAATATTCTTCTAACTCAAAACAAATATACCACGTTCACATAATATTGCACTGGAAATATATATTTAATTTGTTATTCCAATAAATTTTCCATATATCATATAAACATAACAACAGACATACCTAAGATATTAGATATTTGTGTATATTACTTATGATTTGTTACTTATGAATGCAATACATAAAATAGATAGACAGTAATAACTTTATTAAAATCATAAACTTTATTATTTACATATGTATTTTAAATAAATAAATTTTAATTTATAATTTTATATTGCAATAAAAATAATACATTTCATGCTTTAATATTTTGTTGGTATAGCAACCTATTTCAATGCTCTTAGACTAATTCCTATTAGAACTAATTAAAAAAATATACTTGACATTCCATCACATACTAACATCAAATTTTGGTTGTCACAATATATATATATATATTATGATTACAGTATAAAGAAAATTTTAAAAAATATCAATGTAGTTATTAATAACACACTTAGATATTTATTGTCAATGTTTCCTTATTCACATATTGAAAAAATAAAAATAAAACATCTTATTGTACTGTATTTTTATTTTTTCTAAATAAAATGAATAAAGTATTATATTTTTATTACAATAAATATGGTCTAGACAATATCCTGGTTCCTTAATTATTATTTTTTACCTTATAGAAATATAATAGCAATTTATTTATCAGCAGACTATGATCTTTCTAAGTGTTTTTGATGTTTTTAAGTCTGTATTGATTTGGAACTTATACATTTACTCCTACTTGTTGTTATTTATTCCAGATTCTTAGATAAACTTCAAATTTTAAGCTTTCTGCTGTAAGACAACAACATTTTACAGTTTTTTTTCTTGTATTTCTAACTAAATAAATTTCATTTTAGTGTTTATAAAAGATACTTTATGAATTTTAAATTTCACAAATTTTTTAGCTTTATACTTAGAAAATATTTTATTACATGAAATACTTTACCATATTAAGCATTAGAAAAAATAGAAAGCGGCAAAGATTAAAATACTTTCAATAAAACACACAAAAAGTTTTTTTATGATAAAAAGATAGCTGCTGTTGTGTTATAAAATTATTAAATTTATATATTGTATAATGTTTTTATTTTTATTTTTTCTTGGTAGCATATAATTGAAGTAGGGCACACTGATAAGACATGTATTGTTGCTTTACTGTATCTGGATTATTTAAATTGAGTATATTCACACTAAATTAAACTAATATAAAATAATTTTAATGCTTTTGCATTAATATATTGAGAAAAAATGTCTGCTCTTCTAAATCATAGACACTCTTTAATTTGAAATGACAATAAGTTAATTCTAAACCTCCTATAAGTTTTTGTGGTTTTCTTATCCTACACCAGGAAGAGCATATTGCAAGATTGGTCTTAAAAGTAACAGCTCATATTTTAATTTTAGTTCTCTAAGAGAATTTATATAAAATTTCATGTATCTGGGCCTCATTATGTCTTTTGATAGATAATGTCATTTGTAAATATATTAGTTTTAATGTACAAAGCACATGTGATGCCTAGAAAAATTTAGTTTGTAGAACTGTAAAGAATAATGAAGTTAATCATCTACAATTCTCCAACTGCTGTTATAGTGATATTAAAAATCTTGCTAGCTATAATAGTTATAAACATGTCAGTGTTAATTGTTTTTAGATTATACAGTCTTCTAGTAATAATACATCTGTAATTAACGTAATGAAATATACTTTCCTTTTTTCTGAAAGGAAATGTATATATTAGCCATGTTTGTGCTCAGGATTAATTATTTCATGTGTATATGTTTAATCAAAAACAAACTATATTAATGCTTAACTGACATTTAAAGTTTCTATCCAAACTTGCATTAATAAGATAGTTAATGAATGATTTAATATTTATTAATGTATTTATCTAAAGAGGTTGTGTCAAAGTTATAAGTGCAAAAAATCATATATATATATGAAATATTGACTAATACTATATTAGTAATAATAAATAAAATTAAATGTTTTTATAACATTACAATACTAGCCAAAAAACTAAACTTTACTCAAATTGATCCACCTATTAACAAATAGACCTTTTCAAGTCAAATACAACTAAATATACCACCTATATATACAAAACAAAATAGCCTTCTCATCATTCATTTCAAAACCTGGCTTCCTTTAACATCAAAAAATGTCTTAATGAAATTAAGGCCTCAGATTCAAAATATTTTATCATCAAAGTTACTTTCACTCTTCTTTTCAATTCACTTTTTTCATAAAAGATAATCTCTGCATTGAAAAATAATATTCTATAACCTATATTCAGTTTGTGAATATACAAAGCTGAGTTATTATCTTTATTGTGGACTCTACTCTTATCAACTTTAACTCATTCATTAAGTTACTCTCATCTATATAAATTTTATAACAACTACAAGGAATATTATAAACTACTCCAAGAATAGATTTGGAATCAATTAACTGTTTTGAACCATTTAGTAATGAATTTAAATTCATTCTTCCAAACCACATTCATACCATTCAATAAAAAACTATTATTATAAATCAATTTACTAATTGATGATTTATATGAGAAAGAAATAAACTCTTTATTCTCATCAACACTTAAATCTTTATTATTAACAGGTCTATAGAAATTTTTATTATATATAATGTTTCTAATAAATTCATTATCCTAACTCAATTATCAATATTTCCATTCTTACAATTGAATTTTTGTTATAGGAAGAGAAGCCTTAATAATTTTGAAAATAATAATTGTATTCAGAGGAATCAATTTGCTTCTGACTATATATTTAGAATATAATAATGAATTTATTAGGAATATTATATTTAATAAAAATATCTATAGATCTATCAATAATAAAGATTTAAATGTTAATGAGAATAAAGAGATTATTTTTTGCCATATAAGTCATCAATTAGTAAATTGATTTATAATACTAGTTTTTTATTGGGTGGTATGAAATTGAGCTTGGTAGAAAAGCCTGAATTAAAATTTATTATTAACTGATTAATTGATTGCAAATCTATTCCTGGAGTAGTTTATAAGATTTCTTGTAGTTGTCATAAAATTTGTATAGGCCAGACTACTTTAAGTCTTAATGAAAGAATTGAAGTTCATAAGAGTAGAGTTAAAAATAAATATAACATCTCAGATTTGTATATCTATGAACTGAATACAGGTCATAAAATATTATTTGACAAGGCAGGAGTTATCTTTTATGAAAAAAAATGAATTTAAAAGAAGAGTAAAAAAAAAAACTTTGATAGTAAAATATTTTGAGTCGTGCCATTAATTTCATGAAGATAACCTTTGATGTTAAAGGAAGTTGAGTTTTGAAGTAAATGATGGGAAGTCTAATTTGTGTGGTATATATGAATGGTATGTTTAGTTGAATTTCACTTGAAAAAGTCTATTTATTGCTAGATAAAACCATGGTTATGGAAGAATTTTAGTAAAGTTATGTTTTTTTTTTTTTTTGGGGTAGTATTGTAATGTTATATGAATTTTTATTATATATGTAGTGAAATGCTTTACCAGATCAAAAAAATTATAGATATATATGGTTGCAAGAATCACTTTAGTTGATAAAATGTAAAACTGTAATTAAGGTGTGTAAATTTTAATTTTGTCATTAAAAGTGTAATTTTAAATGTGTATTACTAGCGAATGTGTTTCGACATATAACGCACACACACACACAAATAATCTTATAAATTGAGTCATAAGACAAAAAATAACTTCAAAAAAAAATTTGCTTATCTTTTTGTAAGATTTTTTTTCCCAGTATTTCAGACAGTGCCTAGTGTAAGGAATTTTTTTTAATTATCATAATTTTAGGTAAGTATTTACCTATTGTGGGCAGTGTCAAAATAATATTCCACAAAGCAATTAGTATGAAATGTAATACTGGATTATCTAGAGTTATTTTACTTAGTGCCTGGATCTAAAAGTTTCTCGGATAAACAGATATTCAAACAATGGGACTGGAGATAAATAAAAGCTTCAAAATTTAGTGTAAGAGCACTCTCTTTGTTATTGAATGTTTTCAGACCTTACTGCTCGTTGCTCTTCAATTATTTCCAAGTAAGAAAATTTTGCAGTGATTCCTGGAAATTACTAGGTGAGACATGGTCAGTTAAAAGAAAAAAATCACTATCAAATGAGAGCTAATATAGTATAAATTAATAATAAAACCAATTTTTTAATATTGTTGATCAACAAAAGCTGTTCTTTCAATTAACCGGCTATGGAAGAAATATTCTATCTAGACCCTCAAAACATATATGTGACTATAATTAAATATCAAAAGCAAAAGTCCACAGCATAAAAAGACTTATAGTAATTCTTGAGAACTTTGATCATAAATTCAGTACGCCATGCATTTTAAATTTTCTGTAAAGAAACATTTATTCTTATGATAAAATAATTTTTATTAGATTCATTATTTAATTTAATATTCATGTATTATTTAGTAAGCATCTAATTAATTTGCTTATATGGATGTGTTAAGGTTTTTTTTATATAACTCAAGATTATAAAATTATCATTCTTTTATTAATTATGGACAGTCAAATAATATTGATTTCCAGCCAATTTATTATTGTCAGTATAAGATTTATCAATTTTGTAGTCAAGCCATATAATTAACTTAACTAATTTTATTTCTATGATTGTCAATATGAGGAACGTAATTTTCCATATATTTATAAGTTTCTTTAACATCTTAGGAATTTTTAATTACTGTACCTGTTTGTGCAATTGTCTTTAACTTTATTAAAGTATATAAAGCCTCATGCATGGTAATTTGTTTTAGTATATAAATGAAAGTCAGTATTGTCTTGTGCATGTATGATACCATTATTAATCTTATAAAATTTCAGCCTCAGTTAGAGCCGTATATTTTTTTATATTTCATTATATATTTTTCTCTGGGTAATCCTGCTTTGGGCAAGCTTTGGTACAACTTCCAGGACATTTTATTTCATTACCATTATATTTCGTGAAATCTTTTTAAGCCTCTGCTGGCAATATCTCCAGAAAATTCCTCTGTAAAGGTCTTGTTATAACTATTGTCACCAATTGTCAGAAGTGCGATCAGGGATATAATTGCTGGGGTGATATGACTAGAGCCTCAGACATTTTTTATTACTGTTTTTTCTTATGCTCTAATTATTTTGGCATATTGGCATACACATGAGTTTAAGTTAAAAGCATAAGTTCAAAATTAATTGAAATTTAAAATATTCAAATATTTTAATATCGGTAGTGTTAGTAGACTAAGGTCTTTTGCACATCTTCATAAAAGAACTATTTAAGGTAAATGTGAATTAAGTTTTCATAATATAAAATGAACAGTAATAAACTATTTTGATTATTTGTTCAAGTAAAACCATCGATAACAGAAATTAATTTATTTGCGATATGCTTATTTTCTTTCATGGGTTTTCATTTAGTATTTAATAAATGTTGCTATAATTATTTTAAATTTGCCTAGCATTTGTTTGCTGTTATCTGTCTATCAATTGTTTATTTATTAAAAATCTCATTCTGTAATCTGAGATACAGTGTTTTATTATGGGATAAAAGTATGTCAGGTCAGATATCAATAACATATATTCAGACAGGAAAATAAATTATCCAGGCTATAATAGTGGGTATATGGATGCTGTCTGGTACTTATTATATTGTATTTGAATAGCACAGCCAGTGGACCTGAGTATAACTTTATGATGAAATTTAGAAACAATTGATAGATTATATTAGTGGTTGGCCAGCAAAATTTTGCATTTGTAAAAAAAATAGATAAGTCAATTGGTAATAATGGTGATTGCCTTGTGAATGGAGGTTGTTTGGAGAGAGGGTTCATTATTCAATCAATAGTTAATAGTTGTATAAAGATAGAATAAAGTTATAAGTATAAGAATATATATTTTAAATAGAAATTAAAAAACTTTTTTAACAAGTTTACTAAAGGATTTACTAGGACGATTAAATATTTAAAGAAAATTTTGAACTAATTGTAGAATAGAAATGTTTAGTACTAAAATAAGTAAGTCTGTTTGATACTGTTTTCTTAAATATGGAAACTGAAACTGGAAGTAAAGATCAGATGATACTTGAAAAGACAGGATGGGAAGAAGATAGTCCCATTAGTTTTAAAAACCTCTGAAGGGGTAGAAATTCAGACAAGCCCATCAAGATGCTAATTCTGATGAATGTAATGACAGAATGATCAACAAAAGCCAACAAAATCAACAGGGTTTGATGTAGAAAATGGAGCAAAGATTAAAACAAAATCAGCAGAAAATGAAACAAAGTCAGCAAATAATGATGCAAGAATTAATAGAAAAATTTAATAAAAATCAACAAACAATGAAACAAGAATTAAAGAAGATAATATGGTCAAGTAATAAAAAGCTAAAACAGGAAATTAGATCAATGAAAGAGGAGATTAGTGAGGTCAAAGAGGATATAAGATTAAAAAGTATTAGGCTAAACAGGATGGAGGGAAGAAATAGATGATAAAAGTGACAGCATAGAAGTCACAAGAAGTGACATCGATAGCAAAGAAGTCAGAGTACAACAGGGTTATAAAAGAGATAAAAGAAGGGGGGGTAATAATTGAAACAGTAAATATAGATAATAAAAAAAGATGTAGAGAACCAAAAAGAAGTGTTAAATGAAACACAGGTAAAAAAAGAGTTTTAGTACAGAAATAATAAAAGAGATTAGGGATTATCTGTACTTGGATTATGAGAAGGAGTTTCAGGCTGACTTAGAAATGAATAGTGAAATTTTGTCTGTAAATAGAAAATTCAGGCATACAAAGAACTGCTAGCTGCAGATTTTGTAAGCTATTTTCATAATTTCTTTAGTACTATTGCTGGCATCTATATAATTAAAGACCAGGATATAAAGTTCAATAATTTTAGAGAATCCATAAGAAAAGCTCAAAGATAGTAGAATGAGCAAAGTAAAGAAATTTATAAACATCTTCCCACATCATTATTTGCAGTGTCAGGACTGAAAAATGTAAAACTATTGAATAGAAAAATGATATTAGAGAATTTTCTAATAATGCCACAAATGTGGAATTTATTCTAAAGTTATCAAGGTCTTGATGTGTAAATATTTGAAAACCAGGTACTCTTCACAAACCTGGAGCTTAATTGTAAGTATTAGGGATTTGAACTCAGATTTTCAAGCATCCTTCAACTATTCACACTATCTCATACAACTGATACACATGATCACACACATGTAGAAAAGATAAATAATATCCAATATTCGTATTTCGTGCTAAACCAGCACTTATCAGTTCAATAAATCCGATAGCTTAGTAAAAGTTCAAGCACTGGCTAAGCTAGAAATATATATTTAAAGGAGTCCAAGCTTAACTAGATTGCTTGAGCATAGTATCAATAAGCTTCATATTTAAAATATTTAAAAAGGAAAAAAGAACCTCCAAATAGAGATCATCTGCCAAAAAGAAATGATGTCAGACTTATAAGAAACAGTCATTAGCAAAATAAAGTTAGTTGTGAGAGAATTCAGTGGACAGATGGCAGCTCAAACGTTTGACAATTATTATTTGAATATCGTTAAATATTAAATGTGAAAAATATATATATAAAGAAATGAAAATCTCTTTTTTTTTTTATGACTGAGTGGGGGATAATTAAGACGCTTTGGCAGATCTCAAATTATAGATATATAAGATTGCAAATACCAGTTTGGTCGATAAAATAATTAAGATGTCTAAATTTTAATTTGTCATTAAAAATGTAATTTTAAATGTGTATTATTAGCGAATGCGTTTCAACTTATATAACGCACATACCCGCAAATAATCTTATGAATTGAGTTGTAATTAAAAAAAGAACTATAAAGAGAAATTTGCTTACCTTTCTATAAGATTTTTTTTCCCCTGTATGTCAGACAATGCCTAGTGTAAGGATTTTTTTTTTTTAATTATCCTATTCGTAGGTACGTATTTACTTACAGTGAGCCGTGTCAAAATAAAATTCCATAAAGCAATTAGTATGAAATTTAATTAATGATTAGAAATGCTGCCTTATCTAGAGCTATTTTGATTAATACCTAGTTCTAGAAGTTTCTCAAAAAAACAAGTATTCAAACAATGGTATTGGATACATATAAAAGCTCCAAAATTTAAAATAAGAGCACTTTAATTTTGTTATTGGACGTTTTAAGACCTTCTTGCTATTCAGCTAGTTCCAAATAAGAAAATTTTACAGTGATTCCTGACACTTACTAGGTGAGATGCAGCCAGTTAAAAGAAAAACATCACTATCAAATGAGAGGACCAACTATTTCTGTTGTTTAGGCCTTAAAGGAACCGAGCAGGGTAAATTCCTAATGTCCACTCTATACGAGAAAGTAATTTTCTGTTATAAATAATTATTTAAAAGTTTCTTTTAAAACCTTAGGAATTGTTAATTACTATATCTGTTTATGCAATTATCTTTAATTTTATTAAAGTATATAAAACCTAATGCATTTTAATTTGCTTGAGTATATAAATGAAAATCAGTAATGCCATATGCATATATGATACTGTTATCAACTTTATGAAATTCCAGGATCTGTCAGAGCCGTATATGTTTTTTTATATTTCATTATTTATATTTTCTGGGTATTTTCTTAATAGTAGTCTATGCTAATCTGATTTGGCCAAGCTTTGGTATAGCTTCCAGAACATTCTATTTCATTACCATTATATTTAGTGAAATCTTTCCATACATCTGCCAACAATGTCTTCACAAACTTCTCACGAGATACCTGTTGTTATCTACTGTGAGAAGTGTAACTGGAGTTCTTATTGCTGGGATTATCTTATGAATAGAGTCTCAGTATTCTTTTATATACTCTGATTATTTTGGGATAATATTATGCACACACATGAATTTAAGTTAAAAGCATAAATTCAAAATTAATTGGGAGTTTAAAATATTTAAATACTTTAATATCGATAGTGTTAGTAGATTAAGGTCTTTGCACATCTTCATAAAATAACAATTAAGGTAAATGTATAATTAAGTTTTCTTAATATGAAATGAATAATAATAAACTATTTTGATTTGTTTAAGGAAACCCATTCATAATAGAAATTACTTTATTTGAGATTTGCTTATTTTCTTTTATGGAATTTCGTTTAGTATTTAATAAATGTTGTTATAATTATTTTAAATTTGCCTAGATGTTTGCTGTTATCTTTCTGTCAATTGTTTATTAGTTGAAAATCTCATTCTCCAAGATGAGCTGGCATAATGTTTAATTATGGAATAAAGGTACGTTAGGTCAGACATCATTAACATATATATTCAGGCATGAAAATATATTGTCCAGGCCATACGAAAGCCTGATTGCATCTTCAAATGTTGGATATATGGATGCTAACCTGTACAATATATATATATCAACAATGTTTGTGCTCATTTATTTCAAAATAGAATTAATATAAATTGCAAAAAATAGAGATAGAAGAGACTCTGAGCTGTATTTTTTATAATTTGAAATAAGTGATAGTTCTAGGAAATATTTTAATATAGTTTATTACAGCACAAACTAATAGCATGTGTTAGAAAGTAGGGTAGAATTTAATTAGTTAATACATACACTTTACTATCATAAAAGAAATTTTAAAATAAACTTAAATAGTAATGACATATTTCCATCCCTTTTTTTTTTTTTTTTGCATATGTGAGCAATTTGTGATAACAGAGAAGCATATAGAAACAATGTAAAATGAAATTGACCATTGGAAAGATATGGCTGAGCTTAAAATATACTATTATTATTTCAGAAATATTATTAATATGTTGTCAATGTTATCTATTAAATAGCTGGTATTTAGCTTTATGGTTATTAATATTTATATATATCTTCGAATGATACAAACTAATTCATGAACTAAAATGAATCTGAGATGTAAAAAATATCACTTGTTTTGATCCCTTCTATACTAGTAGATTGGTAGATTCTGGAGTTCAAAGTTAAGGAATTATATCCCCAACTTTATCACATATAGTGCCTGAACTTTTTAAGAAATCTTGAGTAATAAACCATTTATGTGCTTATTGTTATTTTTATTGCATGATACGCTTAATTATTTGAAGTATACTGATGTAATTTCTGTTAGACTTTAATAAATATAAAATAATCTGTAAACTACTGATTAAAAGAGTTGGAGGAATATTGTTCAACCTAATGAAATAATAGCATTCAACTTGATCTATTCTTCTACTTCTGGGAACAATATTAACTAGACATACCATGTGAATGCGGAAGAACATATATTAATGAGATCAGTCATCCCATTGAAAAGTGCTTATGAGAACACAAATTGATAATTAGAAGAAAACAGATGTGTCTAAAGTGGCAGACCATGTATGTGCCAATGAACATATATTCAATTTGGAAAATACAAAAATGTTGGATAGAGAAGAAAAGGTACAAAGAAGAAAATTTAAAGAGGCTGCTCACATGACAATGGCAAACAATCTCATAAGCCAACTTAGTGTAACTGTACATAATGTATGGAAACCACTAATCAACTTTGCTCTTAGGAAAAACTAGAGTAATCAGGAGGAATCCCATAGATAAGTATATGAAATTTCTACTGACTCTTGCTTTTGGTAGGATGGCTCAGTTGGGTAGAGCACTATCTTAAAATTCAATACTCAATAATCTAAATGTCCAGGTTTGAAACCCATGCTAGTACTATCACTGGTTAGGTCAGCAGCACTTGAAGAAGAGGAGAGAATAATACTTCTTGAAATGTTGTGCATTTATTAACCTGTTTTATGTACTCTTATTTGGAATAATTAAATAAAGTTAATTTTTTCTAAAGACATTCAATACTCATATTAGATGATGGAAATAGTCCAATATAAAAATATAACTAGACATATATCCAAGTAGTACTAAATTTCTTTATAAAATGATTCATAATCAGATTGTACACATTCTATGTAACTTTCTTTAATTATGATAGTGTGACTAATATAAGTCAAAATCTTCAAATAGTTTGTTGCTTACTTGTTATATGATGTTCAATAATGAAAGTGATTTGAGTGCTACAATCTAAATCAGTTTACTAAATTACTTTACTCATTTGAGAATTGAATCAGATACTTCTAGCTTTTGCACATGGTAACGAGTCCATTTACATGCTGAATGCTTCATAAATAAAACTATTAATTTATAAAATTTATTGAATATTTTAATGTGCCACTATTTAAAAATTTTTTAAATCCATTTTAAGCAGTGCCTTATAGTAAAGAACTGTTTGATAAGTCTACTTGAGTGTAAGTAATTTTCACTAATGTTTCATTTAAAATTAATTAAAGATGGAAAGCCAAATATAATCTTCCACATATATTTGCTAAAATGCTGAAAATTGTGCAAGAATAGAATGATATCTAAAATATGTTGTGTACAAAATCTATAATTAAGAATTTTGAGAATGTCAACTACTAGTGGTAAATGTTTTATGCAATTATAATTTTATTTATTTTGTAAAAAAAGAGTAATCTAATTGTTCATTGCTAAGGAATTCATAATAAGTTTAAGAAAGAATTGGTAGTTGATCCATGGATCTTAACCTTAAGAGTCTGTCATTCTTTCACAATATCAAGATATACAGTGTAAATTGAATGGTTTATTGGTCAGGAGTTTAGAAGAAATTCAAGCATTTGAAGGGAACAAACTGGTTCACAATCTATAGATTTTGAGCTCTAAGTTTACCACTCTCATAGCTTCAAATCAAACAAGACATTTATTTTGTTAATATAGCTAATATTCCTATTCTTATTTGATTATTTTAAATTAAATTAAAATCTTTATTTTCTAGGTAATAATAGCTAAATATACATTTACTGACCAATAACACATGATTTATCAAATCAGTCAATCATGGTATAGTTATATAAAAATATTATCTTTTTTATGATCTTAAAATTTTTCAAATTTCATTAAATCTGGATTTAAACCATAGCGTGATATCATTGTCAATTTTCACATTTTTTTTTTCAAAACTATAACAAAAGGAATTAAGATGCATAAAGGGAATGTAAGATATATTATAATCAGAAAATTAAGTAGAAATTATTAATTCAATTGCTAAAATTTTAAAAATGAAAAAAAAAAAGACAATGATATCACACATAGAAAAGATATATTATTGTCAAAAATAGATATCAAGCAGTTAATATGGCATGGATATTCAGCTGCTTGAAATCTTTAGCAAACCTGATAAGTAAAAGTTGATTGTGAAATGCATAAATATTATGAGATGTGTCTAAGTTTAGGTTCTCATGAATGATTGTGATATTGTAAAATTAAGATGAGAGATGCCCTGATAAAAAATAAAATATTTGAAAATACAAGAATATTGTAGTAATCAGAAAAAATAATTTCAGTCAGGAGTCAATGATATTAAATTAGAAAACTAAGATAACATCAGGAAAGAAATTCTTTTGAAACTAGAAAGTGAATATCAGAGATTTATGTGTGGCATGTATATGGAATGACTTTCTAAAAAATAAAGATGAAATAAAAATGGAAACCAATTATGAAGGGAATTTCTAAATTTTTGCATCTTACATTGGAATATCATAAAATTGATGAAAACTTATACTAATATAAATTAGTAACAAATAATAATAATAATAATAATAATAATAATAATAATAATAATAATAATAATAATAATAATAATAATAATAATAATAATAATAATAATAATAATAATAATAATAATAATAATAATAATAATAATAATAATAATAATAATAATAATAATAATAATAATAATAATAATAATAATAATAATAATAATAATAATAATAATAATAATAATAATAATAATAATAATAATAATAATAATAATAATAATAATAATAATAATAATAATAATAATAATAATAATAATAATAATAATAATAATAATAATAATAATAATAATAATAATAATAATAATAATAATAATAATAATAATAATAATAATAATAATAATAATAATAATAATAATAATAATAATAATAATAATAATAATAATAATAATAATAATAATAATAATAATAATAATAATAATAATAATAGGCAGAAAATCCTGATAGTGCCGGTAAGTAATATTAAAGTAGTTGGGTTTCAAACCCCAAAAAATCTAATAATAACGCCACAATCACAATTTAAAATCAAACCAATATAGATAATTTCACAAAATAAAAATAAATCTTTTTGAAACTATAATTATTGAAAAGCATAAACTAGTTCAAGAATATCATAAAAAAAACCCTTACGTTACCAAAAATTTCTTTGTTTTAAAAAAAAAAAAAAGGAGACCACAGCTATGCATGATCGAGCATTTGGCGTCAATATGGCCGCTGAAGTGCGTAAAAATTTAAACACCGTCAAATCATATGCCACGGTCGCAAAAACTAACATGCAAGCAACAAGTTCAAAGAATTTCGCGACTACAATAAATAATAAAATAGTTCCGAGATTTAGAAAAACAAATCCGAACGATATAAAACAGTTAGATTTAAAGATACAGGTAAACCAAGACCCTCCCCTTGCACACTGGACCGATAATATGCTAGAAAGAATTAATGAACACTTTAACAACACGATTCCACGGGGACTCTATACATCGTTCAAAAGATTTTTTTCACCAAACTCAATAGTAATATCTGCCACAGACGCAAATATATCGCTGTATCAGTTTCCACGCACGTTATTATATCAAGCAATAACTGAAAACGAACTGTGGGAAACGATCGTAAGAATCGCAGATCATCCAAATCCCAGATACCTCGCAATTGAATTTCTTGACAGTAGTCAAAAGAACCGATTTCTAAACCAAATTAAAACATTAGACAATTACGCGATTGTTATAGTCGATCAAGATCGACAGAATCAAATTACAGGAATAATAAAAAATACATATTTTGGATACACGAAACAAGACTTTCAAAAAATGATGGATCCATTTGGCAAAGTTATAGCATTTCAACCAATATACCTCAAAGACACACCAATACCAATATACAGCAATAGCTATGATTTTAAGTTAAAATTACACAAAGACATTGACCCAGAATCTATACCAACACAAATTGCAGACCAGGAAGCTATGCTGAGCCTATATATAAGAGGTTTAAAACCACAATGCTATGCCTGTGGCAAGCGTGGTCACCTAGCCACACAGTGCATGGATAGCCAACTCATACAGGGCCAGACACCAAATAATCAGCACATCCAATCCCAACATGAAGAGAGCAACAGTACACAAGATAACACCAGTAACTCAAACAGTCAATATGAAAACAATTACAGTACAAATGAAGCTACTAAAAACAAACATGCAGAAGAAAACACAAATATACTTGAAACTACAACAGATAGCTCGAATAAATTAAATGAAAGCACTGATCAAATGGAACAAAATCAAGCACAAAACATACCTGAAGTATCACAAACACCAGGAATATCAATCAGTAACACGGCAGACTCAAATCCAGACATATCAAATGATACATACAACTCCCCAAAAACAAGCATGCCGCATATAATTATAAACAAAACATCTACAGATATTCTAGACTCACTAACCCCATGCCTCCCTCCCATAGAAACAACACCAACAGAAGTCCAAAAATCTGGTCGGCCAAGGAGAAATAAATCAAAAAGAGCCAAAACAGATGAAAACAATACTCTAACAGAAATGATTGAACACTTGGCAGAAAACTTAATACCTATGGAGCTGGATGGTAATCAAAACACTAATAACTGCTCACAAAACACTAGAGAATATGCAAAAGCTTCACGCAAACTTCAACACACTGTGAAACCAACTCGCAGCCAATCACGATAATGAAGCTAAAAATAACAGCATTTAATATCAGAGGGCTCAACTCAGTCTACAAAATACATCAGCTACAACAATGGATAAAGATTACACAACCTCATATACTAGGACTTCTAGAAACTAAAATATATAGTGGCTCACAAATTGACCCCACAGTACATCTAAGCAGAGAAGGCTACTGTGCATGCTCTAGAGACACATCATCTCCCTCAGGGGGTACTGGACTGCTCATAACACAAAGTTGTCCATTTGACTCATTCAAAATCATATATATATATAGATGCAAATTTACTAATAGTAACTTTTAGTCATCAAATCATCACACTAAACATTATATTTGTGTATATTCCACCGAGCCCTACAATTGTCTCAAATATTATATTAAACATAAACTCCTTACTTGGCTCTAATTCACATCCAACCATACTTATTGGGGATTTCAACATGAAATATCAAGAGTTCATTTTAAAGTGGCTGCATCAAATATCAATTCCACTTATGAGTGCAGAAGGTTTTCTGTCAAATGAAGCAGTTACCTTTCACAATGGACGTCATACATCAAGAATTGATCTGTGCTTTTATTCACCTATGTTACACCATCAAATCAGCCTAAACATCAACCCATCTCCCTTCTCTGATCACTCTGCACAAACCATACTAATTAATCTGACAGGAATTCAAACAACTGCACTTACACATGGTAAAACAATCAGAATTCTACTTCCAACTTCTACCCCAGAATTTATTTTTTCAGAAACATATATAATGCTTCACAAGATCAAAAATATGCAACTTGACCCCATTCAAAGATACTTAGCATTCATAAACATTTTATCATTTAATATAGATCACATTACACGCAAATCCCCCCCACCCTCAAGACTGCTAGCACTGGCTGATGAAATACATAAACGGATTACAATGATAAACCCAACACACACCAGTCAACAACATATACGCAGACTTACACAAACATATAATAGCATCTGTAACCACCTGAAAAACTACCTAGCAATAAAAAAGAGTAAAGTCTGCCTCGGCCAACAACACACATGGACAAGAAAATACATTCGCTGGGCCTTGGGCTACCCATCCACTGTCAGAGTGCCAATGGCACTCACAGAGCAGGGGCACACATACGCAGGAAATAATATGTTAAAACCGATCTATCAGCATTTCAAACAAAAGCTGCAAGCATACCACCCAGTCAAATATAATCCTAATGTCTTTGGAAAACCAGAAACAAATACCCCATATAACATCACAGAATTTGCTACTAAACTGGCAACAGTACCTAATGCATGTCACCCAGGAGCACATGGAATCCCCAAATTTGTCCTTGCACATCTCAGTCAGTTCACTAGCCAATATTTATGTGACCTTGCAAATCATCTATCACAGAAGTTGCATGACATTCAAGGCTTATATCCAATAGCAATAGTCCCCTTCAACAAGAAAAAAGTCCACGTATCAACACTATCTAACCTAAGACCAATCTCAATGGGGCCACTTACAATTAAAATAATTTAAAAAGTACTCAAAGACAGCCTAGAGCCACATATTCTACCACTAATTTCACACAGCCAGTTTGCAAGGAAGCAATCATCAACTGCACAGGCTGCAATGATATTCAAAACCGTTATAAACTCAGTACGGGACAGGAAGAAGTATGCACCAATTGCAGTTCAACTTGATATAGAAGCGGCTTTTGATTCGGTTGACATCAATACATTAATCAATATGCTAGCTGACACCACAATTCCACGAACTCATCTGTACCTGCTCACAAACCTACTACTTAGCAGAGAAATTCATATCACACTCAATGGCAAAAATTCCCCATCATTCATTCCCACACAATCCATATCCCAAGGCTCACCACTAAGCTCACTGCTATTTACTTTTTACATCAACCCACTTATACTCAAAATTCAACAGAGTATCAAAGGCATACAGATACCAGGCACATCACAACATATAGCCTGCATTGCATATATGGATGACATCACAGTCTTCCTACCATCAAGAAAACAGATACCAATACTACAGAAAATACTGCAAGACTTTCAAGCAACACACCATCTAAAATTTAATCAAAACAAGACTGCTGCTTGGTCTCTATACACCAGTAAGCCATGCACGCAAATTTTCCAAGGCAAACCGTCTCCTTTCCTCGGCTTTCCTTTCTACATGGGAACAAACACAATGAGGCAAAAAATCCAGAACAAGTTAAAAGATGAAGCAGTGACACGATCACTGCTTCACTATCAAAAGCATACCTCTCAATATATGCAAAAGTACAATTGTTCAATCAGCTGGTAATCACCAAGATTATCTATTATTCTCCCATAATTCAATTCTCAAAAGCCTTTACATCAAAAATCTCTTCATATTGCAATAAACTTCTATGGAATAGAAAGACAGTGTCAATATCTGCAAAACATCTTAGTCGACCAGCAATACACAATGGTTTGGGGCTACATAACATAGATATTTTTCGAATACAAAAGACTGCAAACCTGATAATAGCCAGCCTCAGACATTTCCCAGAACTCCAGTATCTAATACAAATAATACCCACAGACAAACCTCCACCTTCACATTGCTATCTATCATCAGTTATAAACCAATTCAGAATCACACATACTCAAATATCACTGCAAACAACTACAAAATATTCATATTGGCAGATATATGCAATGATCTACCCAGGATATACATCAGATATTTCAACACAGATGCTCAGAATAAACAACCGGCAGCTGCTTAAAAAATTTAAAAAATGGTCCATGGAGCCCAAATTCTTTGATTTCCTCCTGAAACTAAATCTATATGCTTTGCCAACATCATATTTCTTAAGATACAGACGATTATATACAAAAATAGACCCCTTCTGCACGCTATGCCACCAAGCAGAAGAAACTCAACAACATCTGTTTTACATCTGCCCAGCATTAAACAACATTCGGCATGAAATAACAAATATATACAGAAAACCAAACATCTCCCTGCAAGATATTATCAGTCCATTCAGCAGAACATCCACCCCAACAATCCGAGCAGCAACCTTCGTACTTTATGCATTTTGGTGCACACGATGCACATTTGCTTTTGGCAACAATACAAGGCGGCATCCATCAACTTTTCACAACAAGTTAGCACAATTAAAAACCAGAGACAATAAAATAGCACACCCAGACATTTTCGCGGCTACTTGGTCACTTGTAAAACAACGGTCAAATCTCTAATAGTTCTGCCTTTCCTCAATAATAGACTTAAAAAGAAAACAAGAAAATGGACAGCAAAAATCCATGAATCAATAAAGATAACTTAGGCTAAACAATCCATCGCTCACCCGGTATATATATGTAAGAACTTGGAAAGAACAATATATATAATCCTCGGAAATATCAGTGTAAATGCATGTATATAAAAATTATTAATGTAACCTGTTTTCTAGATTGAATAAAGTTCCCCTTTTTGAAACATCATAATAATAATAATAATAATAATAATAATAATAATAATAATAATAATAATAATAATAATAATAATAATAATAATAATAATAATAATAATAATAATAATAATAATAATAATAATAATAATAATAATAATAATAATAATAATAATAATAATAATAATAATAATAATAATAATAATAATAATAATAATAATAATAATAATAATAATAATAATAATAATAATAATAATAATAATAATAATAATAATAATAATAATAATAATTCAATTTTTTTTTTCAATTCAATTTATTCTATGAAATAAAACAAAGTACATCACAAATATTTAAAAACTCCAAACAAGAAAAATCTTGTGTGTGGAATTTACATGTAAAAATAAATTAAATAAAAATACAATCAAAAACTCAAAAGAACAGTTTAGGAAATAAATAAAATTAATTAAATAAATAAAATAAATGCCAAAATTAATACATACTACACAACCATTGACACAAATATTTTTTGAATGATATATAAGAAATATTATTCAGATCAATTGAACATTCATATACAAATTTATTAAACAACTTTGACCCAGAATAAACATATTGTCTTCTACTAGATTCCTTAAAAAATTTTGGTAAAGGTAATTGAAATTTATTAGAAAGACGAGTATTTAGAACATAAACTCTAGAATTCAGAAAAGGTTTAGCACAAAAAATATCAAAAATAACTCTATATTGATATAAGTGATTTACATCAAATAAACCAAATGCAATATAAATATCTCGAACAGAAGAGGAACGAGATCTACCAAAAATAATGCGCAAAGTATAATTTTGCAAAACACGCAAAGAAGATAAAATATGTGGAGAAGCATTACCCCAAATAATGATATTGTAAGATAAAATACTCTGATAACAGGCAATGTAAATAAAAATGAGAGCAGACCTAGGAAGAAATTTAACTAAATAATAAAACATATAGTTTAAATTACGTAACCGTTGACAAAGATAGGTAATGTGATTTGTCCAGGACAAATAATAATAATAATAATAATAATAATAATAATAATAATAATAATAATAATAATAATAATAATAATAATAATAATAATAATAATAATAATAATAATAATAATAATAATAATAATAATAATAATAATAATAATAATAATAATAATAATAATAATAGAGGGCGATTACCTTAGTTCTTCCATCATTTCGTAGGATGTTTTAGAAGCTTTAAAATATTATTATTTTTGAGAAAATCATTGATTGAATCATATACAGTGGATTTATATATATCGTGGTAAGCAAACCAATTGCAAAAAGTCCGTTTTTTTCTTCGATTATTAAGTTTACTGTTTTTTTCTACTCTGAGTGAATTACTAGAAAATGGTCATGATTAATGAAGCCACGTGTTTCATAGGACCATCTTACATGAATGTAGCAAAATCTTCATTTAAAAAGCAAAATCCTGATAGAGATAGTGAGTTAAACAGGAAAATAGCAATCCAAAAAATCAATAATGCCAATAAAAACACGATTGAATCGAGATTTCATAGAACTACGTTAGATGATTTCTTAAAACTTGACATGCTGACTCTAAATTCTGAGGCTCATAGTAACGTTACTAAAGAGAACTGGTCTGATGAAACCCTTAATATTATTACGAAAAAATTTAATGCTACATTGCCTAATTCATTGTTCGCTTCGTTTAAACGATTTTTTACAGACCGATCTATAGTTATTGCTGTTACTGATATGAACTGCTCGTTGTACCATTTTCCGAAAGAACTCCTATTTGAAGCTTTAAGCACTAATGACACGTGGGATACAATTTATAGGATTGCCGATCATCCAAATCCTAGATATATTGTTCTAGAATTTCACAATGCTGAGCAAAAAGACCGATTTACGAGAAATATTAAAGTTTTAGACAGATACGCTATTATCGTAATTAATCCAAACCGAGATAGATATATTACGGGCATGTTAAAGAATGCTTTTTTAGGATGTAACATTGATGACTTTCGTCGACTCATTGAACCTTTTGGCGTAGCAGTCAGCCTTCAACCCATGTTACTAAGAAATACACCAGTTCCAGTATACGGTAACAGGTATGAATTTAAAGTGAAACTTCACAAAGGCATTAATCCCAATGAAATTCCCTCATTAATTACAGATCAAGAAACCACGCTCTTTTTGCAAATACGTGGCCTTAAACCACAATGTTTTCATTGTAAACAATGTGGTCATGTTGTCAATACATGCCCTAATTTATTGTGCTCTTATTGTAATCAAATTGAAAACTCTGCTCATCAATGCTCGATAGCAAACTCCGGAATAAAAGACCGGCTAGGAAAAGCACTAACGTGGAAAATTTCAATTCCTCGAACAATGCTTCACTAGATACAATTGACCACCAGAGAGCGCATGAAAATTACTCATTATGAATGACATAGATATTACAAAACATTGTCATAGCAGACCATCAGAAATCAATGCCAATTCTAACAAGAAGCAATCGATAAGCCTCCGGAATGAACTAGACGCCATTGCTATAAATAAAACCGCAATTGAGATAATGGATGAAGCCCCAATACCTGGTAAATTCAAGACGGATAAGATTGCCAATAATCCCACAGAAAAAAGAAAACCCAGACGCCCTGTTAGGGTGAAGCATGGGAGAAAGCCTGCCACAGGGAAAAATTGCAGTGATAACGAAGAACATTCTAATTCTGATGAACTGATTAAAAAAGTTAAAACTGTACATAAAGAAACTCAAGAGTCTGAAGCGGATGAGGTCGTGGTAGACGTACCTATTGAAGAAAATGAGGTTAGTATACCATATAGTTGTAAAGATCATGATATAGGATCAGGTATACTACATGAAAAATTATCAGAAAACATTTTTTATTCCTGCGGGACTAAAGAAGAAGCTTTAGCACTTGCTAATGATATTCCTCTAATTACATTTTTTTAAATATAGAGTAAACAGAGTATACTAATATATAGCGCTGTCTATTTTGTGAGATTGTAGGTGTATAATTACACACATAATTCCTTTGAGTAATTTGTTTTTTTTTTTGTTGTTGTTGTTTTTTACCATAAGTAAGTGAAAAGATAGTTAGATATATAGATACAGAATAGGATAACAACAATCTAATATATAACACACTATAGAGCTTAACTTGAATATTTTCCTGTTAAGCGTAAATCATAAACAATATATATTTATACACGGTTTTTGTATTTTTAAATCTAAACTGACTCAAGCATGCATATAAATATCGGAGCTCTCAATATCAGAGGCTTGAATTCTGATCAGAAAATCCATCAATTAATTAAATGGTATGATGTAGTCCAGTCACACATACTTGGCTTGTCAGAGACAAAAATATATTGTAACTCAGATATAGATCCTTCGAATTATCTACATAATAGAGGCTTCTCAATTTTTTCAAAAACATCCCTTACGCCATCTGCAGGCATGGATATTATAATATCTAAAACTTGTCCATTCAGATCATTTAAAATTCTTTATCTTGATGCACATATACTAATTATCTCATTCCACCACAAAGCTTTAGTTTTAAACATTATATTTGCATATCTACCTCCAGGGCCAACAATAATAAATAGATTAATATTAACAGTTAATTCAATCCTAGCTTCCTCTCCCTATTCATGCCTACTATTGGGTGATTTTAATATGTCCTACAGTAAATTTGTATCTAAGTGGTTATATAAGTTTGCTTTCCCTCTTATGAGTGGAGAGGGATTTCTACCAAATGATTCTGTATCATTCTACAATGGTAGACACTCCTCACTAATTAACCTTATATTCTATTCACCGATACTGCACCATCTAATTAGGCCATCGCTAAAAAACTCAACATTATCTGACCATTCAGCATTGTTTGTGGTTCTAGATCTGGATCTCACACATAGAAAAGTACTGTCAGCTGGAAAGACAATAAGAGTACTACTCCCTAGCAGAACTAATGAATTTTTATTTTCACAAATCTATATAGAACTTTTTAAAATGAATAAAATGGAGTTAGACCCTACACAAACCTGGTTAGCATTTGTAAATGTGCTTTCCTTTAATATTGATCACTTAACCCATACAGCCACCCCTCCTACTAAATTATTAGCACTTGTAGATGACATGCATAAAAAAATTAATCATTACCAGTCCACTGAAAACAACTGCAGTAAAATAGCTGCCATAAAAAACTTATACAACAAAACCTGTAATACTCTGAAGAAATACATACTAATAAAAAATAAAGGCTTTTTCTGGATCATACACATTCATTCTCTAGACATTTTATCTGCTGGGCATTAGGCCATCCCTCCCAAAAAAAATACCTACAGCAATTAGAATCAACAATGAAATAATTGCTGGTGACAGCATGCTAACTCCATTATATGAGTATTTTAAAAATAGTCTGCAAAACAATAATTTGTTTTGTCCTACCCCTTTATTTCTGGGAATCACAGAGGATGATGATATCTTTACAATAAATAATTTCAGGAAAAAAATTGCTAACATCCCAAACACTTGTCACCCAGGTATTCATGGAATTCCAAAATTTGTCTATGAACACCTAAGCTTTTTACTACTACTTATTTAAGGAATCTAGCCAATTTATTATCCAGACAAATTCATCATATACCTTGTTTGTATCCAATAATGCTTGTGCCTTTTCTTAAGAAATCTGAAGATATCACTACAGTTAAAAATATACGTCCTATATCCATGAGTCCATTGGGCATCAAGATTCTTGAATCAGTAATCAAAGATAAACTTGAACCCTTTATCTTACCTACAATAGCCAAAATGCAATTTGCAAAGAAGGGTGCCTCTACTGGTCTAGCTGCAATTGTTTTTAAGTCGGTTGTGGAGACAGTTAGAAAAGGGAAAAAATATAGCCCTATTGCCATTCAATTGGATATTAAAAAAGCATTTGACTCAATTCCAATAGACCAACTCATAAACCTCTTAAAAATGTTGTCTGTTCCCAAATCATTAGTCTATACACTTACTAATCTATTGATAAATAGAGAAATCCATGTGTCAACGAATGGAAAATACTCACCAGGTTTTAAACCTTATTGCTCTATCCCTCAGGGATCCCTGCTTAGTGCCTTACTGTTTATAGTGTATATAAATCCCCTCCTTAAAATGATTGAAGAAGGGATACCTGGTATTTTTGTCACACAATTTAAAAGTAACATTTCATATGTTGCTTATATGGATGACATTATCATTTTTCTATCAACACAAAAACATGTTCCCAAACTATTACATATTTTAGATCAATATTCACGGGAATATAAACTAGAATTCAATTTAGACAAGACATTTAGTTGGCAGATATATACAGGCAAACTAATACAATCTTATTTTAAAGGAAGCCCTGCCTCATTCCTCGGATTTCCCTTCCATCTTAGTAATACTGGAATGAGAACAAAAATACAGAATTCTCTTAAAGAAAAAATAGAAAAAAATATATGTTCCCTTTCTAAGTCATATCTTTCAGTTTACTCTAAAATCACATTGTTTAATATGCTTATTATGACAAGAATTACTTTTTAGCCCTATAATCATTTTCACCAAAGCCTTTACTTTGCATGTATACTCCATGCTCAAAAAACTTTTATGGGGCAAACACATTGCCTCCATCTCCATTAAAAAATTACAAAATCCATTAATTCATAATGGGCTAGGACTACACTCAATAAATATATTTAAAATACAGAAAACATTTAATCTGATTACCTCCTTGTCAACTCTGTTTAATCAGGTTGCTACATCATTAAAAATTACTCCAACGGATAGACCGTCCCCTGGTACTGGTTATTGGGCTGAACTAATAAAACCATTATTGAGCATGGATAAACTTACCTTCTCTCCCCCTACAGATAAGTACAAATATTGGCAAACATATCTATTAATAAATCAACCAACACTTAATAGTCAAAGCAAACCCATTTTGGGTCTAAACAATCGGCAACTTGTTAGAAGATTTAGATTCTGGAAGCTTGAGCCAAAATTTTTTGATTTTTTAATAAAGCTTAATTTAGGATCATTACCTACACTTTATTTTTATAAATATAGAAGAAATTGTATTAACATAAATGCTTTTTGCCCCCTTTGTAAAAAAGATTTTAAAAATCAAAAACATATATTCTTTGATTGTCAGTGTTATGATAATATACGCATTGCTCTTCCCAACCTATTTAACAATTCTTTATTTAATATTGCATATCTTTTTAAAACTTTCTCAATAGGTATTTTTGCTAGAAATAGAGCTAGTACATTCATCTTGTATGCTTTATGGTGTACTAGATGCATTTTTATATATAACAATAATCCTAGAAGACATCCTAATACATTTTGGATTAAACTGGAGATTATTAGGGAAAGAGACAGAAAGCTTGCCCCCTTTAACATTTTTCATGATACCTGGTCCTTAATGCATCAACAACTGAGACAGTGCTAAGGTGATATTACCTAATTGCTACAAGAGCATTATCATTTATGTATGTGTATAATCTTAAAAGCCTTTAAAAGGGAAAAAATCAAGAATTAGATACTAAAGAACTATATAACATTATGTAACCTGTATTAATTTATGTAACCTTTTTTTTTCTATTGATATATGTAATCTAAATTATGTAAGGTGTATATACTATCTAATCAGTTATAAGTAACCATATTGATTGTAAAAGTATGTAGTAACCTATGATCTTTGTAAATGTGCAATTATGTAATCTGGTCTCTCTTTTAATATATGTAATCATAACCAATTTTTATGTTACCTTGTATATACTCCCTAATCTATTATATGTACCCATATGGATGTAATCATTTGATAAAACCTGTAATCTTTGTAATTGGTACAAAAGCCTTATCATTTATCATGTTAATAATATTGAATGCCTATGGAAAAAAGAAGAAAAAAATTAGATACTGAAGAACTATATTACATATGTAACCTGTATTAATTTGTTACCTTTTTTTTTCTTAATATACATAATCATAACTAGTTTTTATGTAACCTTGTATATACTTCCTAATCGGTTATATATAGCCATATTGTTGTAAATGTCTGTTGTTACCTGTGATCTTTCTAAAAGTGTATTTCCTTTTCTTGGAATGTATGTAATCGTAATTATTATTTTTACCTTGTATATATATACTCCCAGATGAATAATATGTAACCATATTGATGTAACTTATGTTATATTGTATGACCTTTGTAAATATGTAATTTTTTTGGGAAATCAATGAAGTTCCTTTGAAACATAATAATAATAATAATAATAATAATAATAATAATAATAATAATAATAATAATAATAATAATAATAACAACAACAACAACAACAACAACAACAACAATAATAATAATAATAATAATAATAATAATAATAATAATAATAATAATAATAATAATAATAATAATAATAATAATAATAATAATAATAATAATAATAATAATAATAATAATAATAATAATAATAATAATAATAATAATAATAATAATAATAATAATAATAATAATAATAATAATAATAATAATAAAGACCGCAGCAAATCTCTGCTGAGGTAAGAAGCAATCCTTAAGTTCTCCGATGTAAGTATTTATTTTTTACTTTTGTTCAAACTTGTTATTCGCAAAACAAACATAATACAGGAAAAATCGAATTATATAATAGATTAATAGTGTTTTTTGAAAAATATCGGTGTGTTTTAATATCTTTTTTTTTAAAAAAAAATACTGACTTGAGTCAGAATAAATCATGGCTACTGCCCAGTCAAGCGTGAGCGAATTAAGCACCAATACGAAATTAACAACATCGTTAGTTTCAACATCGCCTATTTCATATGCAAAAGTACTTAAAAGTAATAGCAATACTACAGCACCAACTCAAATACCGCGCTTCCATAGAACAAACACAAATGATATTAAAAATCTTGATCTAAACACTCGAGAGGAAAATCAACCCCCAGCCGCAATCTGGACAAAAGAAACGCTTGAAAATGTGACGGACCGTTTCAGTAATACGGTGCCTTGTACGTTATTTGAAACATTTCGCAGGTTTTTTTCACCAACTTCGTTAGTACTCGCAGTAACCGATAATCAATGCTCATTATATCGTTTCCCAAAAGCTTTATTATATGAAGCAATCACGCAAAATGCACTATGGGAAACAATCTCTTGTATCACCGACCATCCAAATTCTCGATATATAACCATTGATTTTTATACTCAGCAGCAAAAAGAACGTTTTCAATCCACTATTTTAGCACTTGATAATTACGCACTCGTAATTATAGATGAAAACCGGAAAAATATAATTACTGGAGTGCTTAAAAATACTTATCTTAAATACAACGTACAAGATTTTCAAAAAATGATAAACCCATTTGGAAAAGTAATTGCCCTACAGCCTATATATTTAAAAGACACACCTATACCGATATGTAGTAATCGTTTTGAATTTAAAATAAAACTACATAAAAACGTAGATGCCTCAACGATTCCAACACAGATTACAGATCAAGAAGCGACACTCTCTCTTCACATAAGAGGTCTAAAGCCACATTGTTTTGGCTGTGGACAGAGAGGACACCTAGCAACTCAGTGCGATAACACAAAAAGCAATCACTGTGAACAAACTAAAATCCTCTCCCCAGAACAACCCAGTGATGAAAATAAAATTTATAATAACACTACATCCATTGGCAACCCAATAATAGAAACCGGAAAAAAACAGGTTCAAACACCCACAAACAAAAATAATAATGGAGCAGAATTGCCTATCCCAAAGACCAACCAAAAAAATAATAACACAAAAACTAACACAGAAATCCAAGATTCAAACGAAAATAATTCTCAAGAAACCACAACACAAAATACAGCAATTACATCACAGGATCAGCAGCTCAATAAAACAAAATGTGTACCAAGTAAAAATCAACAAACAGAAAGTAAACACACACAGTTATATAATGAAAATATAAATCCAGATAATATAAAGATACCAATAATAAAAAAAACTACAATTATAAACAAAACTGCATCAAACATAATGGATGCAATAGAAGCCCCTCTTCCACCTATTCAAGAGAATACACCAGAGGGAAAAAGAAAGCCAGGTAGACCATCAAAATATGAATCCAAAAAGGCAAAAAAAACAGACCAAAAGCACAACTCATCAGACATATACAATTTAGAAAATGATGAAATAGAAATGGATGTAAGCCAACAACAAATGGACACCTGTTCGGTTTCATCACAAATTGCCTGTATAGAGTCTGAAGCAATATTAAATGAAAGAAAAACTGATAATAAACCCAACAATGTCTTAAATATGTATCAGCATCCATCTACTGCAATATAAACAAAAATTTAGTATTTAAAATAAAATAAAAATCAATACCCTGTTAAAAAATTATTTAAAACATGAAGATAAAAATTGGTTCTCTCAACATTAGAGGCTTAAATGCCACCAAAAAACTTTTTGATCTCAAAAAATGGTTACATACAACACAACCACACATACTGGGGCTTTTGGAAACAAAAATATACAGCAGCTCTCAAATTGATCCATCAAAATATTTAGTCAGCCAAGGTTTTTGTGCCTGCTCAAGGCAATCATCATCACCATCAGGTGGCACAGGCATAATTATTTCCCACAACTGCCCTTTCGATTCTTTTAAAATTATATATATTGACTCTAATCTTATCATATTAACACTCCATCATAAAAATATCACACTTAACCTAGTATTTGTATATATACCACCAGGCCCTGTCATCATCTCCAGAATAATAGCAACAATAAATTCAATGCTTACAGCAACACCAAATCCCATAATACTCCTGGGAGATTTCAACATGACCTACCAAACTTTTGTCACCAAATGGATCCATCAAATAACAATCCCACTTATGAGTGCTGAGGGCTTTCTCCCATCAAACTCAATATCTTTTAATAACAATAGATATAAGTCACTTATTGATTTGTGTTTCTACTCACCAATGTTACATCATTATTTTAATCTTGAACTCTGTCCATCTATAATCTCAGATCATGCTGCTCAGTTCATCACCCTCGACCTAACAAAAATACAGAATACAACAATAGCCCTCCAAAAGACTATGCGAATACTTCTTCCAGCACAAACAACTGAATTCTTATATTCAGAAACATATATAATGCTCCAAAAACTTCAAAACATGTCACTCGATCCAGTACAAAAGTATATAGCATTCACCAATATACTTTCTTTCAACATCAATCATATTACCTGCAACTCAACACCCCCCACCAGATTATTAGCATTGGCAGATGAACTACATAAAAGAATAACCATTTCCAGACCAACTACAGATAATCAAACACAAATTAAAAAACTTACAGAAATGTACAACAATACATGCAATACACTAAAGCAATATGTAGCAATAAAAAAGAAAAAAATATGCCTTACACAACAACATACTTGGACCAGAGCATACATACGGTGGGCATTGGGATACCCATCCACAGTCAGAGTGCCTATGGCACTTGAAATAGATGGCTCTATAACAGCTGGACATAACATGATAAACCCAATATATCAACACTTTAAAAAAAAACTGCAAAAACAGAGAGGGTACATACCAAATGAAGACATATTTGGAGACCCTGAAACAGACACACCAATAACAACAACTGACATTGTATTTCAACTTGCAACAATAACAAACACATGTCACCCAGGACCACAAGGAATTCCCAAATTTGTGTTCAAACACCTTAGTCACTTCACAGCAAAATACCTGTGCGATCTAGCCAATTACATATCCCAAAAAATTTACAACATACAAAGTCTATACCCAATTGCAATGGTTCCATTTAACAAAAAACCAACAGCAATATCATCTTTATCTAATCTACGACCAATTTCAATGGGACCTTTAGGAATAAAAATTCTTGAAAGAGTGATAAAGGAAAAAATAGAACAACACATACTCCCTGTGTTATCATCAGCACAATATGCCAAAAAAGGATCATCCATTGGCCAGGGTGCCTTAATGTACAAAACAATTATCGAAGCAGTAAAAAAAAGAAAGAAATATGCACCAATTATAGTTCAACTAGACATTGAGGCGGCTTTTGACTCAGTGCCTATAGCCAAATTATTAGACGTGCTGAAAAAAACAACAACACCTCCATCCCTACTATATATAATAGCCAATCTGCTACTCAGCCGTGAAATTCACATCACATTGAATGGAAAAAAATCACCAGCCTTCAGACCGAGTCAATCCATCTCACAAGGATCCCCCCTAAGTGCCTTGCTCTTTACAATATATATAAATCCTCTATTAATAGAGATACAGAAAAAAATAAAAGGCATTCAAATTCCAAACACTGCTTTAAATATATCATGCATAGCCTATATGGACGATGTAACCATTTTCCTCCCCTCTAAAAAGAACCTCCCCATATTACAAGAGATAATCAAGAATTATACCTCAAATTTTAATTTAAAAATTAACACAAATAAAACTGCTGCATGGTCAATATACACAGGCAAGCACTGTACAGAGATGTTTAATGGTAAACCATCTGCTTTCCTTGGTTTCCCATTCTACCTTGGAACCAATGGAATGAGGCAAAAAATTCAAAATAAATTAAAAAAAGATGCTGAAAAAATCACAGCCTCACTTGAAAAGTCATACCTGTCAATATATGCAAAGGTAGCACTATTTAATCAACTTATAATTACAAAAATTACATACTATACACCTATAATCAAATTTGCAAAAACATTCATATCTAAAATCTCGTCAATCTGTAACAAACTAATATGGAAGAGAAAGACAGTGGCAATCTCTTTAAAAAATCTGAGCAGACCACCACATAGCAATGGACTTGGACTCCATACAATCAGTGTTTTTTACACACAGAAATCAGTAAATCTAATAACAGCAACCATAAAAAGATTTCCAGACCTGGAGTGTGTAATCAGTATAATACCCACAGACAGACCACCCCCTTCATATGGATATCTATCCACACTGATTGAAGAACTCAAGCCAATATACAACAAAATATCACTCAAAAATGACAACAAGTATACATACTGGGACATTTACAATATACTACATCCAAACCAGACACCCAATCTACATCCATCAGTTCTTGGAATAGACAACAGGCAACTACTGCAACAATTCAGAAAATGGTCACTAGAACCAAAATTATTCGATTTTCTACTTAAGCTTAATCTCAATGCTCTACCCACAACCCATTTCCTTAGATTTCATAGATTCTATACAAATATAGACCCCATGTGTGGGCTATGTCATAGAGAAGAAGAGATCCAAGATCATTTTCTTCATTCCTGCAGTGCCCTAGAAACAATACGTCACACAATGTTTACCACATACAGAAAGGCTATAATTTCAATTGATGAAATAATAAATACGTTTAAAAAAGGCAACAACCCTGCTATTCGTGCAGCAACATACAGCCTTTATGCCTACTGGTGCACCAGATGCACTTTTGCACTTGCCAATAACCCTCGATGCCACCCAGCAACATATTCAATAAAACTAGAACTGTTAAGAAAAAGAGACAGCATCCTAGCTCAACCAGATATATTTGCAGCCACATGGTCACACCTGAAACAAAGATCCAGTCTATGAAATATAAAGACCAATAAGATAGATGATGAAAATAAAGATAGATGATGACATTTTCAACATCAGCATTTTTTCCAACTTTAAAAAAAAATGCAAGCATAAACTGAACTAAATAGAAGACCAAATTTAAAAACAAGAAGAAAAAAAAAGTATGCAGAAAAGATAAAGACTTATATACTGAAAGTTGTAATTTGTTTTTCATTTGTAAAAAATCAATATATGACTCTGTAACTTTTTAGACTCAATAAAGTTTTGCTTTGAAACATAATAATAATAATAATAATAATAATAATAATAATAATAATAATAATAATAATAATAATAATAATAATAATAATAATAATAATAATAATAATAATAATAATAATAATAATAATAATAATAATAATAATAATAATAATAATAATAATAATAATAATAATAATAATAGCAGCAGCAGCAACAGCATGATAATTTTTCTGCTTTTAAAACATTGATTTCAGTTCAATTTACATGTCCAGTACAATATATAAAAACTAAATACAATAAATTAATTCTATATGTATTTTTTCACATACTTTATGATTTTGTATTATATTTTTTTCTGTTTATATGGTTACATTGGATGGTAAGTTTGCTTTAGGCTATGGATCTGAAATGAATTGTTTTTAAATACATGTATTTTAATGCATAGTTGAAGGAACAAAATGTTTAGGGAACATTTAGTTTTAGAGCAATTACATTTATTGCATGATGTTATTATAGTTTGAATATTGGTAAAATACATGCCTGATATATTACATTTTCTAAATCAGTTTCTACTGGAAAAGAAAAAAAAGGCTAAGAATGGTCAAAGTGATATCATTTTAGCATTTGAGTGTTTAAATATTACATGACCTTTCAAAAAAGTAACCCCACTATTACTTATTATTTTCACTGTGAATTATATCTTCTTTACATATCATTTGTAATAATATTATATTGTTATTATTAGAGTGCAGTAAACGTGTAATGCTATAATAGGCTCTCACAGTTTAAAGATTAACCTAAATTGCCAGATATTCGATTTAATACATTTTACATAAATATGAATAAAATTTATATAGAATAATTAAAATGATTTTAAATCCTGAATATATATGTAATAATTATGTCATAAGGTTTTTTTTTTATATAAAAAATGTCGAAGCTATAGATTTATATTATGTCCTCGGGTTGGATCACATCGTTTGTAATGTGTAATTTAACTTCCAATTTAATACTGACTGTCTTAAGCAAAAATTGTGTAATTTCTTTGAACAGCTTTTCAAAGGCCTGCTTTAAAAAAGCAATAAATGTTTATTGAACCAGCTTAAGGCCTGTCTGAAAAGATTACAATATTTTATGTTTCTAATAATTTTTATTTTAAAGCAAAGTGTTTAGAATTTCCTGTATTAAATGAAGCAGGACAAATACTTGGGGCTTAAATATATCACAATTACATTTTTAAAAATATAATTTAAAAAATTTAATGTAGTTCTGAAATAAAAAGTATATTTTAAAAATGAATGTTAGTGTATACATAATATAAAGACACATATTGGGAAAACGATTTTTTCAGGTTTCAGTCAAGCTTAGGTTGTTGTTTTTTTTTCCAGATAGTTAATCCATAGGGAACCTAGTCAACCCATAGGAACCTAGTCAACGATTCAATACTGCTTAGTAAGTAAATATCTAGTTATCTTGAGATATAGGATCAAATGTGGTAAAATGCTCAAATCAGCATCATCTGAAAATTTAAAAATTAGATAAGTCATATCAAGTATATATATATATAGGGGATTTGAATCCAGACTTTCAAGCAACCTTCAACTATCCACACTATGTCATATTACTGATACACATGACCACCCACATGCAGAAAAAATAGTTGAAGGTTGCTTGAAAGTCTGAGTTCAAATCCCCTATATTTATAATTAAGTTCCAGATGTAAGAATGCCTGTATTTCAAAACTTACACATTAAGCCTGCATTCTGCCCATCTCTCTTCTATGTATTTAAATAGATACTGTCCTATGCATGAGGGGTCAGAGTGACTTGAGGTCAACATGCATATAACAACAATATTGGCATCAGCATGGGATTTGGGCATTCTATCATCAGATTTTCAATGGTATAGATGGCTGAAGAATTGGAGGTTGGAATAGATTGAAACCTATCCATTAAAGTGTAAAGATTTGCTATCTTAATATAAACTGAGCACTGATTATATAAATGTGTGGGAGATGATAATCTGGACCAACTGATGAGTGTGCTGGTTCAGCATGAAATACATATATTGGTGATTATTTATGTTTTCTACATGTGTGTGGTCATGTGTATCAGTAGTATGAGATAGTGTGGAAAGTTGAAGGTTGCTTGAAAGTCTGAGTTCAAATTTTCTATATTTACAATTAAGTTCCATGTATAAGAATGCCTGTATTTCAAATCTTTCAAGTATATATAAGTATAGAATTTTTTTCTTGTGATTACTTATTTGAAATAAAAGAAAAATTATAAATATACTAAAATGAATCTTTTTGTTAGACATTTTGAAATAGAAAGTTATAGATTTGGAAATGAAGACTTAAAGAATGCAATATTCACAATAAACTAATACATAGAGTAATATAAATATTATATTATTGTTTGGGATTTTGTAAGAAATTTTACTCTCAGAAGTAATAAAGCTGGAGACATGATTGATGGCCTTAAACTTCAGAGTTTTTATGTTCAGAGAGCTATACCATGCACTAAACCAAAATTCATATAATTTTATTTGCTATTTTATCATCACCATCATGTATATATATACACATATAGTCTTTTGCATTTTAAATAATTTTAACTTATTATTAATAAACATTAATCTCTCTATGCTGTTGCTTTTAGGATATTTAACAAAGTGAAAATTAATCCCGTCCATTTGATCAATATTAAAAAAGTATGGCTGTTAAACACTATTAACTTGTTTTGTTCAGTTTTTTTTTCTTATCCCATTTAGCATAATAAATAACACAGTATCTACTTCCTAAAAATTCTTTAAACTATCCATGCATGTCTCAATGAAAAGGTGGCAATTTCAGTTCTGCCTGCAGCATCTATTCTGAATAAATGCAGGTGTTATATAGCATGTAAAATTTTTATGTTTTATTTGATTTACAGTCAATTTTTTCATTTGAAAAATGATGAATATCACTTTATTTATTTTTATTTTTTTCGATTATTTATGCACTTATATATTTTCTCATCACTAGAATTAGCATAGTCAGTATCAGAGCCATGATCATCACTTATCTTCCAAAGTAAGTGTTACATATCCACTGAGGCAACACTCTCCAAGAATTTTTCTCTCTTTTATCTAATTTTTAAATACACGCAACTATTTTCTTTACTAATGTTATCAATCAACTTTTTTCTTCTCCTGCATCTTTTCCTTGTATTTTCTTCCAATACAGTTTTCATAATTTCTCCATCTCTAAGAATATGCTAATCCACATCTTTTTTTATTATAATTTTTATATAAAGCAATAGTTCTCATTTCAATCATCCACACAATAATCTCTTATCTTTATTAAAAGCTTGTTTAGCCATTTCAATTCCCATTTTAATTACTTTATTTCTTCTTTATTAAACAGTTTCTCAAACATTTAAATGTATCAGTCTAATTTGTAATATCTTGTCCAATGCTTATTCCATTATAATATGTTTAAAGACAGAATAAAAGATTATTTTTAAAAAATAAATAAATAAAATGCTCTGCATATTTCAGAGCAATGGTAAATTGGCAGACTACACTCTGTTCTATTACTTCTGATGCTTAAACTTCTTATTAATTCCCATATCAATAAATCATTTGATTATTATATTTATTAGCAAATGTAATGACTTTTAATGACATCTTTTAAACAAGTTTTTATTTTATATATATATATATATTATTATTATTATTATTATTATTATTATTATTATTATTATTATTATTACTATTATTATTATTATTATTATTATTATTATTATTCAGCTTTATTAGAATTCTAATTAGTTCTTCATATTCAAAAATTTATAAAATGTATAAAATAGGAAACAAACACAAAGTCTATTTGCAGCATTATTAGTAACATTAACAAACTCTCCATACAGTAGTGACATCAAATACCAGCCTTAGTAATCAATAGATACAAGAAGGTTTGTGCATAAAATTTCTATCTAGGGCCTACTCATCCAATATTTCCAGACTAGTTTGTAGCTTTCATCAGTGAGGAATTTGGATTTGAGAGCACTACTTCTAGATCTTAGGATCTAATGCAACTCTCCAGAAACCACCTTTACCTATTTAGTTAATTATAAAATAGGTAAAAGTTGGTTACTGGAGAGTTGCATTAGATTCTAAGAACTAGATGCAGTGCTCTTACATCCATGGCTTCTCACTTATGAAAGCTACAAGTTAGAATCTAGTCTGGGAACATTGGATGAGTAGGCATTAGATAGGGATTTTATGCCTAAATCTTTATGAAACTATTGTATGAAGAGTTTGCTGTTATTAATAGCCTGTGTAATCATATGAAATGGTGATAACCTGATGCTTTGATAGTATTATTATTATTTGCTGAAAACATTGAATTCAAACTATTCGCTAAATCATAAAAAATTCCGAACAAAACTAAATCAAAAGTGTCATAAAAAATGATAGTAATAAAGATTTCATTTCATAAAAGGCAAAAAATATATAAATATAGGTATATGATTGAAAAATTATTTTACTTGTAATCAAAAATGATTAATTAAAACAAACAAAAAAAAAAAACAAGAAAACTTCAAATGTAATCTAGTATTTTTAATTAAATACTAAGTCAAAAATTATGAGAAATTTATAAACAGATATGTTATTTGCAACAAATAATTAAAATAAATCATTATTTTAAAAAACGCCTTCCTACTTATATTTATGCAAATATTACTTATAATTTTTGAATTGGGTTAAGATTGCAATTAAAAAATGATTAAGTGTTTAGGTAACATTATTATTTTATTTTTAAATATTTAAAAAGAACTAGCTCTCAGGTATATAAAAAAAAATATAAGAAATTAATTTCTAATTGTAAATTAAAATATATATATATGACATAATTTTGAATTTAAAAATCTGTGCTTGTATGACGTTGTTTGTCCATACACTTATGCAAATATAAGATCAACATCAAAATTGCTCTACCTAAAATGAAAGGATATAGCTGCATGCAAATCAGCAAATGCAAACCAATAAGTGAGATATATTAAAACATTAAAGTTGATAGACAATCTTCATAAAGCTGGTTTATAACATCAACAGAGTTGGGAAAATAATTTAATAGCAATCCAGATAATTCATTGCTGTGACAATGAATCCAATAATCAAAAACACTTATGAGATTTTGCTACCATAATGTATTAGCAATCAACCATGTTTCAAAGAAGTATGATGGCTAATTGATCTATGTAATAAATTATAACATGTTTAATGGAATATATGAACTGTTGGATGTGATTGACAATTATGGTTTCAGAAGACATGACTTAATAAACATAAAAATTCAGGTAATCAGAGAAATGATAATAATTGAAATATCAATGTAAACTACTTATGTGATTTAATGTGGTTGTAAATGAAGCTTTAAAAATTTCTGAATCAATTCTCATCTGAGTAGAGTAAAAAAAACCCCTCAGTTCAGCCATTTAAATGGAATTGTGTTAAATCTGCTATTTAGATTCCTGAATGTAACTTAACTAAACATATATATATATATATATAATTGTAAGGACTTAAATTCAGACTTCAAACTCATCACATCTATTCAATCTATGATCAATGATCTCCAATATATTTATTTCATTCTGAATCAGCACTCATCAGTTGGTCTAGATCATCTCTCACACATAATTACAAACACTGCCCAGTTTATATTAAGAAAGCAAACTTCAAACTGTAATGATCAAGCTTCAATCTTGTCCACTCTCCAACTCTTCAGACATCTAATTGAAAATCCAAGAATAAAATGTTCAAAGCCTTTGTTGATGCCATTACTATTGTCATCCTTGGATTTTCAATGATATGGATGGCTGAAGAGTGAAAAAGATTGAACATTGCCCATTAAAGTTTGAAGATTTGCTACCTTAATATATATTAAGCAATAATTGCATATGTGTATTGAAGCTGGAAATCTACCCTGCAGATTTGCGCTTCACCTAGTGCCAATTATATAGTCACTAGAACTGGTTTGAATCTGAATTATATATATCTAATAGGCAATAGTATATATAGAGAGAGATGTATGGATACACAAACATTTAGTTCATTTGCCCATTCAACTTATACATGTGTATATGCATATGAAAAGGAACATTTGAAAGTTATAAAATTTTATAATTTTATTTCAATGACTTTCTAACCAATTTATATTATATATAAAACAATTTATATATATTTTGTAAATCTTATATCTTGCAAGTAGTAATTTATATAAAAATAGAATTGTTAATTAAGAAACAAACCCCAGTATGTTGAATATTTATTGCTGGTAGTTTGTGAGATAAGATTTTCATTTAAGAGACAAACCGTGGTATTTTTGAAAATTTATTGCTGTTAATTTGTGTAAAATAAAATTGTCATTTGAGAGACAAACTGTGGTAGTTTTGAAAGTTTATTGCTCCTAATTTATGTAGAAATACAATTGTCATTTAGAAGACAAACCACTGTAGTTGGGAAATTTTATTGCTAGTAATTTGTGTATATTTAAGTAATATTTAATAGTTGAGCAATGCCATTTGCTGAACTTTGTATCAATCTTAAAATACATACAAGGTCATAGATTCCAGAGATTTTTAATTATTTTATCTGGTCATTTATTGTTGTGATTGTTTTCATTCCTGCAGTGGCTGATTCTTTAATGTGTACTTATGTATAAATAGCTAAAATTTTATAATTTTTGGTCTGCTTTTTGTTTCGTGCTCCATTCAGAGATATACTTCACGCCAGTTTGTGTTGTGTAGCAAAATCATGGAGGGATAAAGAAATCATCCACCCCTACCTCTGGGAGGCTTATCTAGCTCACTGTGCCCAGTTAGAAACATCTAAACCAAATATGCAATTTGACCAGTAAAATGTATGCTTGAAAGACTCTTCAATCTCTACCAATGCCTGTTTCAAACCCAAGCTAGCCCATGATCATGATCGATCGACACCTATATCATCGCATCCTCAAGCCCAAGGTAATATCCATCTTGCCACTAGCTATAAACTCTGAATTAATAAATTGTTCTAATTCTAAACTATATTGTACAACATTCCTTCTTTACTTAATTTTAAAGCTGTTATATAAATACTAATAATGTCTGCGATTTATTATAAAATTTTGTTTTGACTATATTGTGTGACTTTCCTTACTTAATTTTAAAGCTGTTATATAAATTCTAATAATGTCTATGTGATTTATTATAATGCTATATCAATTTTCTGGTTTGGTGTGGCAATTTAGAATTAATTGACTTTTATTATTTTATAATTCTAATTCATTTTGATATGCCAAGAAAGTATACTATCTGGCGAGTGAACTTACTCCCCTCCCTAGTTTTCTTCTATTAAACTAAGGAGACTTTAACTTTCTTTAAAGTTTGTTGTTATAAACTCCCTCGGTTTTATACCAATTATTTTCAATAATTTTATTTTTTAAGTGACTGGTAGGTCTTGATATTTACTTTGAATTATTACACCTAACTACAAAATTTAATCTTCACCTCATCATTAAAGTTATTATCATCTTAACTAATTAATTCTCACCAGCAGTGAATTTAATATGTAATTTATAATTTTATTGTAATAATAAATAATAATGTGAAAGGCTTGTATTGTGTAAGTGGTAATCACAGTTATCTATGCAATGATTGCTGGTAGAAATATGGAGATTTTTCTGAGGTGGGGGAGAAAGCAATTTCTTTCTTTTTAGTTTTGATTCCAACCCCTTTATGTGCATTTATTGATCATTAGTAATGGCCCCGGATGGTTTGCATTAAGCATTCCATTGTACAGGAGAGCATCATATAAGAGTCAGGTATGTATTAATTTATCATGGTCATTAGTGACATGAACTATTTATATGTTTTGGGTGTTATAAGTGTATCATTGCAATCATTATTTATAATTTTCTCACTTTGTCATTTATGTTGGGGATCTTTGGAATGACCAATCCCACTATTCATCATTCCTCTAAAAGTAGATGTAGTTCCTACTCTGGAATCTTCTCCAGGAACCCCCAATGAATCAGTGTATGGGAAACAAACGGATGAACTGTCCCAACACCCACTTGTGCCATTACTCTTCTGAGATATGACCTTTGCCATCATGCAGGCATACTCTTTTTCATACCAATATGACAAACCCACTCAAGTGTGTCTCAAATGACCACCTCTCTAAATACCATTGTGAGTGTTAACGTAATACTGCCTTAGTATTATTAGTAAGTTGTCTATCCACCTGCAATGCTCTCTACCTGTTGTAATTGCATGTCATTCGCCTTCCATTCATTTTTAATTTCTAAGTCAGATTATGCATTACAGCTTTTTTTAAGCTGAATAGTTTTGCTCCCATGCATCTGAGTGATCTCGTAAATAGCATATGACCCAAACTCTTATTTATATATGTATAATGACCAATACAACTCCTTAGTGTGAATCTATAATATATTAAATGAGGGTTAAGTTACAAGATACTATTGGTTACCTAATTGATTTACTTGATTCTTGGAATATTAACCGCACCACAATATCTGAACAACCTCACAAATGACCCTTGTTCTAGATATGTAATAATTGCACTAACTAACTTTATGTAGTAACAATTTATGTATTTATATAAATTCTATGATTTATTGACTCATCTCTAAAGTGCATGATTGCAAATCAAAACACAATCAAAGTTGTAACTATCATTGCCCAGACATTCTATGCAGCTATTTTTGTTATTATTGTATTTAATTGTTCAATAAATTTATATCATATTATTTTCTATATTTTCACATTTGAAAGATTTTATTGGTATTATTAATTAATTCCCTTTATTTAAAGTTGCCTTGAATGATATTACGTATCTGATTATTAATCTATTAAAGAATAGCCTACCCCGCTCTTTAAGTAGTATATTTTGTAATAATCATTTGCTAATTATTTAAATATTATCGATTTCAAAGTTTCTTTGCTCACCCTTTTCTTATTGCTGGGCCTGGAGTAAATGAAAGCTTTTTAGTATCCTCAAAAGCATTGTCCGTATTGTCAGAGGCCCTGGAGCATGGGCAAATGGGTTAGCATTTAGTATTGTTTCAGACCTGTGTATCTTGCACATTGCTAGACTGCTATAGTTTGCTTGGATTCTAGGTCTGGTTGAATGAACACATGATTTTGACCGGTACAGAGTTTTTTTCTTTCCCAGGCATGGTGCGCAATGTGGGGCTGCGTCAATTACTTATCATCGCCCTGAACCGACCATAACTATATATATGTCAAATTTTATTCTCTCTTTTCAAATATATATAAAGTTTTTTCCTCTCCCGGGTATCTGAACTGAATATATGCCGAAAAATACAATATTTCATCATCTATATATAATTTGATATGTAATGCAATATACACATATGGTTTCCTAGATATAAAAGTGATTTGTTTTTTTAATGTTATATTGATTAGATAAAATCAAAGACCTCTTTATGATTGTAATATTAATGAGGAAGTTCAAAATGAAGATCCTGTTTTATGACTGCCAGTTAAATTTATAATTATGACAAAGTTAAGCACTTTACTTTAAATCAGGTGATAATAGTTTTTTATTGTCATTGGACAATATTAGTGAAATACCATGTTTTCCATCTATAAATTAAAATCTTGTTTGTTTGATAATTAATTGATTAAACATGGAGACCTGGTTTTACAACCATGAAAAAAAAAAACAGGTATTTTTTTGCTGTCTTCTTTAATAACCATGAAAAATGGAAGCTGTGTTTTAAAATTAAAACTTATCTGCCACAGCCATAAGTGTAAAACTTATTTTGCTTTGTTATAACGCCATGTTTTATAACTGTAATTTACAGTTTTCAAAAGTATTTAAATTGAGAAATATTTGACCAGATATTAATTATTATTTTGTCTCAAGGTAACATGTTTTACAACTGTGATTTTAATTTTTTTGTTTGAAATTATTTAAAGGAAAAAATGTGTGACTGCTATTGAATGATTCTTTTGTTTTGTTATAACACCATGTTTTACAACCATAATTTAAAATTTTTTTGAAATTATTTAAATTGAGAAATATTTGAGCTATTAATTATGATTTTGTTCATTGTAATACCATGTTTTACAACCGTAATGTTAAATTTTTGTTTAAAATTATTTAAACTAAGAAATATTTGACCCGCTGTTAATTTTCTGTTTTGTGATAACACCATGTTTTGCAAACATAATTTGAAATTTCCTTTTTGAAATTATTTAAATTGAGAAATATTTGATGCTATTTATTATCCTTTGTTGTAACACCATGTTTTACAACCATAAATTTAATTTTTTTGTTTGCAATTATTGAAATTGAGAAATAGTTGACCATTAATTGTTATTTTGTTGTTATAACACCAGGTTTTACAACTATACATTTAAATTCTCTTTGTGTGAAATTATTTAAATTAAGAATATCTGACACTATTAATTATTGTTTGGTTTTGTTTTAACGCCATGTTTTACAACTGTAACTTAAAATTTTTGAAATTGTTTAAATTGAGAAATATTTGATGCTATCAATTATTATTTTGTTTGTTGTAACACCATGTTTACAAATGCAATCTAAAATTTTTTTTGAAGTTATTTAAATTGAGGAATATTCAATGCTATCAATTATTATGTGGTTTTATTGTAACACCATGTTTTACAACCATAAATTTAAATTTTCTTTGTTTGAAATTTAAATTGAGAAATAATTGACACTATTGATTATTATTTGGTTTTGTTGTAACACCATGTTTTACAACTGTAGATTTAAATTTTGTTTGCAAAATTATTTAAAGTGAGAAACAATTGACAGCTGCTATTCATTATTATTTTGTTTGTTGTAACACCATGTTTTACAACTGTAATTTAAATTTTTTTTTGTTTGAAATTATTTAACTTGGGAAACATTTGACCAATATTAATTATTATTTTGTTTTGTTATAACACCATGTTTTACAACCATAATTTACAATTTTTTTCGAAGTTATTTAAATTGAGAAATATGCTATTAATTATTATTTTGTTTATTGTAACACCAACCATAATTTAAAAATTTCTTTGTTTGAAATTAATTGAATTGAGAAATATTTGACACTATTAATTATTATTTGGTTTCATTGTAACACCTTATTTTTACAACCATAAGCTGGTGCTATTAATTATTACAGTATTTGGTTTCATTATAACACCATGTTTTACAACCGTAATTTAAATTTTTTTTTCGAAATTAGTTAAATTGAGAAATATTTGGATGCTATTAATTATTATTTTAGTTTTGTTGTAACACCATGTTGCACAACCATAATTTTAAATTGTTTGTTTGAAATTATTTTAAATTGAGCACAATGTGACCACTATTAATTATTATTTTGTTTGGTTGTAACACCATGTTTACAACTGTAATTTTAAATTTTTTTTGTGTTTTGATTGAAAGTATTTAAATTGAAAACTATTTGACCTCTATTAATTATCATTTGGTTTTGTTATAACACCATGTTTTAAAACCGTAAATTAAAATTTTTTTTTCGAAAGTATTTGAATTGAGAAATATTTGATGCTATTAATTATTGTGTGGTCCTTAATTATTATTTCGGTTGTAACACCATGTTTTACAACCATGATTTAAATATCTGGTTTTATTGTAACACCATGTTTTGCGACCATAAATTTAAGATTTTTGTTTGTTGTGAAATGATAAAGTGAAAAACTATTGACTTTATTAATTACTATTTTGCTTGTTGTAACATTTTTACAACCATAAACTAAATTTTTCTGTGAAAACATTTAGAGTGAGAAACAATTGAGAGCGAATCATTATTATTTTGTTTGTTATAACACCTTGTTCGAATTTAATTAAAGTTATGAAGCCATATGCTACTACCATAAGTGTAATTGATTTACTACCACATAAAATTTTGTCTTTCCTATTGTATGAGTAGAAAGTGAGAATTTTGGTTTTGATTTGAAACCCATGTGCTACAGACACAGTTCTCAGTCTCGAAATTATGATGTGTATACATTGTTTTATTTTATGTGCATAACTTGACAATTAAGAATATGTGGGATGTTGAGCTAGCCCCATGAATAAGGCATCATTAATCTTGATAACATGGTGCTGTGGTAGCTGAATTAAATCACCAGTCACTTCTATAAATTTTGTTATCAAGTCTAAAAACAAAAATATAAATAAATGCAATAGTAATATAATGATAGTTCTTGGCAACTGATTTTTTTTTCATCAATGATCTTTGGTGAGTGAGATTCAGTGGGAGAGTGACAAAGGGGAGAAAAAGAAGAAAGGCAGAATTTTTTTATATACATGTTGAATGCTTGAAATAGTGAACCTTCTTTTAGTTTATTTCAGGGGCAAGGGAGTGACCAATGTGGACAGTCCAGGAATGAAGCATCAATGGATCATGCTGAATTATAAGTAAATTAATTTTTTGTTGTTGTGTGTTTTATATAATTCTTTAGTATCATGCTTGGGATGGGTAGAGATTGTAATGATAGTTCAGGTCAGATGAGGAACAGTGGGAATGAGCTAAAAGATGAGTAAGCAGAGGGGGAGTGAACATGCTAGTTATTGTGATTATTATTTAATTATATCAAAATAGACATCCTATGATATTAAACCAAAGGAGAAGTTAAAATAGAAGGAGAAACCAAATCCACTATGGATGAGAGCAGAGAAAATGAAATCCTGATAGCCATGCTCCAAAGCATAATGGCCCAAACCAGAGAAATGGAGGTTAGACTGGTGGAGTCAAACCAGAGAAATGATGAGGAGTTCAGGAAGTTGATTCAAAGAATTGAGATAAGGTTGGAAAAGAAGTGGGGACAAGCTATAAAAGTGATCGAGAATGAAAGACAGTTTTCACCAATAATAATAGAAGTGGAAGAAAGGAAGGCTAGGACGGTAAACCAAGAGAGGAAAACCGATCTTGTAAAAGAGGAAGATTTGAAAGTCTTGATGTTGCAAAAGATTCAGATATGGATTGCCATTATCATCACAAACTAGTAAAGTCATCCAGAAGATAGTCTCCAAGAAAACAAGCCTGATGAAACTGCAGATTCTTGTATGCCAGGCAGTGAGGATGCTAAAAAGAATGTAATTGATATATCTGAGGTAGAACCAGTAAAAAGCGTAATTACAGGGGAAGAAGAAAAGGCAGAATCTCCTTTTGAAATAAGATTAAAAGAGCAAAGAATTGATTTAGAAGTTGTAGAAGAAATGTTACGAGTTAGTATTCAAAAAGAGATGTTGGAAATGAGTGAAAAAAATAATTTAGTGGAGGAACATGTTAAAATAGAAAGGGAGTCATAGGATACAGTCGAAACTGTAATCAATAATAAAAGTTTTTTTGCTGAAAAGTGAAATGTATGAGATTTTTAAAATTCAATATTATATTTGAAGAAACTTTACAAGTTCCAATCAAAGATATTTCAAAGGAATCACAAGTTGAAAATCCTATTATGGATAAAGCAAAATTTGAGATTATTAAAAAGGAAGAAATTAAAATCACAAAGGGTGATATTGAAATTGTCAATCCACCTTTAGGAAAATTGCTAATTGTGGAATATATCTTTAAAATTGCAAAAAGAGAAGCAGTAGATACAGAAGCCAAGACTGATATAATATCAAACACAGTAAAAGAATGTAAAATGGATGTGGCGATAGTAGAAGCCTATGAAATGGTTGTAGAGATTAATAAGCATAAAATTGATACAAAAACTGTGGAAGAGTTATGACTTGATGAAGAAAGTGTAGAAGAATTTAAAAGGGATGCAAAAACTGCTGATAAGTTGCATGCTGATTTAATAAAATTGACGCTGTGAATACTGATAATTGTAATATCAATATGGAGATATCAGAAGATTCAAAACTTTATTCAGAGACTGCAGTGGATATTGAAATTGATACAGAAAACATAAAAGGGATGAAACCTGATGTGGAAATCATGCAGGAATCACTTGAGCAACAAAAGATAGTTCAGAACAATGAGAAGTCTATAGATACTGAAGTAAATGAGAAAGAATACAAAGTAAACCTTCTTCCAACATCATTTAAAAGTGTTATTTTTATTGAAGAAATTAAGCCAAAATCTTTCCCAAAAGTACCAAAAATAGATGCAATTGAGGTTACAAAAACTTGCATAGATTGAAATGTTTTAGAAGATAAACCTATCTCAGAAATTCCCAAAATGGATAATAATGTAATAGAAGATTCAAATAAAAATGAAATTCCAATAGAAACATTAAAAGATCATGTTGCAAAAGATAAAATACAAGAATTAAATAGTAATTTGGAAATTATGGAAAGAAGAGAGAAACTGCTTTCAGGAATGATCATGAAAATAGCACACACTATGATGGAAGATCTAGATAAAGAACAGGATAGACAGCAGAGCAAGGAAGAAGAGAAAGAAGGTTCAAGAGATAAATATTGGAAAGATGATAATAGTGCCTTCATCCTAAATGACAATGGAACAGGCAAGGGTGTTTTCAATGCCAGAAGTCTCAAACAATACAACAACTTACCCCCAAATCCTGGGAAAATATAGATTATTCTTAGACATGCAGCCCCTTTGGAAAGACCTCATGAAACCAAATTGGACATGATAGTATTGTAGTAATAGTTGTTTAAAATTTATTCTAGAAATTCTAGCTTGTGTAATTAATTGAATAGGATCAGAAGGGATAGAGCTGACCTTGGTGGGTGTTAAGGACTTATGCATTTTAATAATTAATAAGGCTATACTTTACATGATATGGAAGTTGTCTGTCAATAACCCTTGGTCATTCTCTACACCACTGGAAAACCATAGTAAGTAAAATGGTTTTTTTTGTTTTTTTTCCCAGAGTCGATGGATATGAAGCTGGAAATCTGCCCTGCAGATTTGTGCTTCACCTAGTACCAATTATATAGTCACTAGAACTAGTTTGAATCTGAATTATATATATTTAATAGGCAATAGTATATATAGAGAGAGATGTATGGATACACAAACATTTAGTTTGTTTGCCCGTTTAACTTACACACATGTATGTGCATATGAAAAGTAACATTTGGAAGTTATAAAATTTTATAATTTTATTTCAATGACTTTCTAACCAATTTATATTATATATAAAACAATTTATATTATATATATTTTGTAAATCTTATATCTTGCAAGTAGTAATTTATATAAGAATTGTCAATTAAGAAACAAACCCCAGTATGTTGAATATTTATTGCTGGTAATTTGTGTGAGATAAGATTTTCATTTAAGAGACAAACCACAGTATTTTTGAAAATTTATTGCTGTTTAATGTGTGTAAAATAAAATTGTCATTTGAGAGACAAACTGCGGTAGTTTTGAAAGTTTATTTCTCCTAATTTATGTAGAAATACAATTGTCATTTAGAAGACAAACTGCTGTAGTTGGGAAATTTTATTACTAGTAATTTATGTAAGTTTAAGTAATATTTAATAGTTGAGCAATGCCATTTGCAGAACTTTGTATCATTTTAAAAATACACACAAGGTCATAGATGCCAGAGGTTCTTAATTATTTTTAGCTGATCATTTATTGCTCTGATTGTTTTCATTCCTGCAGCGGCTAATTCTTTAATGTGTATTTATGTATAAATAGCTAAAATTTTATATTTTTTGGTCTGCTTTTTGTTTCATACTCCATTCGGAGATATACTTCATGCCAGTTTGCATTGTGCAGAAAAATCATGGAGGGGTAAAGAAATTGTCCACCCCTATCTCTGGGCAGCTTATCTAGCTCACTGTGCCCGGTTAGAAACATCTAAACTGAATATGCAAACTGTCCAGTAAAATCTATGCTTGAAAGACTCTTCAATCTCTACCAATGCCTGTTTCAAACCCAAGCTATCCCACAATCATGATCCACCGATACCTACATCATCACATCCTCAAGCCTAAGGTAATATCTATCTTACCACCAGCTATGAACTCTGAATTAATAAATTGTTCTAATTCTAAACCATATTGTACACCATTCCTTCGTTACTTAATTTTAAAGGTGTTATATAAATACTAATAATGTCTGCAATTTATTATAAAATTTTCTTTTTGACTATATTGTACATCTTTCCTTCTTTACTCAATTTTAAAGCTGTTATATAAATGCTAATGATGTCTATGCGATTTATTATAATACTACATCAATTTTCTGTTTTGGTGCAGCAATTTAGAATTAATTGACCTTTATTATTTTATTATTCTAATTAATTTTGATATGCCAAGAAAGTATACAATCTGGTGAGTGAACTTACCCCACCCCCACTAGTTTTTTCCTATTAAACTAAGGAGACTTAAACTTCCTTTAAAGTTTGTAGTTATAAACTCGCTCAGTTTTATACCAATTATTTTCAATAACTTTATTCATTAAATGACTGCTAGGTCTTGATATTTACTTTGAATTATTACACCTAACTACAAAATTGAATCCTCATCATTAAAGTTATTATCGTCTTAACTAATTAAATCTCACCAGCAGTTAATTTAATATGTAATTTATAATTTTATTGTAATAATAAATAATAATGCAAAAGGCTTCTATTGTGTAAGTAGTAATCACAGTTATCTGTGCAATGATTGCTGGTAGAAATATGGAGATATTTCTAAGGTGTGGGAGAGATTCTGACCCCTTTATGTGCATTTATTGATCATTAGTAACTGCCTGGGATGGTTTGCATTAAGCATTCCATTGCACAGGAGAGCATCATATAAGACTCAGGTGTCTATTAATTTATCATAGTCATTAGTGACATGAACTATTTATATGTTTTGGGTATTATAAGTGTATCATTGCAATCATTATTTATAATTTTCTCACTTTGTCATTTATTTTGGGATCTTCGGAGTGACCAATCCTACTATTCATCATCCCTCTAAAAGTAGATGCATTTCCTACTCTGGGATCTTCTCCAGGCACCCCCAATGAATCAGTGTATTGGAAACAAATGGATGGACCATCTCAACACCCACTTGTGCCATTACTTTTCTGAGACATTACTTTGGCCATCATGCAGACATACTCTTTTTCGTAACAATATGACAAAGCCACTCAAAAGCATCTCAAATGACGGCCTCTCTAGATATGATTGTGAGTGATAATGTAATACTGCCTTAGTATTATTAGTAAGTTGTCTATCCACTGAAATGCTGTGTATCTGTCATATTTGCATGTCATTTGCCTTCCATTTATTATTAATTTCTAAGTCATTATGCATTACAGCTTCTTTTAAAGTGAATAGTTTTTCTCCCATGCATCTGAGTGATCTCTTAAATATCACATGACCAAAACTCTTATTTATATATGTACAATGACCAATACAACTCCTTAGTGTGAATCTATAATATATTAAATGAGGGTTAAGTTACAAGGTACTATTGGTTATCTAATTGATTTACTTGATTCCTGGCACAATATCTGAGTAACTGCACAAATGACCCTTGTTTTAGATATGTAATAATTGCACTAACTAACTTTATGTAGTAACACTTTATGTATTTATATAAATTCTATGATTTATTGACTCATCTCTAAAGTGCGTGATTGCAAATCAAACCACAATCATAGTTGCAACTACCATTGCCCAGACATTCTAGACAGCTATTTTTGTTATTACAGTATTTATTTGTTCAATAAATTTATATCATATTATTTTGTATATTCTCGCATTTGTTATTCATTGCCCGAATTCAATGAAAGATTTTATTGGTATTATTAATTTATTCCTTTAATTTAAAATTGCCTTGAACGATATTAAGTATCTGATTATTAATCTATTAAAGAATAGCCTACCCTTCTCTTTAAGTAGTATATTTTTGTAATAATCATTGGCTAATTATTTAGATATTATCGATTTTCACATTTCTTTGCTCATTCTGTTCTCATTACTGGGCTGGGAGTAAATAAAAGCTTGCTAGTATCCTCAAAAGCATTGTTCATATAGTTAGAGGCCGTGGAGCATGAGCAAATAGGTTAGCATTTTAGTACTATTCCAGACCTGTGTATCTCGCCCATTGTTAGACTGCTATAGTTTGCTTGGATTTTAGGTTTTGTTGAATGAACACACGATTTTGTCTGGTACAGTATGGGAGATGATGATGTGGACCAACTGATGAGTGATGCTTCAGCATAAATACCTATATTGGAGGTCATTGATCTTTTTCACATGTATGTGGTCATGTGCATCAGTTATATAAGATGAATTTGATAGCTGTGTGGAGTTTGAAAATCTGAGTTCAAGTTCTTATAATTGCATTAAGTTTAGTATAGACGATATACATGTATTTAAATATTATATATATATATTAAATAAGTGCAATAATGCTCAAGGCAACACTTAGACAATCCCAATATAAATAACAATCAACAATCTCAAACTATAGTCAAGGCAACCTCCTTTTAACAATAAAGGTTGAATCCCATCTTTATTTATGGTCCAATATAATTATATAGATGCTAAAGATTGCAACTTGGCCATAGAGCTTGAAATTTAAATAAACCTCCTTAAAGTAGTAAATATAACCTGTTCTGAATACAGACTAATAAATAGTCAATTATAACATTACAAACTGCAATTATAATTTTCAAATTGCATCCAAAGTATTACTTAAATAATAAATGTAATAATGCTCATGACTATATGAGTTTATAAGTAATCATTAAATATTGGACAATCCCAATATAAATAACAATCAGCAATCTCAAAACTGTTGCCAAGGCAACCACTTTTTGACAATAAAGATGAAATCCCACCTTTAATATACTTATATAGATATTAAAGATTGCAATTTGATCCCAAAGATTGAAATTGTTGATACAAAGCAGTTCAAATAAACATTTTTAAAGAAGATAAATATAACCTACTTTGACTTCACACTAATAAATAGTCAATTATAACATTACAAACTGCAAATATAATTTTTAAATTGCACCCAAAGTATTATTTAAATAATAATAACTGAAACACACAGGCTTATTATATACCTGTGTCTATGATTGCTGGTTTAGCATGAAATACATATATTGGTGATTATTTATCTTTTCAACATATATGTGTTCAAGTGTATCAGTGTTATGAGAAAGTGTGGAGAGTGGTGGTTTATGTGAAAGTCTGTGCTCATATACCCTTTATAATAAAAAATAAGTGTAATAATGCTCAAGGCTAAATGATTTTATTGTTAAAAAGAGATTACCTTGACAACAGTTTGATATTGTTGATTATTTATATTGGGATTATCTAAGCATGACTAGTTTTAATGATTATTTATAAACACATTTATCCTTAGGCATTATTACACTTATAACTTAAGTAATACTTTGAGTACAATTTGGAAATTATAATGTAGTCTGTAATGTTATAAGTGACTATTTATTAGTCTATAACCTGTTTAAGGAGATTTATTTAAACTTCTTTGTATCAATAATTATAATCTCTGTTGTCAAGTTACAATATTTTTAGTGTCTATATAAGTAAAGTATATTGGACCAAAAATAAAGATGAGATTCCACCTTTATTGTTAAAAGAAGGTTGCATTGACAACAGTTTGAAATTGTTGATTGTTATTTATATTGGGATTGTCTAAGTGTTGATTGGTTTTAATGATTATATATATATTATGTGTGTGTAAATTCATTGAAAGCCATCAATACCAATATCAATTAAAATCAATAATCTCAAAAATGATGTGGGACTACAAAAATGTATAATAGATAATATTGATGACAACATCTCCCTCTCATTATGAAAGAGATGGTGAACAAAAATTGACAAACACAGATTTGAACTTATTGCAATCTTTGTGATGATTCATTAATCAGAAAATTGGGAGGACATAGTCTTAAAATGAACAGTGATAAAAAATTGAGTCTAACAAGACATGTCCATAGTGACAGAAACAATTTCAAGAAGAACGCACACATTTTCTTTTTGCTTAAAATTTTGTGTTTTATCTTATCTTAGTTTTACAAATAGATTCTGGACTTATGACAATGAAATATGTGCTGTAAGTAGAAAATTTATTTAAGGGGGAAGGAACTTAAAACTTCCTCTCATTTGATATCTTTCTGATTCAAATGGAATGATTAATAACAAATGCTATGCTTAACTGCCATGAAGCTATGAAACTATCAAAATTTACCATGGATTGTAATATTGGCAAAGAAATAGTTGAATTTCATTTAAGAATTAAAATGTTCAAGGTAACTTACATTTGTGTTTTGTTATCATTGATGTACAATGGGACATCGTGGGATAGTGAAATCTAAGCTGAAATTATATATATAAGCTAAACTTGATAACAGATGCTAAGAGAAAATTTCTTTTAAATTATATGCATGAACTAATTTTCATTTGTCAATAATAGTTAAGGTATAATAGTAGCTTAATGATAACATGTTACTCAAAATCTTTTTTAATTAATAATTTTTATTATAAGGCAATTTTATCTCAACATTCAGTATAAACTTACTTAATAGGGGCTCACATAATTAAGATTTAAATTAATTATTAACATATTAATTTTCTTTTTGTGAGAAAGACTTTGTCATTAACCCTTTTGTGACCGTATTCTTTAATAATTTTAATTATAGATCATTTCTATTAATTGCAATCGAGTGGGATAAATTATAAAAAATATATGATATTAGATTGCAGATGGTAAATTAGGACTATGTTCTTTGACTCGGCCATCTCAGTGAATTAATGTTTACTTCAATAAACATTATTATTATTACTATTATTAATCTAAATATTTTGATTTGCTTATTGCACAATCATTATAAAACTATTTTATTACACCATTTATTTATAATTAAAATATTCAAGTGTATATTTTATACTATATCTCATTAGCAAATAAAATATTATTTATTAGAACTTTATCTTCCTTGCTTAGCAGATTTACTTATTGTGGATCATTGGTGCCTTACAAATTCATGAGTCCATTTAAATATAAATCCAAACTGCCATAGAACAATTTGTAAGGATATTTATTTGTCTATTTATAAGTTATATATTTTAGTCTCCTAAATACAACATTTATGTAGTATATTTTAGATTTATAAACAAAGCAAAGCAAAACTCCATATAGTAGTGCCACCTGTGCTAAACAGAGTAATCAATGGATGCCAGAAGGCTTGTGCATAAAATCCCTATCTAATGCCTACTCATCCAATATCTCCAGACTAGTTTCTGGCTTGTGGCCTTCGTCAGTGAGGAGCTTTGGATCTGAGAGCACTGCATCTAGATCTTAGGATCCAATGCAACCCTCTAGCAACCACCTTTTATTTCTACTTAACTACAAAACTATGAGCACTACTATATGGAGTTTTGCTTTGCTTTGTTTATAAACAATTATGTGCTAGTATTGGAGATGTGATCATGTGATACTTTAGATTTCCCAAATATTGAGTGCATACATGAAAACCATTTGGTTCACAATTTTATTTATTATATGTGGTTGCCCAAATCTATGAGACACTTGCACTTCAGTTAGCTCTGCTCAGTTATAATATTTTTTTTATTATATTCATGATTACCCAAATCTGCAAGCTATTCAGTGAACAGTACTTACTTTATATTTTGGCAGACTTTATTAATATTTGTTTATATTTTGGCTCATCCAAGAAGAAAATATTGCTATTTATGAAACAATGTTGCTTTGTTAGCATTGCAATACTAATACAGAGTTTAAATATAAAATTTTAACAATATTTATTGTACCAAGTATACTTTCGATGTTTTCATGTCATATTCATGGTCAGTTTGCTGAGAACATTAATTTTTTGTTCATTTGAATACTATTACTTTTTTGGTTCATTACATAGTCATTTTGTGTAGTGAACCATACCTCTTTTATTTTGCATTTGTGATTCTCTCTTATGATTAAGAAAGATGAAAGAATTAGATGTTTCAGGTTTAATCCCAGATTTCTCATATATTAATGAGTGTTGAGTTGTTCTGGTTTTAAGATTTGTCCTGGTTTCCCCATAATATACTGTAATGGTTCGATTTATATAGACAGTGAAACTAATCTTAGGACCAAAGGAATGATCACTAATTTGCATGTCTGTGTGTAACATTATATAAACATTCCCACAAAGAATACAAAGTTAAACTTTATTACCCATGTACCCAGGACAAATTCCATGTAACTATTGTATCTGATGTTAGCATATGTGCTCTTTTTATTATGTCATGCTGAAGTCAGGGAGATACAAGAGATTCTTAAGACTAAAAATAAATTTTATTCATAGTGAACAATACACAAATGTGGGAGATTATGTGTATATAGCTTTATTAGTAATAATAAATAAATAAATAAAAATTAAAACTAAACATTATGTTGCATTTCTTACAGCTTAAAAACAAATAATTAGTGACCAAACATCGTAATTATTACTACTTAATCCAACAAAGGGACTATAGGCTTTATATGTCTTAATAATCTTCGGGGTAGATATTCTATGATGGTTACTTTATTAATTAATGAATAATCAAGTAGGTGATGCTAGGAGTATTTATTTAATTATATTAAAATCACAATCATTAATTGATGACTACCATGAGTATAGAATTATGACTGGTTGAACACTTGCAAGATTTGGCTTTACAAAATACATTAAGAAATATTGAATGTGGGGTTAGGTTATCAAAAACAGAAGAGCATATCCGATGATGAAACAGAGTATTCTCCCCTTGGTGAATCCATACTCAGAAATTTCATTGCATCAGAGGATTATATGAAGCAGTAAAACTCCTACAACCAGTAACAAATTTATTACTATCATGCAGGAAATTCAACTGCACTGGTAATAATATTCAAGATAACAGTGATGATTATCCCAGTATGTAAATATGAGATCTGTCTTGATATGACTATGTCAAGAATATTCAGCCAATTCATCTCCATAAAAGAAATGATCATCTGCTTGCAGAACAAATATACACATTTAAAAAATCTAGATAAATAACCCAGCAATGTAATTTAACTAATGGAATGAGCACTAAATAAATCTGCATGATGAAAGCCAGGAATATATGATGATTACTAAAAAGAAAACAGGCATAAGTATCCACATTATAAGTTTGATTCAGTGGTCATATATTTATTACTTTATTTGCCTAAATTAAGGCCTAAAAGTTTATCCAGTGATAAATACCCATAAACAAAAAAAATTAATAATCTGCTTAATTGAAGATCCATCCCAGATATTATATTCACACATATTAAAAAATATATGATAACTTGAGGGTTCGGTAATCAAAATATATAATTCTAATAAAACATCTATGATGCTAACATAAATTAAATGACATTATTTATCTCTTTGAAAAAATATAAATTAGTATTTTTAACATTTGTTTTTTAAAACTAAATGAAGTTATTTTTCTATTTGTTTAAAAAAACCTGGCTTTCTAATTTCGATAATTACAAAAGTAAAGTTTTAATGGAAATGCATGGTTGATGATTTTTTTTTAGAAAAATAAAATATTCAAGCAAGATGAGGGAGGTGAATTAAAAATGTATCTCTACTTTTGATTGATTAGCTTTATTTTAGGGGGAATGATGATTCTCGCAATTTAAAAGAGAAAAATATATTTACAATATAAACCCCCCTCCCCCATTTCCTGTTCTGGCACATATATATAACTTAAGAATAACTGCATATAGCAATATATTTGATCATTCTTAACAAATACAGATTAGTTTAACATTAAAGTAAAACATAATATTAAAGATAACATTAAAATAAATAAATAGTACTCATGAAAAAGTAATATCAAATATATATGAACTGTTTTGCCAGTATATTTGGATACAAAATCTCATGTATAGATTTCAATGTTTCTGTGATTACCTTCATGAAGGATTTTAAAAAAATCATGGTAGGATACGAAGAGCAGCATGCAGGTATGACAATGTATAGCTTTCATGATGAAATTTGCATGGTAATGGATGAAACCTTTCTTGAATATTAATAATTAATTGGTTATTATGGAGACAGGCGGGTTGTTTGGAATAGTGTAAGGCTGAGAGAGAGGCATAATTGACTAGGTAGCTTATTTCTAAAATAAAAGCATGGAGATCAGGCTGAATTCATTTTAAAATGGCAGAACTCTCAGCACCAGTACATGGGACAACAGACTTCTGATGGACAGCAGTTCATGAACTCCATCAGGATTCCAAATTCACATTCTTCTGGGATTGTGAAGGGGAAATGAACACCAGCTTCTTCACAGGTTCATATTGTACATGGCTTCTACAGCCAAAAAATTAATAAACTTCTATAAACTTGGTGGATGGAGATCATGTTAAGCTTAAGAATTTTTCTCAACAAAAGACCATCTTGACACATTTTTCATCAAAAAAACGATGAGCTTGAAGAATTTCTTTCATAAAGATAAATTTTTCATCACTGAAAATAATTTTTCTCTAAAGACAAGCTTGAAGAATTTTTCTCAACAAAGATGAGACCATGTTTTTACATTTGCTTAAGTATTTATACTATTTTTAAACCTAAGGCATCCAGATTAGTTTTAATTAAAAAATATTTTTGTTGATAATAATTTTGATCAGCTTAATTACAATTTAATCCTGTTCTTATTTATTAATTACGAAATTTTTCCAAATTCCAAATACGTTTTGTTTACTTGCATTTTCCCTGCAGTAATCAAATATCAATCAACACTTTTCTACTTCAAGGCCAAACATTATAAACATTCTTATAAATATACAATACAAAGTGATTACCTTATTTTTTTCATTAATTAGATATGGTTTCAATGACAATTATAAATGTATCTATGCAATATAATTAATCTCCCTTTATAAAATTTATTAAAATATAATGTTCAGGAATTTTAATTAGTTGAACTTTTTAAATTAATTGTTTATCAGAATATTCTAAAGTCTGTTATACACTTGAACATTACTAATTATTTATCTAATCTCAGCTAACCATTACTGATTCTTTTTAACACACACATACACATGTTTTTAGTATATTTAATAAAATAATTTTTTCTTCCTATAACAGAGTTTAAAATTATTTAGATGCCAATTGGCATGAATCATATATATATATATAGCTTCAGTACAAAAAAACAGACTTTTTGGCTGAAGTTTACAGCATAGACTGAGCATATTTGTCCTATTTTATTATCCATATGTGATAGATATGACAGAGAAATCCAGCTTTTATTATTTCTACCTTTTATTTTTTTTTTTCATTCTGAATTGCTCTATATGCCTGTTTCTTTGAAATGAGCCATAAGTAGAGATAAAAGGTGGCTGCTGGAGGGTTGCATTAGATCCCAAGATCTAGGTGCAGTGCTCTCAGATCCAAGGCTCCTCACTGATGAAGGCCACAAGTAAAAACTAGTCTGGGGATATTGGATGAGTAGGCACTAGATAGGGATTTTATGCATACACCTTCTGGCATCCATTGATTATTCTGGCTTGCACTGAGTGGCACTACTAAATGGAGAGTTTTGCTTGTTTTAATATTGAATGTTCTCAGGTCTATCTGCTTCATATTGACATAGGTAATACTTTTGGTATAAAATGATTTTAAGCTCCACAAATTTATAAGATGTATGCATTTTAGATTTTATCTCATATATCCTCTTTTATGGATGAGATGGTTGTAATCATTTTATATTGGACTACATTTTGTCTCATAAATTTGCAAGACTTTAAAACCTTTTATATAGCAAATATTATCTATATCAATAAGAAGCAGATAGAAGTCAGAACAATCAATATTATTACATGGCTGACTTGATAAAAGCAGGCTATTATAGAAGGCACATATATTGATATATAGAGCAATTCAGAATAAAAATAATTTTAAAAAATGATTGGTTGTAGAAATAATAAAAGCTGAATTGTTTTGTCCTATCTATTACATATGGCTAATAAAATAGCACAAATATGCTCAGAAAAATTTAATATCAGTTTCAGAACTCCCATAAATTTAAACAAGCTCATTACCAGTACAAAGGGCAATATTTTAACATTGGACTGGCCCAGTGTGGTCTATGTTGTAAAATGCAGCCAAAATAGACTGCCCTTAAGTATATTATAGCGAAACCAGGTCATATTTTAGAACCAAAATGACTGGACATTAATATATAGAAATATAGGATTATGCCTGAAGCATATAATTCATCTGTTTTTTTAATCATGAGAGAGAACATGACCATAGCTGTGATCCATGTGGAGTCAGAGTTGTATGCAAAAAGAGAAATGATCGCAAATGCAAAATAAGAGGCATGGCTCATTACACAAAATGAGTATGTAATGAGCCAAAAAAAGTAGTAGAATTCAAAGCAGCAAAAAAATAATGTCCTCAGCAGAATGACTATGAATATGATGTGAAACATTGAAAGTATACTTGGTACAATAAATGTTAAAATTTTATATTTACACTCTGTATGGGTATGATTTTACATTAATATTTAGAATGGTAAAGTATGGAAATGTTATATATATATATATATGTAAACAAAGAGTGTAAATCATTCTTTCCCAGATTTTAAATTAAAAACATTCTCAATATTAAACAAAGGATCAAGAATAAAATGAATCCAAATTGTGGCTATGATTAATTTAAAGTTTGTATATTAATGTGTAAATTAATAGTCACAACCATAAACTGTAAAACAAATTATTGGCTTATTAATAAAGCAAATATTATTAATTATTACTATTGCAAATATAATGATTGGAAGTAATATTACAATTATTAATTTTTCTACCTTATGAAGAATATTATTAAATTTATTCAAGATGTCTTCCCATGCAAATTTCAGAAATATACAATATCTCAAAAAATGATATGTATCAAATTTTGTTTTATCTTGATTAAAATTTCATTAAAAATGATGCACACACACACACACGTTAAATTGAAAAAATAATGAACAGAAAAACAAGATACAACATTAACTACAACAGTAATAAAATATTTAAAAATAATTTCGGTGTAGTAACTTTATTATTTCATCTATATGCACTTAATAGTTAGTATAAGGTTTTTAGCATATTATTCAAAAACATATGTAGCATGCACAAATATTTTATGTGCTTGAATGTATTTAAAATTAAAGAGTATCATCATAAAATGTTTTAATAAATTTATTATTACAGTAATAATTGTTTATTTATTGGTAATTATGACGAGAACTTCAAATGAAAGAAAAGAAAATGAAAAAAAAAAGGGGGGGGGGGATCATTTAATTTAATAGTATAAGTAATTTATTTGTAAAACAATAATGTGTATTTTTTTATTTTAATCATTAATTAATATAATTTGATATTTTAATATTTTAAAATAATATTTGTTTAAAAATTTAAAAAAATGAAATCATCACAAATTTTGCACTATAGTCTTAGAAAATTTCCAAAATATCACATTCTTTCCCCTGCTTCTAAGCAACAGTGACAGTATATTCTTGTAAAAATCCAAAAAAGTGAAGGATTTTAGATAAATGTTATGAACTCATTAATCATAGGACAAAATTCTATAAATACACCTGGATGTTAAAATTGTTTTACTAAATTATGTGAAGGACTGCATTGGTTTTAAATTCAAAATTAATTATTTTGTTGTTCAGCATCAGAATATTTGAGTGGATATGCAATGAAATATTTGCCTTTTTAATGGCAAATGTTTCTCTATAGTGTCCTGAATGGAGAAACTAAATGCCTAACAGTGTATATCACCGAATAATGAATATAAAAGGAATGAAAACCAACTAATTGGGTTTTAACTACTAAAACTTTTAAGAGTTTTTTATGGGATGCTATATTTTTATTTAGATTGCATTATTTATTATCTTGTCTCAAAACCAAAAATTACTTGCTTGGAATTTATGTTTACTATATCAACATAAAGCTTCAGATAAGTATTATTAAACTAATATAGATTAATCAATTGCCTTATATTATATTTATGAAAAACTACCTAAAGCTTTGGATAGTAGTTTAAAATTAATGCATTCAGTGGACTAAATATGATTTAATCTACAATGACCACTATAATCTAAAGTTATAGATAATTATTACAAAAATGATTATTAATAGCAGATTTATATTCATCAATATTTTATTTTAAGAAATATGTTAGATAATTTATAATCAATGAAAACTATACCATAAAGCATTAATTGCTTGTTATGTTTAATAAATACTTAAGGAATATAAAATAAGTAATTATAAGCTTGTCAAATGTTATTTGCAAACTGCCCATTAGTGGATTTGTACTTACAACTCTGTCTTTGTTATTAAGAATTTTCTATAAGAAGTATGTGTTGGTAAACTTATTCATGAGGATTCATTCAATCTTAAATGGCAATGATTTAAAATTGTAAATACTTAAAAGATTGTGCCTTGATAATTATTTTTTGATACTTTTAAAAACAAAGAATTATAATTTTAAGGATATAATATAGTTATTGAATTTGTTTAATTTTATAATATTTAAAGTTTTATTATTCTATAAAAGTTTTCAAACAAGAAAGGTATGATAAAGAAGATACAGGTAAAGTATAATATTAATGATTGTAATTTGGTACAAATGTGTGTTACTAATTTGTTTGTACCTTGGCGATCAGTTAGATAAGATTTTAAGTTCATTAAAATCATTTATGGCCAAAATAATAATTAATATTTTCTGTATGTTATTAATCTCTTGATGGAAACTCAGGTTTTTAGATAATAAAGGTATCTATCTAGAGTATACATTCAAATAATTATTAAGATTACCCATATTTTTATACACAAAGACCTATTGACACAAGTCTATAGATTATATATGATAATAATTGTAATTGTGGCATTGATTATCATATAAATATTATTGTTTAGTTGATGCAAACTCATAACAATTCCTTATTGTAATTTTAATTGTAATATAAGCTTTATAAACATATTATGTAATGTCATCAGCACCCAAAAATAATCAAATCAGGTTAATATCATACTTTTATAAGATTGAAGTGGGTTATTGCTCTGCTCTTTTATAAAAGGATTTAATTTATGAATCTGATACCATTAAGAAAAGGTTGATATTGCTTTAATTAAGGATACAATAAAACATTCTCATATTTTGCTTAGTATTAATACTTAACTCTTTTAGTTAAATGCTACTCAATCATCTCCAATGGAACATTCTTGTTATTACATCACATTCCTATATATCATTCAAATATTTATCACTAAAGTAGCCTGTATTTATTAAGTATAGTATTACAATATTATTTATCATCTTTTAGAGAACTTATCATTATTATTATTATGTTTATATATATTAATATCATTTTTAATTTATTATTAAAAAATATTTTTTATTTGTTAATTATTCAATTAATTATTTAATTAAATAATAAATCTAAATAGAATTTAAATAAACAATTAATGATAATTATATTTTAATATTTATCAAACTGGCTTTCATCTCCATTGATCAATTAATTATATTCACTCCATTTAGAGGACATTATTTATATTAAATTGTATTTTAAATCATATACTCATACCTTATAATCAAATAAATAAATAAATTTAACAATCTTTAATATCTTACATATACATATATTTACAATATATAATTAAACAGCTTAAAAAAAATAAAACAATAAATATTTTATCTTTATTAGTACTATCTACATATTTATATTAACTTTCTATACATTCCATATATTTAATAAAACTCACATTTCTCCTAATTTCACTGAATCTTTAACTATATTTACAAATATATCCAGATTCTCCTGAATACATACCATTTCATAATATATCCTCTTATTTTCTTCACATTTCATTTTATGCCCTGTATTTAAATAATGCAAATATGGTTTTGATCTCATATCTTTTCTATTAATAGCTCTATCATGTTTTTACCTCTCAAGTGCTGTTTTTCCTATCAGTCCTATATATATAACTTATTACATTTTCCACATCCTATTTTATAAACCAGCTCCATCTTACAATTAATATTATTTAACCTTTTTCCATTATATAATCACCTACCCAATGATTTATTACTTTTCCAAGCTATTTATGCATTATTTGTTAATCTTTCTTTCATTAATCTTTTATATACTTTCTCTGAATATGGAATAGACATTTACTACCTTTATACTTATTCCTACTGTTATCATTTCCCTATCTATCGTTTTTATCTAAAATCTTTCTAATTGCTTTTTTTATAGCCTATTTCTATTTAATCATTTTCCACCTCTAATTTCTGTGTTTGCACCTCTATTTTATCTAATGTTATTCTATCATTCTTTAATTTAAATTCTTTTAAAACTCCTATTTTTGCCACTATGGCTGTTATAGCTTTGGATCAATAAATTCTCTAATATTTTTTATCCTTAATATAATATTCAACAATTACTTCATTCTTGATTTCTCTTCTTAAAAAAATCTAAATATTTTAATCCATTTTCCTCTTTTTCCATTGTAAAACTAATACAATATTTATTTTTATTTAACTCATTAAAAACCTTATTAATACTCCTTCTATTCCCTACAATAATAATATCATCAATGTATCTATAATGTTTTATAATGTCATTATTATTTATAACTCTATATATTACACTCTTCTCAATATTACTTATTACTACTGAAGGTAGAATTTCACTAATTGAGCATCTCATAACTCATTCATTGTTTACATTTCAAAATTCCTCCTTATATTTAAAATGTAAGAATCCTTCATGAATAGTATACACTTGGGTCTCATTTTATGTGGTAGATAGGTTCCTCAGAAAACACGCACAAAAGAAATCACACAAAAATAGACTTAACTTACTTTGAAAAATGGGGGATGTGTACTGTAATTTTCCAAAAATCGTATGAAAGCAAAGCAACAACATAAAATTACTTTAAAATTCGCATAAACAAAAAAAGGAAATAAAATATGACTAATAAAAAATTTCAAATTGTAAAAAAATTGATAGAAGACAAACTTTTTTTACTTTTTTTATTAACTACTGTATTTAATTTTATTCAAAACAACATATTTTTATGCATAATTTACATTTTTTTCATACATGCATGGTATTTTAATCATTATTGCTATTTGAGACATCAGATTCATCATGTGATGATGTGATGTACTGTAGCTTCTCCTTAAACGAAGTCAAGAATCTCTCAGCATTTATTTTACATTTCCCAGTCTAAGTTTTCCCATATTCTGCTCCATCCCATTTCCACAACATAATCTTTGTCAACTCTATGGCTTTTATATCTAAATCCCAATAAATTGCTCTTATAGTAGATTCGCCCAAACTGAAATGTTTTCCAATCGCTGTTAATCTTTCCCATTTTGCTAAGTGATCTAAAATTGAAATTTTTGTTTCCAAAGAAATTCACTTTCTTGAGTGTTTTTCCCTCTTCATTAATGTAAACTAAAAGTTTAAAATAAAAATAAGAATTTAAATTTATGATAATAAAAAGACATCTACTCACTGCTGTTTGGACAAAATTTAATTAAAACTAATAAAAATTAAATTCTTATTTTTGTCTTTAATTTTTTACTTTTCAATTCCGTTTAAAAATCAAATTTCATTATTTCATGATCACATTAATTTTAGATCACATTATGTAATTTTTAAATTGTTAATTAGAATTAAAAATCAGATTTTAATTTTTAATTGTCAAATTTAATTGTGCCCAATGCTGTTACTCATCTTTTAAAAATAAACTTGTGGACATTAAATGATTAATTGATTATGTACTCTTTTTTTAAATAGCAAAAGTAGAATGTGATTTAAAATGCAAAAACAACAATATGCAGAAGTATAGGCATTTATAATGTTTGAACAGATTTGCATTATAATCTTGTAAAATTTATTACTTGCGGACACTAAATGATTAATTGATTAGTACTTTTTTTTTAAAAAGCAAAAATAAAGAATGTGATTTAAAATGCAAAAACAACAATATACATAGTATAAGCATCTATAATGTTTGAACAGATTTACATTACAATCATGTAAAATTTAATGTGTGTATATAAAATGGGGAAATCCTGATTTTAAGTGAATCCTGAACTTTTTTATTGCATAAAATCTATTACACTACTATTATAAAGTGCTGAAAATATTGAAATTATTAGATGGAAGTCGAACTCCAATAATGTATTATTACTTTAAATATGACATGTGAGTGCACAAAATTTACAATATTTAAAGTAATAGTGCATTATCGGAGCTTGACTTATGATCTAATAATTTTTATCGCATAAAAGAAAACCGCATACAAAGATATTAAGAAGAAACATGAATCGCATAACTTCAAAATCACATTAAATAAATCCACATAAAATGAGACCCGGGTGTATAAGCATTCTTCTCACAAAATATTGCTTATTTTCAATTTCATTATAACAATATCAATACTATCTTTTTGAGGTACACTTTGATACATCTTTTCAATATCAAAAGGTGCTATCATTCCATTTGTATTTAATTTAATTTATTAACAACTTCTTCAGAATTTTTAATACAATATTTTCCAAATCCTATTAGCTCTACAATTTTTTTTATACACTTCATATAAATCTTTAAATATATAATTACCAAAATCTAAAATTACTCTTAACTAGCACATTTTCTTTATGAAATTTTACTTTTCCAAATATACACAGATGCTCAAACCCTGGTGAATATAAATTTTTATAACCCTTCTCATTAATCAACCCTTTAATTTTCATAATAATTTAATAACACTTTATACCTCATTTTAATTTTTTACCAGGATCCTTATTTAACCTCTTATATCCTTGCTTATTCATATCTTCACATATTTTCTTTTCATAGTCTGATTCATTTAAAATTATAAATCTTGAACTTTATCTTCACTTGTTATTACTAATTTTTCTATTCTTATTTTTTCAATAATTTTATTTATAATACACTTTTCCTTCCATTCTTTTTTATTATATTTAATACTTTTATTTATAATATTATTGATTCTTCATTGAAATTCAATCTGTAATTCATTTTTCATTTCTTGGTGAATATCATTATTTACAAATGGAATATATTTAACTCATTTACTCAAAATCTTTAACTGTTCATTATCAGAATCATTATTTGACAAATTTACAAAATTATACTCTTCTTCTTTATTACAATCATTTACTTTATTAATATTACACTTTTCATTATTCGATTTTACTTTTTTATAAACACTTATTTCCATTTACTATTATATTTTTTCCAATGTATATTCCTTAAATTATTATTCTGAATCATTAGATCATGCTTTATATATTCAAACATATTCTTCGATATATTTTTCATTAATATATTTATATTTTTCAAAACCATAATCTATCTTAATATATTTTTCTCTCAAAATCCTATTTTAAACTGTCATTTTAAACTTACTATACAATACTTTGTTCTTATTAATTTTTATTGTTACTGAATTCAAAATTTACAAGATGTAGGCAATATTCATTTATCCTTAAATTAATTCAAAAATGATAGTTTTATTTTAAAAATATTTTACTGACATAACAAAATTGTACAGTTTAATATTATAATACAGTTTGTTAATGTTGGTTCAATTCCATTGCTGGTTTTGGCTTCTTCCATCAAAGCTGACTTGGTAATGTGGATGTCCTAGGTCTGGTAGATGCATAGCAGAGCCATTAACCACACTAACAGGTTAATGTATGAGTAAGTAGCATTCCATTCTGTTGGTATTGTCCACCCTTTGAGATTGGCATTACAATTCCTCAATTTTCTTCTTAACATTCCATATTGTTTTGAATCTTTTACAATTAATGTAAATTTGGTTAAAGGTTCAGAAAAAGTAGGAGGAAAGTTGGCTTGGTTAAATAATTGGAAGATATAGAAAGATAATATAAATATTAAATAGTATTTATAAAGATAAAAAATTTGATTTTATACTTTTTTTAAGTTGTTTAATTATATGTTGTAAATTATATGCATATATAAATGTTAAAGTTTGTTAAATTTATTCACTTATTTATTTGATTATAAGGTATGAGTATAATTTAATATAAATAATGTCCAGTAGATGGAGGGGACAATAAGAACTGTGGCTGCTTTGCTGTGCGGATGTGATTATTCTGTGCTGCAAACTAAGTTAAAGTTTCTTTGTCTTTTTTATGTGATTAATCATCTGAGATCATCAATACAAAAACTATTTGCTTGTTGCATGCAAGTGGAGAGTAAATTGTGATCAAGAGAAATAGATTTAATTGGATTTGGAAAGATCGAGAATTGTTAATGATTCTGAAAATATTTCGTTCACCATTTTAAATATGGAAGTAAAAAAAATATTTTATTGAATGTGTGTTAATGTAAGGATATTTTATAACTAAGTTGAGTACTTGTGTACTATTCCTGCAATGAAGAAAAGATAGGTCTTTTCACATTGGTAACATTGTAATATTGTTATTTTGGCAACTATTTACAAAGTTATCAAACATTACAAAGTTACCAATGCATTAATACGAATGTGAAAAGCTGTCCTATCTTTTCTTTATTGCATAAATAGTACAAAAGATCTACATTTTTAAAAAGAAAAAAAAAATATTATATGAAATCTACACATACTCAGATGAAGCTTTGACACTTAATTCAATCAATTTCAAAAAATGTGTAGAAATGGTTTTTAAAAACATTACATATTCATAGATGATACTTACCAGCATAATACAAAAGATATCTATATTTTTTAAAAGGAAAAAAATTTATACGAAATATACGTGTACATCTATGAAATATAGACATACATGCAGATGACGAAGCTTTGACATTTAATTTAATCAATTTCAAAAAATGTGTAGAAATAGTTTTTAAAAACCAAACATTACCTATGCACAGATAGTATTTCCTGGCTCATAATAGAATGTTTTATGTAGTTGAAATAATAACCAATTTTGAATTGTTTTCTTGGAGAAACAACATGGAGATTTTTTTCCATTGGAAATCCCCCCCCCCAACTCTCCATCTGAAATGCTTACAGAGCACATGATTGTGCAGTACATGATGTAAATGGAATTTTGCCATGCAACGTGAGTTTTCAAATCAACAAATGGCAATGTGTTTTTTTCTTAATTAAAGGGAAAGAACAACAACCATAATGCCAAAAAAAAAAAAAAGAAAGCAAAAGTAAGAACCAAATCATCTTGCAATGATATCAAATTGAAAGAAAATCAACCCTGCAATATATCTTGAAAATGTGTGTTTGATTGTTGTTCTTTTTTTGCCTTATTTATTTATATTTGTCAGTTGTAAAAATATTGGTTTTTTTTTTAAAATTTGCTTGTATGGCTGTTATTTTGCCTTATTTCTAGTTTCATTATTTCTATATGACAATTGATGACAGGTTTTTTTTTTCATGGAGGAAAAATCAACAAGGTTGAATTCTTTCTCAAGAGTAGATGTTTGGTAGTTTGTGCAGAGAAACCGACACTTGTAATTTAGTGAATCCTCAAATTGGGGTTCACACTTACAAAATTAAAGATGAGAAATTAACCAAAAATTCAAATTAAAAAACCCACAAAAAAAAAATTTCAAATTTTAACAACAAACTTTTTAATGAGACAAAAAAACCACCATATTTTTATACACGTGCAGAATTCAGTACGATACGCAACCAAAATCTCCAAAGAGCAACAATAAAATAGTTTTTGTTGGGACACATTGCAAAACATGTTATTGTTCACATTTAAAAACACATTTTTTGATGAGAAATGATACTCAAATCACAAGGTTTATTTGACATTCACAATATTATTACTTTATTACATATGTGAAAAGGTCTTCTAACTTTTCTTCATTGCAGGAATAGAACACAAATACCTAAGTTGTATGTAAGATTACTTGGGTTTTTTAGTAAATTTGCTACTAAAAATTTTTTTAATTTAAGAAAGGGAATGATTTATTTGAGAAAAAAGATAACATTTTGGAGGTTTAAAGTCGGAAAACATGGGATTATCAATCAATCATCATTGAAAGAAAGTAAAGATTTTATCATTCTGTGCAAAGGGATTTGAAGAGTAAAAGAGGAAGTCAAATATATAGTAGGTGACTTGGAAAAGAAGGAATATGGATTGCATTTGTATTCCACATAGCATATATAATGATCAAAAAGACATTAGGCATGCTGTAGTAGAGTATACCTTATGTGATGAGGTTTATCACTTGAGATGTTTAAATAAGACTAGAAAGGATGTAACAGGTTTATGGTTATGTAGACAGTGTGTAAATGTGATAAAGAGATAAAATGTGGTTTTTAAGTGAAGATAGTTTTAAGAGAAAGTTAGGGAAAAGGGAGCAAAATGTAATTGAGGAAGATAGGATAGAGTATGGTTTTAGTGGAGTGACAGGAAATATGGGTAGAAAAATTAGTAGTGCAATGGAGATGGTTAGCCAAAAAATAAGTAATATAGAGAAAAAGATAAAGAATATAGAAACAAATTTAAAATCATTAGAGATGAAGTGTCAGCAGATAAAGGAATTATTGAGTAGGAATGATAAGGACAAAGTAGATAAGGAAGTGCAGAAGGTGGTAGAGAATGTTATGGATGAAGCAGAGACAGTAGATTATGAGACAGTATTAGTAGGAGATTCACTAATTAGAGAATGTGGAGATATAATTGCAAGAGAAAATAGAAACAGGTATGTAAGAGTATGTTTGCCTGGAGCTAGAATTAGGGATATTACAGATAAAGTAAAGAAGTAAAAGAGTAAAATGTATATGTTATGGTAGGGACTAATAATTTGTAAGAGCCATCAGAGAGAGAAATGGATGAGTACATAGAATTGATTAGGAATTTGAGCAAGATTAAAGGAAGAGTAGGAATAGTTGGATTCTTACCAAGATTTGACAAGAGGTATATGTTATTAGATAGGGCATGTTCTATAAATGAGAGAATGAAAAAATTGTATGAGAAAAATGATGTTATGTTTAGGTATGTGTAGGATTTTTTTTATTCAAAAGAGGGAGTTATATAGTAAAGATGGATTGCACTTAGAATAACAAGGAAGTAAAGTTTTAGGGAGTTTGATTTTAGTTTGGGAAACTTATAGAGGGAGGATTAAATGGCAGTGTTATCAGAAAGAAGAAGAATGGGCAGGATGTATGAAATAATCAAAGGGTAGATGATTTAGATATAAATGTAGATGTGGAGAGGGAATGTACCTGTAAAATTAATGGTAAGCAAGTTATTCATTAATAACATTTGTCTAAATCGCATGTTATTATTAAATCAGTAATAATTGAAAGGTTGCTATTCTTTCTCAAGTGCTACAGTTGTTTCTCAGACAGCCTGATCATTCTTAAAGACAGCTGTTTAAAAATCTGATTGGCTGTCTGAGAAACAACTGTAGCTCATGTGAAAGAATAGCAACCTTTCAATTATTACTTATTTATTAATGTAATTGAGAAAAAAGAATCAAAAGAATTTATAAAATAGTAGTTAGGAAAGAAGAAATTGTTCAAATTGAATATTTGAATATGCAAGATAGTAGGAGATCAGAAAAGTGGCTGGAATTAAAGCAATTAAAAATAAAGAGCTTGAGGTATTAGCAGTAGTGGAAATATATCTAAGAGAAGAAGAACCTATTCTGGAAGACATGGTATGGAAGGGTATAAATAGAAAAGAAAAAGAAAAAAGGGGTGGTGGTATAGGAGTTATGTCAAAAAGTATTTACTGTCAAATGTTAAGAATATTTGTGGTTTGAGGTAAGGTTAGGAAGAAAAGAATGGATGATGGTTATAGTGTATAGTCACTGAAGATATATAGTCACTGGAGATAGTCAAATTATAATGGAGTGAAGCAGTAGCATATATGAATGCCTAGTTAAAGATATACAGGGTTTCAGGAAAAGAGAAACAGAATAATGGTTATGAGGGATATAAATGGGCATATTGAAGAAATTGATGATGTAGGTATTAAGAAAGGACAGCCTTTGAAGAATTTTTGTCAGAGAGTGAATTTGAGCGTCGAAAATTTATCAGATATTTATGAGTGACAATATACATGGTGTAGAAATAATATATTCCACACAATAAATTATGTATTAGTAGAGAAAGAAGGAATGAATAAAGTACGGAAAATTAAGGGTTGATAAAAAAGAGAGAGTATTAAATAGTGATCGTAACTTCTTTTTAATAGAAATGTGATGGAAAATAGTCATAAAAGTAGAAAGAATAGTGAAAAATGTGGATGGAGAGTGAATGATAAGAATAAGTTAGAAGAGTATAAAATAAAAGTTGAAGAAACCAAGGAAGAGTTGGTTCAGGGTGAGTATAAGGACTGGTGTGGTGAAATAGAAAAAGTGGCAAATAGGGTTTTAGGTGAGAATATTCAGAAGAATAAAAGTAATAGGAAAGTGAGAGTTGGTAAAAGTGTAAAAAAGAGAAGGAAAGCATGCAGAGAATATAAGTGTGCTATTAAGAACAAAGAAAGTGAAAAAGATGTTAATATTAAATGGGAAAAGTACTTTAAAAAGTTGTCTAAAATATATAATTATATAGAGAGAATGAAATTGAATAATAAATTGTTAGAGGATTTTAATAAAAAAGGAAGAGATGGTAGTAAAAAAATTTGAAAATACATTAAAAGAAAGAATGTATGGGGGAGAGAAATAATATTACTAGATGATGAGGGAATAGAGTAGCTCAAAGAGGAATTAGAGGTTTACAGAAAATGAACTGAATGAGGCAGGGAAGAAATTGAAAAGTGGAAAGGCAAGAGGTTTGGACGGGCAGCAGAAATGGTAAATGAATTTAGGGTATAGGGCAAAATTAAAACTATTATCATGTTTTAATAAGATGGCACCAAAGAGAAATTTTCTTGGGGTAATACAAGAGTTAGGCTACTATTTAAAGGAAAGGATAAGAATCATGGGAAGCTAAACAATTATAGACCAATAGGGGTAACATCAGTGTTATATAAAGTTTTCTCATATATGGTGGCTGGAAAGGTCGCAAAATGGATGGAAGAAAATAATATTGTGGAAGAAATGCAAGGAGATTTTCAATCAAATAGGGATATAGGAGATAATGTATTTATATTACATAACTTATGGATATGAGTATGAATGCAGTTAGGCAATTATGGTTTTTATAGATATAGAGAAGGCATATGATAAAGTAAATAGAAATAAATCATGGATAAGTTTACTAAATTTGTAAATGGATGGAGTTTTAATGGATATTATTTAAAAATTATATAAAAATAATTACTATATGTATCAATTAGGGAATATAGAATCAATTAAAGTTAAAAATGGAATGGGACAAAGGCAAGGATGTCCTATGGCAACTATTTTGATTTTGTTGTATTTGAAAGAAATGGAGAGAGCAATAGAAAAAGTAGTAAGAGAGGTAGAGATATCATTAAAAGGTGGTAAAGGGTATGGGGTAGAGATACCATTAATAAGTGGCAAGGGGGTATATACATTGTCAGGTCTTTTATTTGCAAATGATGTCTTTTTTGTGTGCAGAAAGAAGGGAAGATATGGATGTTATGCTGAGAATATGCACAAGGGTGGGTAAAGAGATGGGGGTTAAATTTATTAAAGAAAAATCAAAAGTAATGATGGTTAATAGTGGGGAAATAGAAGACAAAGAATTTTAGCTGGGTATATAAAGTTAACTGTAGAGAGTAGATATAACTATTTGAGAATCATCTTAAGTAATCAGAGAAATTTCTTGGATAAATGGGAGAAAAAATTGATAAATGAGGTAAAGAAAAGAAAGGGATTGATAAAGAAATTAACAGTGTTTTCATATAATAAATATGATGTGGCTAGAATTGTATGGAAGGTAGTGGCAGGAGCAGAGTTAACATATGGTAAGAATGTGTTATGTGTTAGTAAAGGAGTATTATTACTTAAAAAAAGTACAAAGAGATGTAGGAAGACATACAATAGATGCAGATGTGTGGATGGCAAAGAAGGCAATTCAAGGAAAAATGGAATGGTCAAGTTTTTATATGAGAATTGCAAAAAACAAAATGAAAATTTTTGGTAGATTGCAATTTATGAACAATAAAAGAATATCCAAAATAGTATTTAATTGGGTTATGAATAAAGGGCAGGCAATATGCAAAAGATTTGGATAAATAATTTATATCAGTATACTTATTCAAAAGGTGGGATGATTGTGTTAGGAGAATTGTTGAATGTTATAGTGGTAAGGAATGGGATAGAGTAATAGATGTATTAATAAAGAATAGGGAGTTAGAGAGAGGGAGAACTAGTATGGAGAGTAAAAAGAGTTTTAAATATATATAGATGTAAACAAAATATTGGGTGAGAGTTAATTTATGATAATAGCAAGGAAAGTAGTTTACTGTTTAAGGCTCAAATAGGATCTTTAGCAACAAGGGAATATACACATAAATGGGAAAATATGAATGATTTAGTCTGCAATTTGTGTTAGGAAGGTATAGAAAATATTAGGCATTTGTTAATTAATGTAAATGTCTGAAAGCAGAAAGGGTACAAATAATGAAGTTGAGGAAGAATAAATATAAATAATGTGATTATACAGAAAAGGGTTCTTGTTTTTTATGCTGGATTTGGAAAAAGACAAGGGGGATTTAGATATAAAGGCCATTAAAATGACAAAGATTATGTTGTGAAAATGGAATGGAGCAGGGTATGGAAAAACATAGAGCAGGGAAGGTAAAGTGGATAACAGGTTTCTCTGGGCATACTTGCTGACAGATTCCTGACTCAGTATAAAGAGAATTCACAGTACATCACATCATATGTGATTTGTATAATTAAATATCTTGAGAAGTTCTCAATAGAGATGAAAGCTGACTTGATAAATATTAAAATATAATTATTAGTAGTAGTTTATTTCAATCTTATTTAGATCGATTATTTGATTTATATATAAACATTACAACATTGTAGGAAAATAAGTTATACTGGATATTTGACCATTATAGTATTATCCAATTCATTTGTCATTAGTTAGTTAAAGCTCATTATCTAGTCATTCTAAATTTAAAAAAACATATGGTCACCTGATCATATAATTTATTACATATTGCTTAAAAAAATATTCTTCATTTTACTCATTTGCACCATTTTTATTATAACATTTTATTCATTTAAGATATGAGTAGATACAATAATATCCCTTTGCTATTTGCTCATATCAATAATAAATCATTTTTCTTAATTTTTAGGTTAATGTTTTTTAAAGAATGGTAATTATAATTTGTTATTAAAACTCTGAGATAATAACTTATTTGCTAGCCTTATTAATAGAGAACTGATTCATTAATGTTCACCTTTACACTTTAGATATAGTAGAGGAAAATCAACTCTGGGTTATTAATATTGCTAGTCTTAGATATGCATCTGCATATCAGTGTATTTTTTATATTGTTGAAGAGTCTCATACTGTAACAGATCCAGAAGAGAATTTCTTTTATCCTCTGCCTTACTCTGGATAATACAGAGTTTTGTCTCTCTGTAATAAATCCTCTCATCCTTTATTATAACATCATTGGATTTATTCATTTGCAATATATATATATATATATTATACTTAATGTTTTCACAATTGTATGATGTAGATAAATTAATAGATTTTGGGTTGAACTATGTATTATTTTTCATTACATACCAATATTTTGGCCGACTGGCATTCGCCATTATCAAGGTTAACTTTTGAAAGAAAAATCGTTAGATCTCAAACAAAAATGTGACTCAGTGCGAGATAAGAAATGAGATTCAACTTGAAGTAGTTCAGCATTCACAATATGTGGCTTATCAAAATGTTTATTTCCCTCAGTTTTTTCACCTATTAATTTTAAGTTAATATTAGATAAAATGAGAGGTTTCCACATAGTTGAAATACATTGTGCTTTGTTGGCCCTATTTAAACCAGTAGGTCTCTTTAATATTTCTTTTTATCTAATATTAACTTAAAATTAATAGGTGAAAAAAACTGAAGAAAATAAACATTTTGATAAGCCTCATATTGTGAATGTTGAACTACTTTAAGTTGAATCTCATTTTTCATCTCGCACTGAGTCACATTATTGTTTGAGATCTAACCATTTTTCTTTCAAAAGTTAACCTTGTGTACTGGTCGGTTTTGTCTGTTCACATAACAAGATCTAGTATCTAGGCAAAAGTACCTCAAGTCCAATCATATGTAAGATACATAAGTCAGGAACACTCATGAACTCTGCCCTATTTGCCTATTTTCCAGATATACCAACTTATGAGCAACAATCCTGATGATATCGATCTAATTTTATCTGTCTCCGCTGGCATCACAAATCGGAGACACAAAAAAACTACCTTAAATTTATATGATGGAATATTTTAGCATGAAATATAAGAGTGACTCATTTGAAAGTCGTGATCTTTCATATTAATTATATCTCTATGATTAGTGGGAGATCATCTAGTCAGAACGAGCATAAATTATTAATTAAGATATTACTATTTAAATAAAAAAAAAACAATGATTCTGAATGTGTATAATATATATATAAGATTTATTAATTCATGAAATATGAGTAAATGCTTGTATCATTATTTTTATTAATCATTGGCCTCTTAATGTAAACATTGAATTATATTTCAGACGGTAACAGAGAAATCATATTACATTTTATTTATAACTTAGAGGATGAGATTTGGCAGATTACTTTGATTTATTATTGCAGCTCATATGCCAATAATAGATAAATATAATAATGGATAATTGATTTAGCACTATTAGGAATCCAGCCCCAGAAGAAACAAAATATAGCATTTAACCGATTTGGCTTACAAATATTATTTAGGACTGAAACATTAATTTGATTACAAGATTACATTTGATTAATAGGGAAAATTATTTCAATTTAACCAACTTAGAAAACATGTGTGGGATAGCTTGTTATATATATATAATGCCGTCATCAAAGACGTGCATCTGAAAATATTAATGAATAAAATAAATGGATCTGGTTAGTAGAATCACAACATTACAGCTTATGGATATTTATGGGTCTTATCTAAAAGTATAACAGAAAGGTGGTGCATGCATGGTGGCATATTTATGTGATCCAGTCACGGATCCTAGTAGGTGCTTCTGAGATTTCATTGAAGAAATATACTAATATATGTCTGCAAACATTGACAGAATTCGTTCATGAACAAAGAGCGGTCAGCTGTGCATTTACTGGGCTGGGTTTTCCAGAGCGATTCCCATATAAAGCCAGCTCATATGACCAAATAAGTTTCCAGGGGGTTAAGAGTCTGGTTCTTGGACTTGGAGATACGCAAAAGGGGTTTGGCTTTCCGATACTAATAAACGAATGATGAGGTCTATATGCACGCATTGCTTGGAATAATGAATATAACTTTAAAGCATATTTACTTAATTAATGCCCACACATTATGGAATATCCTGCGTAATGGTATAATTTAATTGCAAAACAGAAGTGAAACATTTAAACTTATTAAAATACATAATTCTTTGATACAAAGACTCCCCTTTCCCTTTTACTTTATTTTATTTATAACTTCCCACACCATTAAATAAGTATAAAAATTTGGTTATAAATGCTATCATTAAAATAAATATAATTATACATATACAAATGGGGTGGTGGTAATGAATTGGAGAATAAATAGATTTACCTACATATAATAAATTTGACATTTTCAGATTAGTGTATTATTTCAAAATAAAAATATTTCTTAGAAAAAACAGATTTTGCTCTGTTTTTCTACAACAACCTTATGAGATAATTATGTTGTTTTTCCCAAATTCGCGAGCATTTTGTGAAGATAAAATAAGACTTGTCTTTAATTAAACTTAATTTAATCATCCTGTAAAGTAGTAGGGAAGGAAAATAAAAAAAAAGAAATTACATACTAGTAAATTTGAGGGATTATTGGCATATTTAAAATACAAATATATAAAATACAATAATAAAAACTAAAAAATTATTGCTACATGAAAGTGAAAGAAAACAGATTAAATAGAGGCTCAATGATAAAGGAAATTAAAGTTATATAGAGTTATGAACAAAATAGAGGTAAGTAAATTATAAATATTTTACATGATATTAATTATCTAATAGAACATCAGGGTTATTATTACAGAAGGCTGAGTTTAAGAGATTCATATATTAGGCAGTCACTAAAGTTCTTTTTACCTTGTTAAATATAGTGGTGGTCCTTGATGCTTTAGTGCCCATTAGAATTGATACACTAGATCTAGATTTTGGGGTCAGTCAAGCAGGTAGCATTTACTTTTTACTCTCTAAGCATTGGAAAGTTCATAGGTACTGGATCCAGAGTTATGATCACAGGAAAGAACATGTTTGAACAGAGGGAAAGGTGAATATTCCTCTACTCACTATACATTGTATTAAAAAACCATGAGCATGGATTAGATCTGCCATTGCTATTTTACGATTGTGCTCTTTCTTTTTGGATTCAAATCTAGGAGTATTTATACTCCTTTTTTGATGAAGTTGGAAAGCACTTAGCTGCCAGACCTGAGGCATTTTGTGCACTTAGTGGATTTTAAATCTGCTGACCGTATGCCTTATTTGTTCTAGTAAGTTTTTGAAAACAATGCCTGTTACAAATTTATCAAAGGATTGTTTTAAAATATAGTTTTATGATTTTAAAACAAATTTGGAGTGGTTATAATTTCACCTAATGGATTTTTACTTTACTGTTATAAATTATAACATTTTAGTTCGTACTAATGGGCTTCGGTTAATTGTTTTAATTGCATTTGAGAAACTTCTTAGAAAAATTGCATCATTTTCTGACCATCATGATTAAAATAAATAAATTATATATACATTAATAATATATACATTAATAATATATATATTTTTATTTGAAATTATGATTTTAAAAGTAATCTCCCGTATGTATATATCCATTACACACATATACAAATTAAAATAACATTAAATATTTGATTATTAAAATTATTTACAATAAGATATCTATATATATATATCCAGATCAGTTGTTTTAATAGTTAAACTAGAAGAAAAAATATGTATTAGTAAATACGTAAGGATGGAGGTTAAATATGGTTTGGTGGTGGGAGATTCTAAGTGGGCTGTGAAGCTTGATCTGAGTATCAGATTGACTGCTTCACTTGATAATGGCAGATGCTAGTCTGTTGAAATATCGGTATGTAATGAAAAATAATATATGATTCAACCCAAAATCTATTAATTTATCTATATATATTATAACGGTCGGGAATATTTGTACTGAGTCTTACTGTATCTGCTGTACAGGGCACCACCAGGCTATTTAAACCTGGAAAATTTATATAGTAAGGCAGATACATGCTGTTAAGATCTCATTTTTACATATATATTTTATTACAACCATCAGTCCCAGTCACTAGCTCGCAGAGCATCAGAGATAGTGTATACTTTCTTATTAAAAAATATTTTCAATATAAAAAAATAAATAAAAGAAGCCACTGCTAGTAATAACACCCACAAACATTTACTAAACATACATAAACTTTAAAATTATTTTAGTATAACTTTAATTTTTTTATAAAACGTTATAATTTTACTTTAGATTTTGATTTATAATTTAACTTTTTATTTTAGAAGTTTGCACAGATGAATTTAATAATATTTTGTTTGAATGTCAAGTATGAATAGTCTACATAGATTGCATTTGAAAAGAAAATATTCTATCCCTAATTTAACCTTAGGCCAAAAGTTCACAGACAAACCAATGCCAATCTATCTGATATATCGATGTATTCAATGCAGCATGAATATGATAGCACAATACCATACTGTCAGGAATGCACATCTGAACAGCATGGTTATAAAGAAATTGTCTATTGCCCAGTACAGGAATATTACATCTGTCTGGCAAGAAGAACAAAAAAAAACTCCATAGAAAGGGTCCTTTTTGCCATCTTACTATCTCATTCCATAGGCTAAAGGGGTGATCCAAGGAACAGGGAATACGTCTGCTTCTGATGGTCAGTATGAAATGGGACTTATTTTGCCCAAGTGTGGTGTATAATATGATCCGGCACGTAGCTATTATTCACACTACATTTACTAATTACACCAATATATCCAATCAATTAACCCAATTTAACTACGAAACAAATAACCTAAGATTAGCCCTCCCTTAATTAAACTAATAGAACTTAACAAATCTATGGAGCCATTCATGCTGGACTTAAATTTAACATGATTTAATTAAAAGTTTAGCTTAACAGAAAAAAAATCATAATAATAACTTAAAGAACAGAAAAAATAAATTAATGGAAATGATTTTAAAAAAAATAATACATTCAATAAAAATAATTATTCATACATAATTTAGTTGGTCAGATAGGAAATTCTATTTTTATTTAAATACTGAAAAGTTTAGAATTTAGAGTTCTTATTGTTTTCAAATACTGGAAAGTTTTAGAATTAATGTTCATAAAGTTCTTATGGTTTTAAAAAGTTTATCCTTAACAGTTGCTTGCCATTTGGGATCCAGCATTAATTTCCCTGATGTTCTGGGGTGATGTCCTGTGGTCCGCAATAAAGGAAAATGATTGGTCATTTCTTTTTCTCTTCCTTTTTTTTTTTTAGAAAAACTGAAGGGATTGAAGAGTGCATCTTTTCAATCCCTCTCCTTCAACTCTCTCCACATTAACACATATAACACCCTCTCCCTATCACATCTCTTTATTTTATATTAATTTTGAGGATTAACTCAACATTATGTCATGATGATGATGATCCTTTTGTTGATGTCCATTTCCTGAGGGATTTCTTTTATTGGCCATTTTGTTCCTATTGTTTTTTCTCTCATATCTGACCTTTAATTATACATTTTGAGATGCCCAAGGGCTAGTTTACTTTTACTAATTGAAAATAATCATTTCCATTTTACACAATAGCGTTAATTAAATTATATACATTTTTAAAGATATATTTTTATCTTCAAATCTTTTAATTTTTTTTTTTCTGAAAATTTAGTTTTAAAATAAGTTTTTTTCTTTAATAAAGTTTTCTTTTAATAATTTTTTATCTGTGCGATTTTATATATATAAAGTTTAGATGACTTTAATTTTCAATTTTTAATTCTTAAAAAAAGTTTTTATTTGCGAACTTTTATTTTTAATGTCTAATTTTTTTAAAAAAAAAAATCTAACGGCATGTGTGCCCATTACAATATATATTGTTAAAAAGAGGTTACCTTAAAAATGGTTTGAAATTGTTGATTGTTATCTATATGGGGATTGTCTGTGTGAAAAGTTAATTGTTGTTTATTTGTTAATCATGATTATGATGTTAATACAGTGAAAGTATCCTTAGGTTTATTTAATTAAATTTTATTTTTATTCTTTGTTATAGTGTTTTTATATTATTTATAATAATGACAAGAGATTGAAGCTATTATACGTTTACATATATAATGTGTTTTAACGAAAAGTTGGCTGGCATTCTTCCAAAGTTGCTTTAATTGCCAATTCTGAATCAGTGAGTATGTTCTACAACAACATGATTTATTCACACAAAATTTTAAGAAATTAGAATTTTTGAATTATGACTTTGAACTGAAATGTGAGAGTGTAATTTGTACTTTTAACATCATTTTCAATACTCTCTCTTCATTATAAAATTTTGAAACTATTTGAAAACTCATGATTTCAGTGGCAGACATAGTTTAAATCATTTCAAACACTTCAGCAATGATTTTGTTCAATTTAAACAAAATTTAATGCTAGCATGTTATTTCAATGAGAGTTAATGTAAAACAAAGTGTCATATTTTATATTGTAACTTGTGATCCATTTATGCTAACACTTTATATTTTTATCAGAACAAGTACATTATGTTACTATGTAATGTGTTTGTTGATTTAGAGATAGGACTGCAGACTGCATAGAATTAGTCCCTGTATATTAAATAAGCTGAGCTTCTCCTGCAATAGTTTGAGGATTTTATTTATTTTATTTCATATAGATTATTTAAATCTTCATAGATTCATTTCTTATGCTAGTTTGTCTTCACAATAGCAGGATTATAAGCTAACAATATATTAATAATCTCCATCACTTTGTATTCTATCACAATTTAATAACTAAATAAATTCTGCCCAATATTTATAATGCCTTATATCAATAGATTTACAATCAAATAAAAATTATAGCTTAATATTCATAAATAAATTTCAATGATTAGAGAAGATTACATCTCAAAAATACTTGTTTTCAAAACAATTTTTTTCCACCAGAAAAAAGAAATAACATTTTTCTTAAAATTTTCCATTCATAACTAATAATTGGGCAATGATTTTATAAAAGCATTCCAAGCTATATAATATTCGTTTAATATTTAAACTAAATTTAATTATTTTATTTTATTTTTTATACATTAAAAAATATACACAACAATAATATATTAATTTTTGCTTTCTCATTTTTTAAACACAATTGACATAAAATAGATTAATGTAGAAAATGAAAAAATTCTATCATGACAACTACTACTCCACTTACTGCTACAGCACTGCTATTGTTGTTACTACTATTACTACCCTGACATCACTACTACTACCACCACCAACACTAGTACTACTGCTGCTTCTGCTACTACTATTACTACTGCTGCTACAACTAGTACTATTTTTTTTCAGATCCTCAAATTATCTTGTACTTTTTTTTTATGTGTCAAAGTGTGGGCTGGAAAGCAAACACTGGGACAACTGCTTGTAAGGCAGCTGCACTTCAATATTAGAAAACAATGGATGTTTGATTTTTTTCAACTTTTTCTTTTACATGCCCGTGTATAAAATTATTTTGTCTATTATGGTAATCTTTAGGAAGTATTTTCTTCTAAAATACCTAGTATAATTTGTCATGTAGCAGTTGTTCATATTTGTTTGCAAATGTTACTTTTAAATATACACAAGTCAAAGGCTAAATATAAAGCACATTGCTGCATTTCATGCTGTGATCCAGTAATGTTAGTGTCATATTTTTGCAGCACAAAGCTCAAATATATCAATACATAATACATGAATTGATTAAGAGATAGTGCTTTAGATATCTTGGTGAACAAACTAGTCACCATTGGCTTGGAATTCGCTGAGTATTAGCCACATCTTAATACATAGATAAAGAGCACAGAATATAATAAGAAAATTATATTGACATCAGAAAACTAAATACCTATTTATAGGAACAAAACTAAGTTATGAAATTGATGTAAATAATTTAAATTTTTAATAGCAAACATTTCAGACTTTTTATCTTTACTTGACTGAAAAAGATGTATATAAATTAAATTATTATTTTTTTTATAAATAAACAAATAGATGCGTTCATTATGCTTTCTCAAGATTTAAAAATATACACTTAATTATATTTTTAATCTGCTTTAATTATATAAAAATTGTAGATTTCATAATAAATATAGGATTTAAATTATGTATTTAGTCGCATTATTAATACATAAAAAAGCATAGAATTTAGTGACATAACATTCTATTTTTACTTTGCAAGAAAATAAAAACAAAAACAATCTTGTACAGATTTTATTTTTGTGAATTTTAAATGAATAAATAATTTATTTACTTATATACAAACGATCAGCTTTTTTATTTTTTAGTTTTTACGCATATTTTTGATTATTCTAAGCTCGCAAATAGCTCAGTATTTTTTTTTAATCGGCTCTAAAAATATATTTAATTTAGTTAAAAATCATAATAACTCAGATCATCTATATAAAATAAATATCATGGGTGAGCACTCATCTAACGTCTACATTAGCATCTTCTGTTAACAGTTTGCATTCCAGTTTTTTTTATTAATTAAATAAAATTTTAAATGAACGCATAATTCAATATTTTTATTAATTAAATAAAGTTTTAAATTAATGTGTGACGCAATTTCCATCAAATATCTTCATTATCTATAAATCTGCTTCAATATCTTGCAAATTGGACAAAAGTAACAACTCATATAAAAAAAATCACCTTTTTTAAAGAATGCATGTCTAGAGATTGAGATTAATGAAATCTTTCTAAAATAATATATATACATTTGTGTACTACTATTCTTATTTCAAATATATCACGTCAGTATTCATGTATTACTGAGATTGATATCCATATAGGTGATTTTATATTGCATTACAATAACAGATGTTAAATGGTATTATTAATAAAATAAATTTTTAATTCTATAAGTGTATTTTACTTTATATTTTTAGAAAATAAATATTTATAAGAATATTTATATTTTTACTTTCAATATATAATATCAGGGTTTATGCATTATTTTTTCACATCCGATAGTTTTTTAGAGGGCGATAAAATTGTATTTAAAAAGTGTATTTCTATCTGAATAGAAGAAAAATAACTAAAATAAATTAAATTTTTCATCTCATTTTCCTTCTTTATACTAATTAAAGTATTGAAAAATTGTTATTTAGTAATGTAAAAAATATGTGATCAGTTTGACATCAGCAAAAAGTAAATAATGTTAGTATCTATATTTACTCAATAATATTAGTTCTTTTTTATTATTAATTAAACAGAGTTATGAATTAATGCTGAAGTTATAAAAATGTTTTCTACTTCAAATTATCTTTAAAATCTATAACTTTTTGCATTTCTTTTTTCACTTTATTATAAATCCAATCTGTTAAAAATTAGAATTTACATTAATTTTACTACGAATATTGAAGTATTATTATTATTATTTTTATAAATTGAATAAAATTATTTTATTACTAATAATATAATACCTTAAAGAATAAAATATGATTATATTTATATCAACACAAAAGTTTTGTATGTAAATAATAAAAGTTATAAATTAAAACAATACTTTGTAATTTTGTTATGATAATCGTTTTTAAATTAATAGTTTGGATTAATGGTGACCTATCTACAAATATATATATTGTACATGCAATAATTCTAATTATAATCGATTATGTGTGAGAGATCGAGAATTCATAGCTAGAAACAATCCGAGGATTATATTCCACAATTCTTACACTCAACCAGACACAACATAATACTTTAAAATATAAAATATGCTTACATTTATATTAATGTAAAATTTTTCTATGCAAGTAATTAAGCAGCAAATCAAAACAATACTTGGTAATTTTGTCCCGATAATTGTTTTTAAATTATTAGTATTTAAATTGATATCACACACACAATAATTCTAATTTTAGTCGATAATGTGATATAAAATTTAACCATTATCTCTCTCTCTTTTTTTTAAAACTTATCACTATATTTCTTATTTTCAATATATATATAAAAAATAAATAAATACACAAACAAAAAATTAATTAAATATTTTTAAAAAAGTGCAAACAAACAAATGCCAAGATATGTAAGAAGTTGAAAATCTATGCTTAGTTCAGAACACCTGCTTTGCAAGGCAGTGCTAGCTAGCAAGTCTTATGCCTGGGGCTAGAGCTTAGCCAGGTCTGTTCTTTAGCTGTAATAGCAGTTAATATGATCTGTTTGGTCTCAGGCGAATTGCTTTATGATCTAGGTTGACAACTAAAGGGAGGCGAGCTCTTATCACAGCCCCCTCCTCCTACAGAGCTTGAACAATAATTGGACATTCTAAATAAAATCACAACACTGACATTAATTTGAGCTTCAAAGTTCAGCTAGGAAAAGCTTAACAATTTTAAAACTATATTTGGTGATACAGACTTGTAATTTTTTTGGTTTTAAAAAAAAATTATTACTGTATATATTTGTGTGCTTAAATGTATTGGATATACATATATGCAATAATAATTATCAAGACTTTAGTTTAGAAAAAAAAAAAGAAACCTTCTCTATCTGTAAACAAGTGCAAATACACACACAGATATAAAGTAAAATACTTTTTCACTCTTTTAAAAATGTAATAAAAATTAAGTAATGAGTAATAAGAACAATCAGCATTTCAGTAAAAAATGATAGCTAAAACTTTATAGAGATTAATACAATTTTGCAAGATCTTTACATATGCATCACTCATACAAATTAATTGTACATATTGTGATATTTGTAGTTATATGTTGAACTATTTCTATCATCCAGTTTAATTTTTAAATATTTGTAGAATGTATTAAAATCTCAATATTACTAAAATATGTATTAAAATCTAAGTTTTAAAGTAATTTTACTTACTTCTATAAAGTTACATGAGTAGGATGCGAAAGTTGGCATCAATGTGGGCTTTGAGTGTTCCATCGTCAGATTTTCAAAAAAGTGGACTGCTGAAGAGTTGTGAGGTGGAATGGATTGAAGCCTGTCCATTAAAGTATGAAGATTGGTTATCTTAATATAAACTGAGCATTGATTGTATATATGTGTGGAGATGATAATGTGGACCAAATGACGAGTGCTGGTTTAGCACCAATTACGAATATTGGTGATTATTTATCTTTTCGACATGTTTATGATCAAGTGTGACAGCAGTATGAGATAGCATGGAGTTGAGGATCGTGTACCCCCCTATATATATATATATATATATATATATAGGAGTGCAGGTATGAAAAAGCCTATACTGTAGAAAAAATTCATATAACTTCTTTGTTATAAATAGCTTCGGAGTTTTTTCTCTTTCTTTTTTCTCATGTGTCATAGCATCAGCCGGTAGTGAACCTGCTAACTTGGGACAACTGCTTGTAAAGCAGCTATCACTGACCTCTCGACCACCAATGCTCCAGAGTTTTTTCCATGAAAAATATTGATATATACAAAAAAAACTTTAACCGTGTTGTAGTTTTTCAGTTTTGTAATGTGGTTTATCTTTGTTTTGTTATACAACTATTTATATTTTGTATTGCATTTGTTATTGTTTATTTCATTTAATCACATAATGGCATCTGTTACAAGATTCAGTGCAACTCAAATAGAAACCAAGTGTTTGAATGAGTGTTTTATTTTTCTATTTTATGATCTCTTTGTTGGATTTTTTTTGTTTGCAAGTGTGCTAGGATATCTCCTGCGATCTTGTGCACCATATTGTATATACTAAAAAAGTGCTTGCTCTGATGTGTACATTGCTTCCTGACCAAAGTGAATTAAATGGTTATTGGATATTATTATATTTTGTCATTATTAACTCTAATGTTAGATTACAAAATGTTGCTTGTGAGACAAGTTTAAGGAAAAAATGTTGTTTCTGGTTCAAGATGACATAGTTCCTTTTTGCTTTAAGAAAATAAAGAGTAGGCAGCCCTCAGAAAGTAGAAATATTTTGGCTCTAGGGACCAGAACCAAAATTATCTTCATTTTTTGTTTAATATAGGATGTTTTTTTTCCTGCATGAAGGGAATGATAAGCTGAATACTTTCCAGTATATAATTTTGTGGGTGGAAGATAAAGTTTTCATTATTTAAAAATGGCTCTATGACTGTTTTCCAACATCTTTTATAAGCAGATGGTTTGTCTGTATGGGTAATTTTAAATGCAGATACTAATTTAGGATATGTTAGTGTGCAGGCTGTTACTATATTTAAAGTTTTTTGGATTTTAAATATTTCCCATTCATTTAATTCAAGTCCATTCTGTTATAAGGGTCTTTAAATCTTTTTAATTAATATTGCAATATTTTTTTATTTATTTCAGAGTAATTTTATACATAAGCTGTTAATCTGATTTCTGAAAGCTTTGGTGAATGTTATTAAGTGTGTGATAAGGGATTCTTGTCATCACCAGCATATTGAACAATGTGATTCTTATGTATAGAGATAAATAGGTTTTTGATATTGATTGTGTTATATTTTACATTCTTTAAAATGTTTTTTCTATATTTTCCAACACATCTCTGAGTGATTGAGATGGAAAGGAAAACCTTAAAAAAGGATTGAATAGCTTTTAAAAGGTTCTTTGAGTTTTCTCCCTGTATAAATTTGCTACAAATTAGATTTGTCAAAATTTACCTCAAAGTTTGAATTTCTTTAAGTACTCTGAAATTAGTTTTTTTTTTTTTTTTTTTTTACAAATGGGATTTGGTGTTGCTTGTTAGAAATACTGAAGCATCATTCATGTAAAGCATATGAAAGATGCTTATCTTAGACCTTATACATATATACTTGTAAGTTGGTCTTCAGTTGTTTTTGATAAATGGATTGATAGAAAACATGAGCAGAAGTGCACTTATTGGAGACACTTGTGGAATAGAGTTATATGGAATATTGAAAGATGAGATTTTTCCATTTAGGGTCATAGGAATTTACCTTCTATGTAGAAATAAGAAAGTGTTGTTTCTGAGAGCAGACTCATAATTTTGTGTATTTACATTGAGTCAAAGGCTGACTTCATATCTAGTTGAACTACCATAGGATTATATTTTTGTTCAAGCCTGCCTGTTTAGTGGATGAGTATTTTTGCATGTAGTGACTTTGCTAATAATAATAGAAGATATAGTTCCATTCTAACTTTGAGATTGCTTTAATGCCTAAAGGGTTCATTGAAATTGGGTGTAGATTATTTAATATTGTTCTTGTTTTTCAGAAAGGAATCTAAGGAAATTAGATAAAGCCCTTATACTTTGTATATCTTTATTAATAAGGAAGTTTTTTAGGTATCATGTGATAAAAAACCTCAAATGTGCAAATACTGCTTTGGGAATTCCATGCAAACCTGGTGAGATGTTTCTGGTATTGTGTTTATTTTATATAAAAATTCTTGGTATGTGAATATTATTTTTAGATGGTTCTAGAAAATCCAAGTCTAGATTGAAAGGTGGCTTTTTTGAAGTTTATTTTTGAAGTATGTATAAATAGTTTCAAACATGAATTTACCACTAATATAAACATCTTGTTTTTTGACAGTGGTTGGAACACTTATAAATGAAGATTGGTCTAGTGCTCATCTGACATATTTCTTGAACCATGAGCATGTGTGTTTTGAGAAAATTTTGTGTTTTTGGTCCATTTTCTGTGAGGATTAGCTGCCTTGTATGCATTTTTAAGTGAAATGTATTTTGGGCAGTCTATGTCCAAGGATAATGTTAGTGTGATTGCTTTGTCAAATTTGTCCATCAATTTTAAAAGTCCTGTGGGAGTGCCTTTTATAATATGGGTTATGATATGTGAAATTATTTTTGTGAATGCACACATTTTTTTTTATTAGATACATTTGTAGCTTCTTGATTTTTTTAAAATAAATGTATATTTTGTATTGGAGAAACATTGTAGTGTGTGAGGAGAGTAGGACTTGAATTGTTTTGTATCTTTGCATTATTTTATTTTGAGTTACAATTTAGCTCAATGGTTATTATGAGTACTGAATGATTAGACAATACCAGGAATATGAGTGATGAGTGTTTACCATTGTTGATTAATATGGAGTTTGGGGGAGGGGGGGATCCCTATTCTATTATTAGAGTATGTAACAATTTTTTCTGCAAATTTTTCATACATTATGTTAAAATATCCCATAATTAGACATGGATATGAAAAGTTGTTTAGTTTTGAGTTTAGTGTTAGCATTATTTTATTGGTGGTTGTGTGGCCAAGAAATAAATAAATAAATAATCTTTATTATCATTTCTTTGTGAAATAGTGCTACTGTAAGTATGTGGAAATCCATAAATAATATTTTAAATGAGATAAATAAACTTTTGTTATTTATTAGTACATCTGTCCCTGCTATAGAGCTGTATTAGTTTTTGAAAAGGTGGTGAAACTTTTTTTGCTAAGATAGTTAGTTACCGGGATTGTAAATTTTAGTTTCTATTAGGTCATGGTATGTACAGTTGAATAATTCTCATACCGCTTGCCTATTAGTTTTATTTTGGCAATGGAATCATTCTTCTGACATTAAATACAACTATTTTGTATTGCCTAATCAAAAGTTATTAAAAAAAATAATTTGCTATAAAAAGATTGTGTTCTTGATGTAAATTTAAAGCAATTTAAGATATTTTATTGATTAAATATAAACTGATATTTATTTATTATGTGTAATTTTCGGTGTTAGGTTTTAGGTTTTACTGTGTTTGTATATATAAATAGTGTAAAGTACATATTCTTTTGCATCTGCACCTTAGTATTCAGCCACAAGCAAGAAATTAGTCTGGGGATATTGGATGAGTATGCACTAGATGGGGATTTTATGCACAAGTCTCCTGGCATCCATTAATTACTCTAGGTTGCACTGAGTGGCAATGCTGTATGGAGAGTTTTGCCTGTTTTAATAACAGTTATAAGCATGCATAAGAATCAAAGACACCAAAGTGTATAGGTACTGAACTAAGTTCAGACCTATATGACTATATAAGCTAATGAGCTTGGATTGAAAATATTATTGTGTTTTCAATTTAAGACTCATAGTTTTGTAGTTCAGTAGAGATAAAAGGTGGTTTCTGGAGGGTCGCATTAGATCCTAAGATCTAGGTGCAGTGCTCTTAGATCCAAGCTCCTTGCTGATGAAGGCTACAAGCCAGAAACTAGTCTGGAGATATTGGATGAGTAGGCACTAGATGGGGATTTTATGCACAAGCCTTCTGGCATCCATTCATTACTCTGGCTTGCACTGAGTGGCAATACTATATGAAAAGTTTTGCCTGTTTTAATAACAGTTATAAGCAAGCATAAGAAATGGTGATCATGTGATGTTTATTCACTTAAATCTTTATAAGTTGAATAGTTATCATTCATTTTGGGTGTTGATGCTTTTCTTCCATATTTTTTCTTGGATAACTTAGCTGCTAGTTTGATTGTAAATTGATAACATTAACTAGAGAGGAGGAGCTACTAATTGACACCATTATTTCTGATGATATATTATTAATTAATTGTGGAGTACTGTGTTCTTTGTTTGTGGTATTCTCACTATATATTAAAATCTGTTTAAACCTTTCCAGTACAATTTAATTATTAGTTATAATACACAGATTAAAGGGCATTTAAACAGAATTTCAAGATATCTTCAGCCACCCGCTCTATCTCATATAATCAATACACATGACCACATACATGGGGAAAAGATAAATGATCTCCAATATAAGTATTTTGTGCAGAACCAGCACTCATCATTTGGTCCGGATCATCATCATCTTTTACATATATATATATAATCAGTGCTCGGTTATATGAGATAGATTAGATGACCGAAGGGAGCAATCCCCTTTAATTACAACTAGCTTAAGTATATACATTATACTTTTATTCAAATATTAAATACTGTATAACTAACGTTGACTGTATTTGGAACATTTAAATATGAATTTGAATTTTTCTATAAACATTTAATATTAGATAGTAGAAATAATTCAAATATTTAACTCCAAATAAATGCTATCATTTTGAGGGTGAATAATAATAACACTAGAAGGCGAATAATATTAAAATTCAGATACATCTTGAGAAATTTTTTTTTACGCGTTATTTTAATATTTCAAAATGATCCTTCCGTATCTAATCTTTGCTATTTTTTCTTAAATTAATTCTATTTTTGGTGAAAAAAAAATCCTGAATTTGATTTAAACCCCCCCCCCCCGCCCAAAATTATAATATTTGACGCCGTTTTACGCGTTTGTTGCTATGGATAACACAAAGAAAAGTAAAAAAAAAAATTATATTCTTAAGTGCAAAAAAATGTTTAAAGTGCTCTCGATAATCTAAATGGAGCAGAAAGTTATATATAGAAATAAGCGGTTCCAGTTTTCTAGAATTCATCGATCTACAGTGAGGGACTTTCTCAACTTGGATCTCTTTTGAACCAATGCCTACAAATATACAAGAAGACTGGACTATAGCAAATGTAATAAAAAATATCGGATATTTTTAATTCAACTGCACCTGATGATCTGTTTAATTCTTTTAAGCGTATTTTTTATGAATCGCTCCATAGTGCTTGTCATTATAAACAAGAACTGTTCACTTTGTAAATTCCCAAAAAAATTATTATTCATTTTGTTTAGCAAACATGATCTGAAGAATGATATAGAGCAAAAATGAAATAAAAAAGAGACATATTTAAAATAGATAAGCATTAAATGAGTTTGCTCTTCTTGTAAACAACCCTATCAGAAAATGTCAAATCAAAGGCATTCTGAGAATGCTTATCTTAATTATACCAGTGAAAACATTAGATTAAAAGCATCACGTTTCTCACAAATACACCAGTGCCAGTTTATGGAAATAATTAGAGATGTAAGGTTAGATTTGCATAAAAACATTAATCAAAATGGCATTACCTCTCAGATCACTTACCAGGAAGCAACCTTATTTCTAAAAATAAAAGGAGTAAAGTCACAATGTTTACATTGCAAAAAAACATGGTAATATAATTAAGTGCTTACCCTAAACGATTTTGTGTGACTGTAATATGAAAACTGCTTCCACACACCAATGTCCAAAAATCAAACAAATTCAGTATCAGTATGCTTTAATGGACTGAAATTCTCTTCACCAGACCAATAAACAACATAGATAACTAGCTTCCAGTGCATAAATCTGGACCACATGATTTGAATATATTTGCTAAAGAAGATAGATGTGGTGAAACACTTTATCAATCATATTCTCTAGAAGGAAGTATGCAGAATAAAACTACTCCAGAAATTATAGATATAATCAGTGTGAATCGGATGACTGCTGTGAACAATTATATAACCTCATGCAAGCATACACCTGTCAGTTTCCCTTATAAAAAGCATGGATAGAAGGCCAGGGAAATAGAACTTTCAGACAGTGATGATGACAACCAATGTAAACCAATGGACATGATTAAAAAGTTAAAACTTTAAATGAAGCTATAAAATCACTCTGCATCTTCTGCAGACAAGGATCTTAGCCTCAATGAAAAAGTATGTTGTGTTTACATAGCTCTACTAATAATAATCATGAACAGGGATTGTTACATATAACACCTATTGAATCTATTGATGTATTAATCTTACTATCTTGGCTAAATTTATCAATATTGCACAAAAGAGATCCCAACTAATAATCATTTTTATTTTAGTAATTTTATTGTATCATACTTTTATGTTTGCTTTAAAGTTTTAATTATATTTAAGATAGCAATAAAATGAAATATAGAATACATGCATTTAATCTGGGATTAAATTCTGTTGAAAAGAATTTTGACCACATGTACTAGGTATATTTGAGACAAAGATTTATAGTAGTTCATTAATTGATTCATCATAATATCAGAGGTTTTACAGCATTTTCTATATTTCAATGTACCATTTGCAATGACAGGTTTAATCATTGATAAGAAAAACCCATTTAATTTATTTAAAATTTTATACATTGACACACATATTCTATTAGTAACTTTGTATCATAAAGCTATCTCACTAGTTCTACTATTATTGATAGATTAATTTTCCTATTAAATACCAAAATTTTAACTTCTTTGTACCCAGTTTTGTGGAAGAGAGAATTTAATATGTCATATGAAAATTTTTTAAGGATATAACTCCATATTTTGGCATTTCCATTAATGAGTGGAGAGGGACTTTTATCACAAGGTGACATCTCTAGCAAAGGTAGACATTCATTTATAATTAATCTTGTATTCTATTTTCCAGCCTTATAACATTTGATTAATATATCATTAAACATCTCACCATTCTCAGACCATGTATCCCTTTTACTAACTCGTGACCTTAACTTTAATAGCACCAAATTGATTAACACAAGTAGAACTATAGAACTATCTTGGTAATTCTTCCAACTCAAACACCAGAACTACTATTTTCTGAAATTTATTTATATTAAGATCAATAAAAATAGATCCAATTCAAGAATAGATTGTGTTTGTAAATATTATATCTCATAGAAGTGATCATATTAACAAGTCATCCCTCATCCTCAGGCATAATGAGTCTCATAGATAATTTATATTAAAAGAATATAACATTAACAATTCCATCAGATAATGAGAGATTAAGATTGCTTACCTTAAAAACAGTGTAAATCCCTTACTGGAAACTATTAAAGAATATTTGGCTATTAGCATATATTTTTTTAAAAAAAAATCAATCCCATACTTGGTCTAGACACTGTTTGTCAAGTGCTCTTAGTATTCAATCAGAAATTAAACTGAAAGACTAACTATTTATTCTTTAAATTAAAAAAAGATAATGGAGCCTTCCATCATGTTCTTTGAATTTAGCAGCATTTGAAGAGGGTTAAGGATTTAATTGAAAGTACTCCTACACATTGAAAGGCTGTTACCATTATATTTATTATTTTTAGGGTTATTACAATAGTTTTTAATTAACGGATATTTTATTTGTATTACATATATATATATATAATCAATAATATATTGAATAAAAATTACTATAAACAAAAAGAAGTAAAATAATTAGCAGACATAAGATATAAGTTCAAACAGAGTTTGAAAAAGATCATCTAACAATTATATTTTATGAAAATTAAACAATACAAGACTACGTTTTTAATTTAATTTTATTTTTTATTTTTTGCTTAAAAAGTTTTGCGTTTTTTTCTTTTAGTAATATATACATACATTACTATTATTCTGAAATATATGGATTCACACCTTCCTCTACTTTGAACATTTTTGTATCAAGTTATATAGCATCACACATATATAGATTATCTTAACAAAAATCATTAAAATCTGATTGCTATGTAAATACACATAACATATATATATATATATGTTCAAATGTACTTGACATTTATATATAAACTTTGATTTCTTTGTTTAAAATTTAATTCCAATAATTTCAAAGTGAAATGAAAAATATGACATTTGTGATGTCAATTTGTTTATTTTTAATTGAAATCAAAAGAAAAAACAAGAAAACCAAGTGGTCAGTTATCTATTAATTAATAATGCTATTTTTATAAAGAATAATAATCTTAATGTTTTAAAAAAAAATTGAACTAATTATGTAGTTCAAAAATAAATAAATTAGAATTCTCTGTTAAAGTTTATTTTCAGTAAACAAATGAAAGACAAAATGTGATAGTAATTTTTTATGTCAAAACGTTATACTTTTAGCCATTTAAAAAGGAAAACCACAAAACCATTATACAGTAAACATTTTTACACAGACATTAAACTTATCTTCAAGTTTTACAAAATTTCAAACTGACTATGTAGTTGAGAAACAAAGAAATATCAATTCTAGGCCAAAAGTTTGTTTTCAATAACAAATAAAAGTTAAAACATGGTATTATCTTCTAATATCAAATTACTAAGTTATTACATAAGTTTAATATTTGTACAATTTTTTTAAAGAATTTGAACTTACCTTTAAGTTATCTGAAAATTTCAATTTTTTCTTCATTATTTTTTAAAAGCAAAAAATTTACAATTTTCTGTATTTAAAGAGAAAGGCAGAAATCTTCTCGCATGTGCTCTTAGAATGCTTATATGGCAGCCAATCAGATATAATGATGACTGTATAGGGATCTCTTAAATCACAACACAAGACAGAGATTTTATAAGAAAAAGATGGTTCTACCTTTCTCTTTACTTAAATTTCTTTATATCTAAGCCAGTCTGAAGCATTTTCATTTAAGAATGTGAAGCTTTTAAACATCTTCACATTTAACTCACTGTGTATCATTTCTAAATCAACAATGGAAATCTTTCAAATTGCTAATATGTTAATAATCTTAATATCTACCCAACAGACTTCTTAAGATGAATTTTAATTTTTAAATGCACAAAAATACATATGTTTGTAATTTTTACAGCTGAAATCAAAACATTTGCAATTATAAAATTAAAAGCTTATTTTAAAAAAAAAGTGTTCATTTTCAACAAGATTACATAATTAATTTGAAATAGAAATATGTATTCTCAGAATACATTTTCTTTTTATAAAAAAGTTGAATTGTTAAAATTTTTTGTACATCTATTTATTATTTATTTTCACATATGTACAAAATATAAAACTAAAATGTGTGAGATTCTTTGTTAATTGTTTATCTTTAAAATATAAACAGATAAAACATTTTCATAAAGCTGTCACTTTTGATACATGGTGTAAAAGGAGAAAATACAAGCTTAAATTTTCATTATAAATTTTTTGCCACAAAATAATGCAAAATTTCAAGATGATAATGGATTGAAATGTTTTTTTTTTTTTTAAAGCAATGCAAATATTTATTTATAAATTCAATAGGTTTTTAAGCATGTCTTCTTATAAAATTAGATTTATTTTATATAAAAAGTGGTGTAACTTTTATTACAGTGCAACAATATAATCAAATTTGGCTATTTACCAATGCAATTTTTTTTCCTAATTAAGTAAACATAAATAATGAATTTAAATTTATTTATTTTATTTTAAAAAAATTAATTTAATAAAAGTTAAAATATTAACTTAATAAGAACTATTTGTGGTAAGTTGCATTTTAAGTTATACTATTTTATATGTTTAATTTTAAAACATCCATTTATCAATTTAATTTGAATAACTTTGTGACTTTCAGAAAAAAAAATTAAATTAAATTAAAGTTTGAATCCAGATTTTTGGCTTAATGATAGTCTATTTAAATGTTAAATTTTAAAATGCCATTAGCTATTATATATAAATTACATAACACTTTCAGCTCATCCTTCCTAAGTTCTCCAGCTAAAAATATCATGATCCATTGTCATGGCAACATTATGTATAGACAAAAAAATGACAATGTTTAATCAAAACTTATTTTTGTAAAGTTCAAGTAACTTTTAATGATTTTCTCCATTATTTGTCTTGACATGCATTGAGATTTATATAAAATCTTAAATATAGATAGAATGCCATTATTATTTACCAAAAAAAAAAATCATATAACTTCTCATATAGAAGTATATTCTTATTTTTTGCCATTTATTTTCTTGGCATTTCTTTATATATTCATATATATTGCTTACAATAACTCTCCTCATATACACTTTAATGCAAATTTTTTAAAATAATTCCTTTATTTTCCTGACAGTTTCAATTGTCCTGCAGTCTTCATCAGAGTTTTAAAAAAATTTGCATTAAAGTGTACATGAGTGGGGTTATTGTAAGCAATACTTAATCAATTGTTATAATGCTCTAAAATCCCCATCTCTAGGCTGATTGATTTCTGTATTTTGTAATTGTTAGTAAGAATTATGATTTAAAACTGAAACTGAAGTACTTATACATCAACAATCATCTTTTATTTCTTTCTACAATTCAAGCTAATAATTTGAAATTAACAAAAAACAATTCTAAGATTTCAATTCTATATCTATACATATTTGACTGCAGGTTAGTTTCTATATATTTTGGAGGCATTAATTCTATAATAATTATAGACCTTTTTTGCCTTTTGTCTAAGCAAGATAATACTAACAATAATATCATAAGCCTGTTGTATGTTTAGTCTTAAGTTTTCAAAAGCAATTATCTTCACTATACATTAGAGAATGTACTACAACATTGAGTAATCAATAGATCCCAGATGACATAGTACTATAAAATCCCATTTTCAGACTGGCTAATGTCCATTAATAATTGAACCTTACATTAAGTGGCTCTACAATGAAAAAGTTCTTAGAAGCATGTGAAGATGCATATAAGAGATCATATGATATTGATATTGGTAGAAATCTTTTTAACCAAAGAAGAATGTTAAAGTTTAATAACAATTGAGGATTTTAATGATATAAAAACTGACCCATTATCAAAATTATATAATTACACAAATAACTTGGACTAAGATTGAAATCTTAATGCTTTTTAAATAAATTTCAGATTATTACTTGAATAGTATAAAGGAATAAAATATGACTGCAGATCATAAATGAAAAAAGTAGTCATCTTAATACTATAAAGGTGAAACAGAAGAAGCTATGTATAAAGAAATAGTTAAACATCAACAAATTATAAAAGGAATAAATGATACCAATCTATTACTTTAGCTTTATTAGTATTAAAACATCAGTATATTGATATTTCTGTAAATCAAAAAGTGAAATGTTTATATCACTTTCATTCAGAAGATCAGGGTAAAGCCATCATTTTAACAACTCTCAAATATCAAATGAAATGTCTAAGTATAAATAATCATTTGTTAATGTCAAGAAATTGAAATGGAAATAATTAGAACTTCTAGTGTGCTATGTATAAACTAATAGTCAAATCTCAATAAATTCTAAACTGAATAGAATGATATTAATATAATTTTATTTTTGTTTGTGTTTTAGCTTTATATTATTGATGATGTTAATAAAATCTGTGTATTAGTTTGATTTATGTATAGCATGAATAATTTGATATATTTTTTAACTATGCAGAGGATCAAGACCATGCATCAACTTTAACAATCCCCATTAGCAAATTGAATGTTGGTGTAATAAATGTATCTATAAATACAATTCCAGTCTAAAAATAGGAAGTTGGAACAAAAGTAACTGCAACTATCAATGAGTTTTGCACATATTTACAGTCTAACCTAAATAAATTATGAAAATAATAGAATGATATCAATCTATTGCTTTAAAAACTTTGTTGGTATTTAAGCATTATATGTGAAATCTTTATATAAGTTTGTTTTATTTACAGTATAAATAATCTAAAATCATTATTTAACCTGTCTGAAGGTCAAGACAGTTTTTTAATTTTAACATCACCCAAATACTAAATGAATTGTCAATATAATTAATATAACTAATTAATTATAGCTCAGCAATATGAAATTGAAATAGAATTAACTACAACTCCCAATGAGCTATGTATAAAGTAATAGTCAAACATCAATAAATTTTCAAAAGAACAAAATGTTACAAGCTCATTTCTTTGGTTTTATTGATATTTAAGCATTATTCTATTTATGTTTTTAAAATTGGAGAGGGAAATCTATAGCTTACTTTGTTTTATGTACAGCATAAATAATCTGAATTTGCTAGTGTTATTATTCATTTCAAAGATCAAAGCAATGCCTTGGTTCTTAACAATTCCCAAATATCAAATTAAATGTTAAGATTAATAAATATAGGTATAAATAATCATGACTTACTGGTATGAAATTTAAATGAAAATAACTGTAACTTCCAATGCCATGTAGAAACTAATAGTCAAATGTAAATAAATTGTAAAGAAAATAGAATGATACCAATCTAGTTTTTAGTTTTGTTCTATTTAACATTTGTTTATAGAAATTATTTTAAATCACAGAGTCAAATCAGTATATTAGTTTGATTTATGTTCAGAATAAACAACCTACAGTTACTATTTACACATTCAAAGAATCAGGTAATATCTTAATTTTAATCTCAAATATCAAATGAAATTTCATTTTATTAAGTGTAACTAACTATGAATTACAACAACAACAAAAAATCATATAAAACAGCTAATATAAATATATACTAATCATACATAAAAATCTTTTTTCAGCTCATGGTGTCTTTTCAAATGTTAATAATTTATTATTACATTATGTGATGTGATGTACTGTAGCTTCTTCTTAAATGAAGTCAAGAATCTCTCAGCAATTGTGCCCAGAGAAATCTGTTAGCTACTTAATTTTACATTCCTCAGTCTAAGTTTTCCCATATTCTTCTCCATCCCATTTCCACAACATAATCTTTGTCAACTCTATGGCCTTTATGTCTCAATCCCTCTTATCTTTTCCAAACCCAGCATAAAAACCAATAATCTACTTTCTGTATAATCACTTTTTTCATATTTATTCTTCCATAACTTCATTATATGTGCCCTTTCTGTTTTTAAGCATTTATATTCAATTAACAGATGCCCAATATTTTCTATTTCTTCCTTACATAATTTACAGACTAAATCACCCATATTTTTCCATTTACATGTATATTCTCTTGTTGCTAAAGATCCTGTTTGAACCTTAAACAATAAACCACTTTCCTTATTATTATTATATATTAACTCACATCTAATATTCTGTTTATATATATATATTTGAACTCTTTTTACTCTCCATACTAGTTCTCCATCTCTCTAACTCCCTATTCTTTATTAATAAATCTATTCTTTTATCCCATTCCTTACCACTATAACACTCAACAATCCTCCTAACACAACCATCCCATCTTTTGTACAAATATACTGATATAAATTCTTTATCCAAATCTTTTGCATACCTCATTACCTTTCTCACCCATCTTGTTGCCTGCCCTTTACTCATAACCCAATTAAATACTATTTTGGCTATTCTTTTATTATCCATAAACTTCAATCTACCAAACATTTTCGTTTTACTTTTTGCATCTATCATATGAAAACTTGACCATCCCATTTCTCCTTGAATTGCCTCCCTTGCTGTCCATACATCTGCATCCAATGCGTGTCTTCCTACTTCCCTTTGAACTTTTTCTAAATAATTTAATACCCCTTTACTAACATATAGTGCATCATTACCATATGTTAACCCTGCTACTGCAACTCCTTTCCATATAATTCTAGCTACATCATATTTATTATATGAAAATCTGTTAATTTCTCTATCAATTCCTTTCTTTTCTTTGCTTCATTTATCAATTTTTTCTTCCATTCATCCAAATAATTTTTCTGATTGCTTAAAATATTTCCCAAATAACTATATCTATTTATCACACTTAACTTAATATCTCCCAATAAAAATTCTACATCCTCTTTTTCCCCAGTATTAACTATCATTTTATTTGATTTTTCTTCACTAAATTTAATCCCCATCTCTTTACCCACCCTTGCACATATCCTCAGCATAACTTCAATATCTTTTCTTCTTTCTGCGCACAAAAATATATCATCTGCAAAAAAAAGACCTGACAAATCCCTCTTCTTAATATTTCTATTGTTCTTTCCATTTCACTCAAATACAACACAAACAAAATAGGTGACATAGGGCATCCTTGCCTTAGTACCACTCCATTTTTAATTTTAACTGATTCTATATTCTCTAATTGATATATATATAACAATTATTTTCATATAATTTCTTAGTAATATCTATCTATTAAAGCTTCATCCATTTCCAAATTTGCTAAACTTATCCATAATCTATTTCTATTTACTCTATCATATACCTTCTCTATATCTATAAAACTCATATATAACTGTTTACCTGAATTCCTACCCATAAGTTGTGTAACTACAAATAAACTATCTCCTATATGCCTATCTAATCTAAAACCTCCATGCATTTCCCCCACTACATTATTCCCTTCCATCCATTTTACAACTCTTCTAGCCACTATATACAAGAAAACTTTATATAAAACTGATGTTACTGCTATCGGTCTATAATTATTCAACTTTCTATGATCCTTACCCTTTCCTTTAAATAATAATCTTACTCTTGTATTAACCAATTATTACATATACAACCCCATCTAGTGTTTTATAATAGAAGTTTTATAATTGTTGTTGTTTTACTTCTATTATGGAATACTAGATACTGTTGTATATGTAATAATTTGTTAATGTATTAATAGATTATTAACATTTGAAAAGGACATTAAACTATGTGCCAAAAAAAGCTTTTTATGTATCATTAATATATATATAAGGTGTTTTATATGTTTTTTGTTGTTGTTGAAATTTATATGAAGTAACAACATAATGGAATTCATTATTTTTCTTTTTGATGATAAGCATAATTATAAATAATCATAGCTTAATGATATGAAATTGAAATGAAAGTAACTGTAACTCCCAATGAGCTATATATAAACTAATGATCAAAGGTAATAAATTATGAAAAGAATAAAATGACATCAATCTATTGTTTTAGCATTGTTGCTCATTAAGTGTTTCTTTATTGATGTTGTTATATATTAGAGTGTATTTTAGTTGGATTTATATGCAGCATAAATAATTTGAAATCGCTATTTAATCATTCAGGACAGTGTCTTAGTTTTAAAAGGTGATATTACTATTTATTGAACTAATGTTTCATTTAAAATTTAGAATTGTTAAAACTAATACACTGTTTTGATTACCCAAATGATTAAATAATGATTTTAAATTATTTAAGCTTCACATAAATAAAACTAATATACAGATTCCATTGTCTGATTTATAACAAAGATTATTTAGCTAATGCTTAAATACCAAGAAAACTAAATGAAAAGATTAGTTTCATTCTATTCTTTTCATAATTTATTGATAGTTGATTAGTAGTTATTTGATTACTAGATTATTCGTAGTCATTATGAATTGCTCTTTTTTTTTTTTTTTTATTAAGGTAAAAAAAAACACAGGTGACTGATCACCAGCTACATGATATTACAGTGTTCAATGTTACAAGGTAAAAACAAAGTAACATACGCTCGATAAAAAAACATATCCACAAAAGGGTTGTATAACCTTACTCAATATGTATCTATATATGGACGAGCACAGATCTGCACTGCCCAAGAACAATCCATCAAGGGAGCGCAGCAGCCCATCAGAGCAGTAAAGGTGCTGAAAACTTTGACCCTGTACCCTCCCAGCAGGTTTTCTGGAAGCGGCAATAATTGTCAACAGCCCGCACCCACAAACCAGACCCCCAATGATTGCCATCATCAACCCCTGTGAAAGAAATGACGAGTGCAGACCCATGCTCACCAATGCAACAGTTGGATTTAATGTAGTCTGGAATCAAGCCAGATTTACTTGCACACCATGAATACACACCATTTGTCCATATCACCTAGCACACTGAGGTCAATGGAGCTGAAAGTCTGTTTGTAATCATTATCAACCTCCTGTGTCTGCAAATGTTCACAATACCTGTTCAATTTACCCAACTATAAAGTCCCTCAGGGTTCATTATGGTTATTATTTGCTGATACTAATTGGATTCTGCTTCTTTGGATTGAATTCTAGGTCTTGATTAGGAATCAAGGATTCAGTTGTATAATCTGAAAGTTTATTGTTAAAGCTTGAAATAACTAAAAGAGGATGAATCATTTGTAGCTTCAATGTCTCTGTTTATGTCTAAAACATCATTTGTACTAATTTTGCCTTTAAATCATTGTTTGTTTGTTTTTTTGCTGAGGAATCATTTAGTTGTAATTCTGTGTTGATTTGAAAATTTTTATTTTTGTGATGCCCCAATCACACTGGAAATGGGCTAATAACTTCTGTTGTGATCATTGGTGAAACTTAATTTTTGTGCAGGAAGATAGCTTAAGTCATAATCTATAATGTTCAATTCTAAAATTGAGATCGAATTAAAATTCAAAATAATTTATTCGACCTGTTCAACACAACGATATCATAACTTTATTCCTATGAACAATTTAACACTAGGATTTCTTTCTTTCTTAATTTTATGATTAATTTTTGTATCTATAATGTTCCTTAGGTTGTTTTCTGTCTTCCCTGACTGGTTTTCAGCTATAGAAACTTGTTTAACAATATTAATATCTCATGCAGAGATAAAGTTCTTAAAACTATTTTTGTTAACGTTTTTATTTTCAGCATTTTCAATGAGATTTAATATCCAAATGTTTTCTCTTTTTATTCTATCAAAAAAATTAAGATTTCTAGTGTCTCTATTCTTTTTAGAATCATTTAGTTTCATTTAAAACTATTTTTCAAAGATTTATGTTATTCTAATGATTCTCAGAATTACTTAACCTAGCGTTTGCCTATTTCCAATGACAGCTGTTTGCATAAAACGGAAACGATATGTAATTTTAATTATTCTTGAATGAAAACTTCTTTAAAATTTCTTGTAAAGATGAAAGGCAATAAAACAAGTATTCACTTACATCTTAGTAAACTTTTCTTCTATGAATTCAAAACTAGACTATAACTTTGGTGAATAAAACTGGGAGCCTGTAACAGCGTGAACTGGAGTTCCAGGCTCCCTCTAGTGCTTAATTGCTCTTATTTCCATTTGAATTTAAAGAATTTAGATGAGAAGAGCTAGAAATGTGATGTAATTACATATATTTAAGTATTGTTTAAGCATATACATTATATTTCTATCAATATACTTTAATATAGTTCTTAACATTACCATCTCTTTTCAGAAAAGATTTATCACTCTAATAATTTACACAAATGCCATCCTATATCTTGATGTCCATATTTAATCGACAATCATATTAATATAGTTAATCAATGTAATCCCTGGACTATTGTTATTGTTGTTTTTTTGTAAATGATCTTTTTTGTAATTATCATATTTATGACAATCAGCTTTAAAAATATTACTTAATTATACAATGTGATTATTGATGTTAAAACTTATATTATTATTTAAAAATCATATTATATAATAAGCACGTATATTTTAGATAGTAATCATAAGCCTCGGCGTTCCTATTAATTGAAATAATTTTAAAACATTTGATAAATTTGAAAATTTCATATAGTCTGAATTCAAACTCTAGATTGGCAGGTATATGTACTATCTCTAAAACATAAGGCATCTTACAACCATATATATAACAAGTTTCTGTGGTTTATTACTATTTATTTATTGCTTTCTTAAAACGCGTTTGATAAAATTGAAAATAATTTCATTTAGTTTGATTTCGAATCTCATGTAGGCAGGCTGATGCACTACCTTTGCCCAAGAGATCTCTTACTACTCATATTTACGCCGTCTGAATATGCCTATAGCAAATATATGTGCTTTATTTTATTTTTTAAGTTTTATGATAATTTTGAATTTTATTTTATTTTATTTTTTTAAAAACATAAATAAGCAGAAAATGAATTAATGAGTGTATAATAACTTGTATATATATGACGGTTCTATAATAACGACAAACTAAATCCATAATAAAGTTTTTAAGAAGTGACATCTTTTAGATTCTGCTACTAAAGCTGCTGTCACTTTATGATACTTAAATTTATCAATGATTTTGAGTGATTTTTAAGTGCATCATCAAGTTAAATGTTCTCAAAGATAAGTAGTCTTTTATCAATTCCGAACAGTTTTTGACAGTGAACTGGCTTTGTTTATTGCTGAAATATTTTTGAAAGCTCAAATCTTGATAGATGCTAACTTTTTTTTTTTTTTTTAAAGTAGATCACCAATTCTAAAAATAAAAATAAAAATAGATGATAAAAACATTAGAAACAAAAAAAAAAAAGATTTATTAAAATGTTTTAGCATTTATACATATGAGAAAAGTTAAGTTCAGCAAAACATCAATTATTCGAACACCACCACCAACATTCCGCCATGGAATGATTGATGTTAAAATATTATTTCTACCATTTAATGTTGTTCTTCATTTTCAATAAATTAAAGATGAATGTAGTAAGAAAATTTGACATTAGAATTATTTTATTTAAAATGTTGATTGATCTATTTATTAGTTGGAAGTTCATAAGAAATTTAAATACCAGAAGCGACAATGTTTTGGAGCTTTTATGCATGAACCAAATCACAAAAGTGAAAATAATTAAATGAGTTGCTGTTTAAAAATTCATTGAGCTCTAAAAGTAAAACTTCTTTAACTATAATTCATGGATCTTGAGTTCCAGAATCCACCAAATTACCACTACAATAAACAACACATGGAATAAAAAATGGTCAGAGTTCTTAAAGAAATTGTTCAAACTTTTAAAAATGTTTTTAAGATTGTAGTTTAAAATTTTGATATATAAATTTTCTTTAAAAATAATTATTATTATTTTTTTTAAAAAAATCCTTTTTTATTGTCATCCCTATGGAAAAGAATCTTCTCTGGATTAGGCTTCTTACAATATTTGAAGTTCCATTATAAAGCAAAAAGATTGCTATTGTCATTTTCTCATTTAAAGTCAAATGATAGATAGTGTACTTTTAAAAAGATATAATTTTTACATTATTTATACATAAAAATATAAATAATTTATTAATAACATTTTCAATAAAACATCATTTTAATTTGTGTTTTTCTTAAGGTTTGTGATGATGGTGTTCTAGTTGTATTTTTATATTGGACTATTTCCATTATCTTACATGCATATTGAACGTCTTTAGAAAAATTTAACTTTATTTAAATATTCCAAATACATTCAACTGTTAGCATATGCACAACGTTTCAAGAAGTATTATTCTTCCCTCTGCTTTAGATGTTGCTAGCCTAACCAGTGACAGTACTAGCATGGGATTAGAGCATTACCTTAAAATTCAATAATCAAGAATTTAAGGACACAGGTTTGAATCCCATGCTAGTACTGTCACTGGTCAGGCCAGCAACACCTGAAAAAGTGGGGAGAATAATATCTCTCAAAACATTGTGCATATACTAATCTGTTTGATGTGCTATTACTAACAGTTGAATGTATTTGGAATATTTAAATAAAGTTAAATTTTTCTAAGGACATTCAATAGGCATATAAGATGATGGAAATAGTCCAATATAAAAATACAATAGTTTCCCTTTATTTCTAATATATGTTTTAAATAAAATACTTTTTGATAGCAAGTTTATAAGGAAAGAAAACTGTAAAAATGTACATCTTTGAAATAATTTTTAAATATTTCATTATTTTTTCTGTATTGACTATATTATTAATATTAAAAATACCACATTTGTGTACATTTTGCACCTTGTAACACTTTATTGTACTGTTTGTTCATAATAGCTGACAGTTTTGATTGTTTAGCAGTTTTTTTCAGAGTGATAATATACACAATAATCTATTATTAATAAATTAATTATACAAAACAAAATTTATAGATATATATAATAAAATTATGAAAAAAGTTTACTCTAATTCAAATTAATTTATTTATATCAAGTTAAAAGTGTCTAAATGATCAAATTGTATTTATTTATTGAAAAATATTACATTTAAATATTATACTTTTGTTTAGAGATACAACTCTTTAGAAATTTTGTGACTTATGTAGGCCTTTTTTTTAGAATAATTCATCACCACACTCATTTTGAATCATTATTGATCGACTGCAGAATGAAAGTATCTCTGATTTTCATCCAGGTTCTCTGATTCATAATCTCTTTTTTTCATGGCATACCAGAAAACTTTTTATTTTTTTTATTTTTTTATGATTTCTTAAGATCCAATTCAAAATTTCAATTATTCATCTGTTATCATCTCTTCTATCAATGCATTCATCCCAGATCCATTTCATTTTCCAAATTATTTCAATGATGTTAGTGGTACCTGTTTGTTCTCTCACCCACATATTTTGTTTTCAATCTTATTTTTATTTTTCAGTATATTTTTACATCAAATAATTATAACACTGTACTGCATAGGCAAAATTTTACAAAGCTATGAGAATTATTTTTTTAGATGTCAGATCATACATATAATCCTATACTATTTTTTCTAAGCTTCTCTTTATCTTATTTTATTATATTCTTAGTTTCTATTTTGCCTAAAAGGACATCTATGCTTTAATATACCAGTGTCTTTCTTACTTTTCATATACCTCTGTTATATCCTTGCAATTTTTATACTTCTAAACTCAAACAATTAAAATTCCTCTTTTTATTTTTATTTTTCAATAACTATTTTCCATTTATTCCTTCAAAACTATAAATCTTTTATTGGAATTTAATATCAAAAATTTTAGTATTTAATCTGATTCCCTGCCACCTCCTAATTGTCCAATTTTTACCCCATATAAAAAACTATAACATGCAAAAAAGCTTAACAAAAAATTATTATATCAGGAATTCTGCCCTGGACATTTTCTTTAACTTATCTATTATAATTTCTTTTTTCTATCATTTCTATAATTTGAACTCTTATTGCTAGTAAAAAAAATCATTTAGACATTTTATGTTAATAGTAAATTTATTTGCCCTAAAGCAAAGGTTTTGTACTCAATCTTACATAATATAAATGTTTTATATCTGATAACACATACAAAAACTGTAAATAATTCAATTTTTTTTTGAGTAAATTAAAAATAAGAAAAATTTACTATAGTGCAAATCAAACTATTCAAAAACAAACTTCAGTATTTTTTTATATTTAAAATTAGCCTTTAAATTATATTTAGTAAAGGCAATATTAATATTCTATACTTTAAGTTGAAAATATTAATAAATGATTAGTAATAATCATTACGTGTTTATCAAAAAGTTGATAACGTAAAAGTTGGGAGGGGTGTAAATTGACGCTTGAAAATAAAAATGAGACAATTTGCTCTACATAAATACTTTTCATGTAATAAAGATATGAGAGATGATGACCTGGTCTAACTAATGAGTGCTGGTTCAGCACGAAATGCATCTTGGGGGTTATTAGTCTTTTATTGTATCTTTATTTATATGAAATTATTTATGAAATAAAAAAGAATGGAGAAATATGGAAGAATCTATTGAAAATATTATACATAACCTTAATGCATTTTTAGTGTTGATCATCTTTATCAAAGTCAACAAAGCAACAACAAATTAAAATACATAGTAATTGCTATACAAGCATTTACAAAAGACAAAAATCAGCCTGTTGCAACTCAGAAACCTCCTCACTCATCCCTGAAACCTCTAAAGACTTAACATATAGCTATTCCTCCAAAGTTAATGTCACATATGAATCTTCCTATCAATCCACCAGGGCAACCAAGCCTATCAACATTGTTCCTTAACAAAGACTTTTCTTTGCCTGGACTACACACCCTTTTCATATTTCCCTCCCATTTTATATGTATTCCCTTCCCTTTCATCATATTGTACTTGAATTTCATTTTGCTATGTAATCATCTATTTGTAAACCTTTTTTAACTGTTGTGTATTTTGTTTTTTTGATGAATAAAAGCTTTCATCTCTGAGGAAAAAAAACACTGATACAAGCATCAATGTATTAATATTATATTTAATATTTTTAATGTTTTGTTTTTCAAGTAGATGGTATTAGTACTCCTTTAATTTATTATATCTCAGTGATCAAATTATCATAATCATTTAATGATTCAAGCATTCAAAATGAGCATCTGACCCTTAAAACAAGGAATGTAAAATTCAGAATTACATTGACTTTTCTTTGATAAATAATCATTTAGAAATATAAATAAATCAAGAAACATATTTACATATTAATGAAAGTATTTAGTTGACAATTGCTTCATGTGGTTTGTTGCAATGGAAGAGTGGTAGTATCTAGAACTCACAATATATGGATCATAGCTCAGTTCTGTCAATTCAGTGCTCAAACTTTTGAACTCTCAAACAATAAACTATTCCCATTTTTTTATTTAGTAGATAATTAATCATAGAATTAAACTTGAATGGAATTTTTTTGAAGAAATACTTTAGCAGTAAAAAGAATGATGCCTATGTATTTGAAAAGGAACATTTTAAATAGATGACCTTTATTCTAAGATCTCTCACTGATGTATATAGTAATAAGAAATCAAAAACAGAATTCCAGGGAAAAGAGAACAAATTGGTATTACTAATGTCATTGAAATAATTGATTAATGGATTAAAATAGAGTTGGACTGAAAATATTACTAGAAAAGACAATAGATGAATAATTGAAGCTTTTAATTGCATCTCAAAGAGATTATAAAAGATCTAGAAAGAGACCACATATAAGATGAATGAATAATAAGGAAGTTTTCTGATTGAGATCAGAGAAACTGAATTAAATATGGAGAGATTAATAATGGCTGTAAATGATGATAAATTGGCTCCAAATAGTTTGGTGCAATGATAAAGTATAAAGTTTCTTGGATTCATTCCAACATAACATAAAAAAATCATTTGATGAATTAAAGGCTCTGTCATTTGGATTCTGGATAATCTCATGAATTTTCAATATTATGTTTTATTTTTGTTTAATGATAACTTTATTCTGATTTTTAAATATAAATTTTAATTTATTCATTAATTAAAATATAAATTTGCCAGCAGAAAAAAAAAACTTAGACCATCCTTTCTCACTATGGATTCACATTTTATGAATAATCTTTGCTTGTCGGATGTGTTAAGGACTTTAAATACCCGAATCTTCATTCTTATGTTGATGGTGCACTCAAAGTAGGGATTGGTTAACTCTTTGTGAAAGAATGATTGATTGCTACGCGGTAAAATATTCTCAGCTATTTAATTTTAATTATTTCAAAAAAATCATCTATGCTTGATTTTAAAAATCACTTATCTTAATGATTTTTTTTTTCTTGATGGAAAGAAATACTATAAATGATTAAAACTCGTCACAATTTTTGATTGATACATTTTGTATTCTGAGATATGTACATTTTTTTAATACTATTTGCTGGTTGTTCTTAATTATTAAAAGTTACCAATTAATGACGCACACACATATACTGTATGAGGATCGCAGTTTTTAATAAAAGTCCATCTATCAAAAGCATCTAAAAAATATAGATTAACTTTCATCTTTCATGCCAATATTCAAATTAACTCCTTTCTTAATATTTTTTTTCTGATTATTTTTTGATGTTATTATTGTTGTTTGAAGGAGATAAGGAAGAAACACAAAAACGATTATCAGTTCAGCATAACAGTTTTTCAATTGCTTTTTTAAAAACATGTAATGTAAACATGTAATAACTGTTAATAATTGTTTGTGTTTATCTTATGTATGCATGTGCATAATTTTCATATGTATTTAATATTATTTTGAACTTGAAGGTTATCAGCAACTTATAAAAAAAGTAATTTTTAAGGAGGCGATAAAAAGATTCTAATAAATGAATGATATGAAATGATAGCTCAAACAACACTTAATCAAAATATTATGATTAATAGACTCAAATGCTTTAGATATATCAAGATAAATAGCCAATGTTTTAAGTTCCTGATCCAATGAAGATGTTAAATGATGAACATGATGTTTTAAAGCATCTAATGTACTTCTACCAGGAAGAAAACCATATTGATAGTGAGATAAAATTTTATTTTTAAACAGAAATGACAACATTTGATCCTTAATAATCATTTTCAATAATTTCAAAAAAAAAAAAAACCAGAAATAATGGCAATTGGTCTATAATTAACCATAAGAGTAGAATCACCCTTTTTATAAACAGAAGTAATAACATTAACTTTCTAACAATCTGGGAATGCTCCAGAGTGCAAAGATAAATTAATCAAATGAATCAAAACAGACAAAAATGCAACTTTATTTTCTTTAAGCATCTTAGGTGTTAATAATAATAATAAAAATAATAAATAAATAAAAAATAATTATAAATATGTCCATATATAGAATACACTGGATCATTATTCTGTTCATTTGATAATATATAATGCATTCTTTTAACTTCTCATTTTTCTTTCTGAAATTGTCTATTTGTAGCTCTTCAATCCATTTCATTCTTTATTATACCTTTATAATATAAACAGGATCTACCTTTGCCACAAAAATCATAATAAAATTCACTATATGATGTTCTGCATTATACATCCATTTAACATCTTCCAGTTTAATAAACATTTGGTTTTAAATAGTGGAATATATAGTATCACATTCAGCGAATGAGAAACATTGATTAGTCTATAATCACATTATTATATTTTTAAAATTTTATGTAATATCTATAAATATTTTTTAATGACTTGAGCTAATTTAGTTGCTGTAGTTACTTTATTGTGATGAATATCCTATCATTTAACTTATTAAAACAACAGCAGTACACTAGTGTCTGTGTTGCATTTCAATATTTAAGTCTTTCTACTTATAAAACTGCCAAGACATATAAATTGGCTCAAATTCTCAAAATAATAATCATCCAACCTAAAAATTTCTAAAGATTTTTCTGTTATCACTGACTGATAAAGAGTTTGAGTTTCTTGAACATTAATTACTAACCCAAATTCTTTACATGTTACATTCAAAATAAAAATTAAATTCTGTAGATCATTTTTTGAATTGGCAAAAACAGCACAATCAATTTTTATACTCTATCATTATAATGCAGATATTTGCAATTCATCCATGGATTGGATGTAGTTATCATTATTCTATATATTTTTAAATGCATTTAAAAAAAAAAAAAACTTTTATAGAGCTTTGTAAGATGTGTCTCATACATTTGCATTATTTGCATATATATCAAATTGATTATACCCTGTACATGAGGGGTCAGATTGACTTTAAGTCAACATGGGTCTGACAAGAATCTCAGCCTCAGGGTGGCCTATTAGTGTTCCAGCATCAGATTTTCAATTGGATGGATGGTTGAAGAGTTGGAGTGTGGAGTGGATTGAAGCCTGTCCATTAAAGTATAAAAATTGGCTATTTTAATATATATCTGAGCACTTATTGCATATATGTGTAGAGTTGATAATCTGGACCAGCTTATGATCACTGGTTTAGCATGAAATACATATATTGGTGATTATTTATATTTTTGACATATATGTGTTCAAGTGTATCAGTGTTATGAGATGGATTGCAGAGTGGTGAGGTGTGTGAAAGTCTGTGCTTATATACCCTATATCTTATTTGACATTATATGTTTTTCATTCAGATAAAAATGTTAAAAATATTGATTTATTATATGGTCAGTTACCAACAAGTTCACATGGCAATTTGTTTCAAAGCTTTGATCACAGTGCACAATTTTGTTTAATTAAATGGATGGAGGAGGTTATCACTTTTTTAGCTGAAAATTAATCCAGAAACCCTTAATTTAAATCCAACTGTTCATATCATTGAATTATTTTTTTCAGAATAGTAATAAAAAAATGATGATTAAGTAAATAATGAATAATCAGAGCTTTATTGTTTTCATATTCATTTATTTCCATATTGAATTAAAAATATAAAACAAATTCACATGTTCATTTAATGGCTGCTTCCAGAGGAACAATAAAATATAACCATTATTTATCAGTTTTTCCAATTACTGAATTATAAGAAAAGTTATTTATATTGGTTTTATCCCCAAAATAAATAGCTATTCATCTATTGGCTGATATTATTTGCTTATTTGATTTGACTCTGCACCAATCTTGTGACTGGGGATTAAAATTTAAAACAAAATTTAAGTTCTAGACAGAATTTGTATTCAAGTCTTGGCATTGCATTTATTGTGTTACCATTACATGTGAAAATCTACTTTTTATGCAACCATATATAGTAAACCTATGTATATACTTTCAAGTTTTTTTTAATCAATGCATCCTTCATCGCAACTCTACCATATTACAATCATGTATCAGTGCAAAAAATCTCACAATCCTTTCTCACTATGCATGCATTTTGTGATCAATCTTCACTCTTCAGGTTTCAATCTCCTGAATGCTTATGCCCATGTTGACAGCTTAATACCTTTCACAAAATCACTTCCCTTAATGTAAAAACTGTTCTGTCTACTTTTAACACTTTGTAGAAAAGTAAACAATTACGGCAATTTAAATATATATTTTTGTAATTGATACAGAAATCGTTAGTTTAGAATCAAATACTCTTACCTTTAAGTTATTATCTCAAAACAATTAATGAAAAAAATATGGTAAAGAAATTAATGGGTAGTCAGTTCTTTACTATTTTCATATTTTTTTCTTTCTCTATATTGATTCAAAAATACAAACATTTTGTAAATAGCTTAAAAGGCAAAGATTTTCTGATTGCTGGATGGTAAAAAGAATTTGATCCGTTTTTCACAGTATTTTTATCCTAAAAATAATTGCGAATTTATTTACTTATCAATGTATAAATAATCTTAAGCTTTACTTTTTTTTTTATTTATACAGGCAAATAAATAATTTGGGGAATATATATAAATGTAAGCTGGTGGAAGGAAATTAATCGTCACCTATAGCTTTGCAAGTACTTAAAAATGAAACATTTCACCCTTCCTTATGATATACAAACTAAATTTGTACAAATAATTTGTCAATTCAGATATCAGGCTTATAATAAGTTCAAATCCTGATTTAAGCATAGTCAATAAAAGCGGTTTCTATAAAGATAGGTAAGTGCACTAGTAAATTTAATCTAATAGTGAATGTGTAAAGATTAATTTTCTTCCAAAAGATTACAATTATTTGAATGGTTTTATATATTTATACAATGTTTAGGCTTTTTTTTACCATCCACCAGCCCGAAATCAAATCAACCTTTCACACTATCCATAAATTAGTAATATTTACTTTGCAAAGTAATCTCTACAGCACATGTTACAAATTAACTTTTTATACACATTAGTTTTTTTTTTTTAAATACTTAAACTTCATATAATATGCATTTCAGTATATTTCAAACTTCTGTTCCATTACATATTACTGAACCATATAATTAAAGACATATGAAAAAGATAAATGATTCCCAAAATATGCATTTCATGTTAAACTAGCGTTAGTATAGATAGATAGATAGACAGACAGGCAGGTAGGTGGGTGGGCAGGCAGGGGGGGGCAGGCTGTCAGATAGATAGATAGATAGATAGATAGATAGATAGATAGATAGATGGATGGATGGATGGATGGATGGATAGATAGATAGATAGATAGATAGATAGATAGATAGATAGATAGATAGATAGATAGATGGATGGATGGATGGATGGATGGATGGATGGATGGATAGATAGATAGATAGATAGATAGATAGATAGATAGATAGATAGATAGATAGATAGATAGATAGATAGATAGATAGATAGATAGATAGATAGATAGATAGATAGATAGCAAATTATTATAGTTTAATTATTGGTAGGCTTCAAATTTTCTGTTATACAACTTTGAGGCAAACCACTTTATGGAAATACATTAATAATTGTTACTAAATAATTATTAAACTAGATATTAATCCTAACTCAAATATATACTTTAATCTTACTTAATGAGTAATGTATCGGCTGTGTTTTAAAAGTATCTTCATCTAATTTCCTTGCCCATGTTGACAGTTTTTGATAACATTCACACACTCATACTAGGTGAGGACTGTATCCAGTTGTAATGGGTGAACAATCATTGCACTATAATGTATATTCTGAACATTGATTATATATTATAGAATATATGATAAGCATTACCATTTAAATAATCAAAGAATCAAAATAGAGCTTTGGTTTCAACAGTTTCTAAATAGAAAATGAAAACTCAGTTATAATGTAACTTGAACAGAAAGTAACAGAAACTTTTTAATAAATTATGTAACTATTAGCAAGTTATTTTTTTTACTATTCATCAGCCCATAAGTCAGACCAACTTCTCACACTATTAGTACATCCATAGAGCATATGATACAAATTAATTTCATATACATATTACTTTTTTTTTATGATACTTAAACTTCACTTTATATAATATGCATTTCAATATATTTCAAACTTCTATTCCATTACACATTACTTTAACATATAATGAAAGATGCATGAAAAAAATAAATGATTCCCAAACTATGCACATCATGCTGAATCAAAACTCATCAATTGGTCCAGATCACAATCTTTCACTCATATTTTCATATTTGACCAGTACATATATAAATAGAAAAATTATTATAATTTAACTGAGGGGTTTCAATTTTTTTGCTGTACAATTTTGATTTAAACTACTTTATGAAAACATATTAATAAATGTTACTAATTAATTATTAAGCTAGATATTATTTTTAATCTATATATGTAATCTTTGTCTTATTTAATGAATAATGTATCTGCAGTATTATAGTGATATCAGCACCTGATTTTCTTGCCCATGTTGACAATTTTCGATAGCAATCACACTCTCATGTAAGGTGGGGACAATATCCACTTTTAACGCCTTGTGGAGAGATGTACAATCATTGCACTATAATATAGTTTATGAGCATTGATTCATTGTCATCAACCATTATCAATACACTGCAGGATGAAGGTCTCTCCAAGTTCAATCCATCTTCTCTAATCTTTAGCCTCTCTTCTCCATATCACTCCTGCACACTTTATTTCATCCATACATCTTATATGCGGTCTCTTTCTGGGTCTTTTACAATTTCTTGGAATCCAGTTTAAGATTACAATTGTCCATCTATTATCATATCTTTTAGAAATATGTACATCCCAACTTCACTTCAGTCTTTTAATTTTTTTAATTGAGGTCAGTAACATTTGTTTGTTTTCTTGCCCATATATTGCATATTCAATCTCTTCTTGTTACTCTTAAATACATTTCTCCATACTTCTTTTAGTGGTCTGAAGTCTCTGTATTGCCCTTCTATTAAGTGTCCAAGTCTCATTATTATTTATTGATTATTTATTATGAAATACATGATAAACATCACCATTTAAATATTCAAAGGAACAAAGCAGAACTTTAGTTTCAACAGTCTCTAAATATGAAATGAAAATTCAGTTATAATATCTGTAAATAATAAATAATTCAAATTATATATAAATTGAATAAGAAGTAACTGAAACGTCCAATGAATTAACTAATGTTACCAAGTTGTTGTTTTTTTGCCATCCATCAGCCCAGAAGTCAGACCAAACTCTCATACTATTGATAGATTACAAATATATACTTTTCCAAGTAATCAATATAGCATATGTTGCAAATTAATTTCATATAATATGCATTTAAATATATTTCAAAATTCCTATTCCATCACACATTATTATTGTAATACATAAGCAAAAACATGTGAAAAAGATAAATGATCCCTAAAATATGTATTTCATGCTAAACCAGCACTCATCTATTGGCCCAGATCATAATCTTTCACACATGTCTTCATTATTTGCTCAATACATATACAGATAGCGAATTACTATAGTTTATTTGACATGTTTCAAATTTTCTGCTATACAACTTTGATAGAAACCACATTATGAAAATATATTAATAACTGTTATTAATTAATTATAAAGTTAGAAATTATTCACTTGTACCCCCTTTGGAGGGGTGTATAATCATTGCACTATAATATATTGTACAGGGTGGATGGTTTACCAATATTTATAAGACTAAACAAATATCAATCCCTGATGGAGTAAACACAATATTTATTTTTTACTCTTCCAATAAATTTATCTTATGATAGCAAATTATAAGTCTACATATAACACTGTATCTTGCAATTTATGTATTGCTCCACCATGGCACCTTAGGCAGAGAAGAACATACTCGGAGAGTATGTATGTCCAAACAATAGCTATAAGATATATAACTAGCGTTACATTTCCAGGACATAACTTCTTCTCAACTGTTGAATTTAACACCATGTTCAAAGCACTTTTTTGTTTTGTATAAACACGGGCGCCAGCTATTTATCCAGAAGATAAATAATGCACTTTGAACAATGGTCACTAATTCAATGCCCAAGATACACCCATAACTAGCTCAGTCTATTTTTTAATTCATTAATAAAATATTGTTTCACTTAAATAGTGGTAAAAGAATTGACCAACAAATAAAGCTTTAATTTCAAAGAAAGAATTTATTTTAATTAACATTGATTAAACTAATTTTAATATTTTATCAATCTTATTTACTAATATAACACACACACATATATAATTCGTACACTATAATATCTTATGAGAAAGCATTAACTAATATTTGAAATTTAAAATACAATGAAATCAATATATTAGCACATGAATACACACAACATTTTAAACACACATATTAATAGTTCATATTTGTATGCAATAGAGTTCTTAAACTTGACTCTTCAGGTTTTACGAATGTGATGGCTACTTTAGAAATGAATATAAGAAAATATTTTACCTAGGATTTTGAATGTGGATACATCTTGCTGTTTGCTGCTTCTAATGGAGTATTTTTAACCTGTTAGATTTGAAGTTTTCTTGTGGAGATTTGATGCTGATTATTCTGAGGCATTTCTGTTAAGACAATTAGATATTGAGCGGCTTTAGGTTGTTATGCAAACATCACTTTTATCAGGTAGATTGGCTGTTTTCATTGGACTTCAGGCTGGAGAAAGTCGTATGTTTTCCAAGGTTTTAACACTGCATTCTTGATTCTGATATAACTCACTGATAAATTGTACTGAACTGTTATCTCAAATGCAAGTCTAATACAACTCTGGTGCAATTAACTCGACTAACTGTCCGATAAAAAATTAGCTATTTATACATATGACATGTTGTCATTTTTGATATCCTCTGGCAATATGTGTTGTCAAAATTCCTTTGATAATCTTATGTTTTTGAAGATCGTTTAATTAGTAGCCATGCAAACATGTCGTTTTAATATTTTTATTAGTAGCCACCGCTGAGTGTTTTTTAATTTTCTTAACTTTCATTTATTTTTAATATTTAATATGCATATATTGTATTTACAGTCACACACACATATTCTAACATGGTCTATTTGCATTCTCATTTCCGGGCAGTATATTATATAAAATAAAATGGGTTCTAGCTCAGTTAATAATTAATAAATAAAATATTCAGCATTAAAATTAAATGTTTCACTAGCTCAAATTTAAAATATGAATAAGGTTCATTTTATAAAAATAAATTAAATAAATATTAATATTTTCATGAGACTTGGAAGTGAAAATACAGGTGACAAGATAGATTACATTAAGCCAATATCCTACAGGATACTACCTCAATGGCATAAGAACACTATTCCCCCTATTACTATTTTAAATAAATAAACTTATAGTTAATCCTACTCACTAAGATTAAGCTAATAATTAAATCTTAATCTTCTATTCATAATATTTAACTCTATAAAATCTCAGGTTCATAAATTTATTCTAGGTTAATTAAAATTTACGGTAGTAAAATATGAGAAGGGATTTTATGTCATAATCTACTACATTTAAACTAATAATAACAAATAATAATAATATTCTTCATTGGATGAACTAATTCTGTATATCTTTTCTTTTCACTATATTTTTATTACCATAATAAAATAATAAAATATAATCTTTTATCTTCATGTAATAATATAATAAATATATGGTAGCATTTGATAATCTGACAAACAAAGGTGTGTGGCAATGGATAGCATATAATTCAATGTATTATTATGATAATTAATTTATGACCATAAGGTCATGTAAAATTATGATTACTTAATTAAATGAATACCAATAAAATATTTGAATTCTTAAAAATAATTCTTTATTTATGTTTTGTGCAAAATTATATGTTTGTTTCTATTATTATGGATATATTGTGATCTCATGCAGTGTAATGGAAAAAATAAACAATCCAGACACACAAATTTTTGAAAAAAAAACAACAAATTTTAACAAAGTTTATTATTAACAATAAATAAAATAAACAATTTATATACAATATTTACATCGGATATCCTCACTTTACACCATTTACATTTTTTATTACTTAGTTATTAAAAAAAAAATTAGATTTATTTTATGTTTCATTTTGACTTAAGACAATAATAATAAAAATAATACCATTTCATTTCTCTTTATAATTAAAACTTATGATAAATTATATTTATTTATTTTTTATTAAAATATATCCTATCCTTAAATATTATTTAATTATACCTTCCTTTCTAATAAACATCCATGGAAACATACTATGGAAAAAAAACATAAAAATAACATTATCGTGAGTATGGATTTTCTTAAAATCAAATAATTTTCATCTTGCAATATCAAAGATGTTACATAAAATATCTATCTAATAATTTATTATCAGATTTTGGTGGATATCGTTTACTACACTATGTTTATTAAATATAACATATTCTCATTTAGCATTACTTTAATACTATATAAACACAAAATTATACCTATGCTTATTATTTATATCATTTTACTTTATACCATTATATTTTAAAATATGCAATACTTAATTTTAAAGACATAATAAAGCATTTAAAAGTTATTAACATTTTGAAGAACAACTTTGTTTTATATACTTTATTCTTAAAATTTTATTTTATTTCCAAAATAAATCCAAAATATATCCTATGATTCTTTCCTTTCCTTTAGGATTCATTGGATCTTCAGTTACAATTTATACAAATTCTACTTCTTCTAAGTAAATGAACTAATCTCATTCAAATGATAGCATATCTTAAATTCTAAATTATCTATTATTTCTCTTCAAATATAACATATTGAACGATGTAGTACATTGGAAATTTAGATAGTGAAGCAGATGTATAGGATTTAAGAGAGAAAACTAGAGTATAACTCTAAACATATATCAAAATATCATGACACAGTGTATCAATAAGAAATAGAGGTATGACCTTTTCCTGTCTAATGTCCTCCAATAAATCAATGATGTTAAAGCTATTCCTTCAGCTTTATTCAAACATCAATATTTAAAAAAAAACAGACGCTGTCCAAAATAAATATATCGGCTACAGGGTACTGTTAGACGTACCATATATCTGCATGAAGACTATAAAATATTATTCATATTCCCTCATCACATCCTATTATAACATCATCTTGGTTTCCTTTTCACCATAGTACTACCAAGTCACTATCCCATCATTATTTCCTAAAGATTTACCACATCTTACATCGACAAAATAACTATCTTGCATATTTAAAACAATAAATAAAATTCATTTATAATTAAAGCGATCTCACTGATCCACAAGAAAATTTTGTTTACTTCATTATTCTATATTCATCAACCACATACAAACTAATCTGACAATACTTTGAACATCCAATAATATGAAAGTTTTTAAAAGAATCACACAAATATTTATTATCATGTTGGGTTATATTACTAGTATAAAATCATAATATGCATATTGCCAAATAAATGCTGATCTCATAATATTTAAAATGTTGTACAAAATGCATTTACATTATAACGATCCAAAAGAAAGTGGAGATCGAATCTAACCACAATCTGCATTACAAGGGCACCATCTAGGCATTTGAGCCTAGAAAAATTTATAAAGTAGGCAGATACGCGCTGTTAAGATTCCACTTTATTTAAATATTTAGATCGTTAGCCCATTGTCACTAGCTCACGGAGATACAGAGATAAGAAATAACTTGTTTAATTTGTATATATAAAAAAATAAAAGCCACTGCCAGTAATTAACACAGAAACAGTATTTATTAACGCACGTATAAATAACTTTGAGGACTACATTTAACATTTTATATTAACCTGCTATTTTAAATAGATTGCAATAATGAGTTTAATATTTATTTAGAGGGTCGAGTATGAATAGACTACATAGATCTGCATTTAAAAAGAAAATATTATTTCCCTTATTTAACCTTAGGCCAAAAGTTCGCAGTCAAACCGGTGTCAATCCATCTGATACATTAATGTATTCAATGTAGCATGAAAATACAACAGCACTAAATATACTATACTGTCAGGAATGTACATCTGAACAGTATAGTTAGAGAAGACATTGTCTCTCAACCAAACAGGAATGCTACATCTGTTGGTGAGAAGCACAATAAACAAAAAACTCCATAGGAATGGACCGCATCTTCCGTCTTACTATCCAATTCCATTAGGCAAACAGGGGTTGTGCGGCGTATATATGCAATCCTGCCCATAGCGGATCTCCTGCTACATTTACTAATTACATCAATACATCTAATCCATTGACCCAATTTAACTACAAAACAAATAACCTAAGATTACCCTCCCTTAAACTATATATATAACTTTACAAATCTATATAGCCATTCACGCCCAACTGAAATTTAACATTTAGATATGTTCGCACAGATGAATTTTATACAATTTGTTTTATAATGTCGAGTATAGATCGGCTGCACAGATTCCACTGTTAAAAACATTTCAAAATAAACACAACCGATCAAATACAAAATCATCGATAACATCAATTGTATAGGGAATACACAAAACCCAATAGCATTCATCGTAAGATGCCACAGTGACATCGTTGACTTATATATTCTAATCGAATGTGAAAACTACAACATAATCAACTGCTAACGAATCTATGCAACATCTATACCCAACCTTAAATTTCCTCATTTAAAATTTAAGCAATAAATATTAATACAAATAAAATAATAAATGGAAATGATTTTTTTATCAAACGCAAACATATAAAATTAAACATTATTTATTGATTTGAAACTTACAAAAATCAGATAAGAGTCCATTTAACATTTAAGTTGGCTTGTTTATTAAATTTGTCAAACCCTAATGAAAGTTCTTAATTATTCTTTTTTTTATGATTTTAAAAATTGTTTAGTTCATAGCTCACAGTAGAAGAGTCCAGGTTTCTGTTTTTAATTCCAGCGATGTCTCCATTGGAAGATAATGTTCTGTAGATGGCATTAGCTGGTTCCATTCTGGTATCACAGTCTTTTCATTTTTAAAATAAGTGATAGAGAACGACAAGTGCGTCTTGTCATTCTTCTTACCAAATCAAGCTGGAAACTGACTGGAACTCAATATTTTTCTTTTTATAGTCTACCTATAAATTCCATGAACAAAAACATCACTGTTCCATTTTTTTCATTATGGTCCGGGCCTTTATTTGCTTCCATTGGTCAAGCTAAAATCTCTTTATTCTCTTATCTATTTTTCATCTGACTTTTTAATTACACAGCTTTTGGATAATTAATAAACAATCATTTCCATCTACAAAAAATTTTATCTTTAAATCTTGTACTTTTTTATAAAAAAGTACATTCAAATACTTATTTATTTGTTTTTTAAAAATATATTTTTAAAGTTTTGCATCTGTGCGAATATATACGTTTAACAAACATTTTAATTTTAGTGTTTAGTTTTTTTTTTTAATAGATTTTAATTTTATTTGCAAACTTTAAGATTTTATTTTAAATTAATGTAACAGCATATTTATATACCATTACAACATATAATTAAAACATTTATACTTCATTCATTATTGTTCATAGGCAATCTAAAAGAAAACAAAATACACATCATAAAATTATCAATATTCATTAACTATTACCAAGTGATATTATCTGGTCATCACTTTTTGCAGTCTTCTTTCCATCCATTAGATATAGCATTGCATACATAAAAGTATACATCCATACCTTTATTTAAACTGTTCTTATTTAAATTATTAAATTATTATATTATAGAATTTTAATGTTATCAATAAATTAATGTTCATGTTTCTAATCTTATAAAACAGAAAATTTACACTTTAACTAAGTTAATAAATAAATAAAAAATCAAAACTATAATTACTTATATCTTCAATTAACTCTTCAATTGATGAAGGTTCTTGATAAAGTTCAAAAAATGTTTATTATTTTCTCGAGAGTTTTTTTTTTTTAAAATGTTCTCCTCAAAAGTGCTTTGCTACACCTCCTCTATTGCTATAACAACGAATAAGACTATATTTCTGGTAGTAAGAGCCGTCCGAATTTCCGATATACACAATATCAAGTTAAAAAAAAAGAATAATAAAAAATATTACGACATCTTGAAATCTAAAAATTAAATAAAATAATCATCAATCTATTCTGGAATAGTTAATACAATAATAGTTTATAACTTCTATAGTCCAGAATGATGATTATTGAAATCATAATATTAAAAATAATCCCATGAAGCTTCCTAGAATATTTCATATTGGCGTAGTAATGCATTATGTTCCATTTGGCTTACCTTGATTTATCCGGATAAACTATTTGTGCAATATTTATTTACACAACTTCATTGCTTTATTTATTAACATATTTATTTCTTTATAAGTTTCTTCTTTAGTAGATTTATTGTTTTTAACCACTTATTCAGAGTTTTTTTTTTTTTTGTCTCAAATTATTTGCTTTTAAAACAATTTTATATACGGGTATTAACCCTTTATATGCCTCAGGTTTTCAATAACATATGCTTTTCTAAAATATTTTTTGTGAGTCTTTCTTAAAATAATTTTTTGTAGAATTTTAATGTTTCCTTCACAAAGGATATAACATTTACTCTTTTACTTGATATTTCTATAAATTTATCATAAAGTATACTTGTCTTATTGCTTCTTAATTTTGGACAAGCTTATCTTACTATATAAAATAATGTGTCTTTTTTTACTTTTAATCGGTGAAAAGATTTTTTAATAAATTTCTTGTATAATGTCCACAAAATTAATTTATTCATTTTAATAGTTCTTTTGTTCAATATTATTGAAATTACATCAATAAATATCATATGCATTCTTAAAGTATTATAAATTGAATACATTTTACTTATTGGTATATCCATTTTATTATCGCGAAGTTATATATTAGATTTTTGACAAAATACTCCTGGTAAGAAAACTTTTAAAACTAGCAACACATATTAAATGAAATTATTAAAATATTTTTTAGTTTACACTCTCTTTTTGCAAAATACTTTTAAAATAATACTTATTAGCTTTTGCAAATAAAATTATAAGAGAGCACTAAAATTGACTAAAATAATAAAATTTAAATAACAATCACCTTGATAGCTTCTGATATGATTCAGTTACCTTTAATACATTATTAATCACCCTTGATAAATCAACTGCAATGGTATTTATACCCTGTAAGAATACCTTATCCTATTGGTTGATTCTTACTTTTAGTTTGATATCAAATTTGCATAATGTTGCAAACTTACACAATTAAATTTCAAAATAAAAATTATGACATATTAAAACTTTAAAAATATTTAAAAATATTACTTTAAAATCAATTATTACTTTGCTAAATTTCTTAAAAATATTTTAAAAATAGCTTTTAAAAACAATATTTAATAAATTATCCCACTTTTAATATTTAATTTATCTATTTTTATTTAAACAAAATATTTAACTTTTTTATTAGCAGTACTCATCTTTATTACATTATTTAAAACATTTTATATGATAGTTAACTTAATATTTAATATTTGCTTTATGCTAGGTAATAAGTCTATCCAATTCTATAATGCAATTTTACAGTACTTTGAACTTTATTAATTCAAATACGAACAAGCATGTGTGTGTAACTATTATACAAGTCACATGATTAATAATCAAGACAGACTATTTCCGATTTCTGTCTAGGAATAATAAATTGCTACACTTATTGTATTAAATAAAATAATACAATTATAAAATTTGGAAGAATAATTTGGAAAATATAGAATTAAATATAACTTTCACTACCATAAAACTTACCTTTTAAAATATACGATATTAATTATAATTATTAAATATGATTTATAAATTTAAATATAACATTTACTTAATTATAAATTTTAAAACTATTAAAATTGAACTTTTTAAACATACTTTTAAATATTTATAGCTCAGTTATTTATTATGGCCAGCTTTTGCAACCATATGAAATAATACTTTTAACTTTATTTAACTATTCTTAAGTGATTCATTATAATTTTTAAGCATTACGTATTTTCATTCAGCTTTAAATTGTACTTTAAGATAATATTAACAAAATATAATCAACACATCAAGAGAACACATTCTAAAATTTAAATTTTTTAGTAATTTACTGTGATAAGCTATTACTGACCTATAGAAAAGGGCACATGAGTGTTTTTTAATTTTTTAAATATGCATATATTATATTTACAGTCGCATGCACATATATAACCAAGATCCATTCACTATTTAGTTTTAAGATGACTTTTTTTTTCTTTAACTCGAATGAAAAAAAATTTATATTTTTAAACTTTACATTATATTTTAACTAATAATAATAAGAATAAACTCTTTACTTTTATGAAACTTTTAGTTTGTTCCTACAGCAAACTCCCCCTCCCCCCTTTTAATTAATTAATTGTAACTTTTATTTCAAGAACTCTTAAACTTTTAATTTTACATTTGTTTTACGAAAGATTTTTTTATTATTATGTGCCAACACATAATTGGTACATTACACCACCCTCCGTTTGAGAGTAAAATGCATCATTTTTGACCATTTTATCTCTGACAACTTTAATTCTTAATTCTAAATATTTATTAATTTTCTAAGTTTGCTTTTAATATCTTTCACTTTACATGCTAAGGGGAATCTTCAATTATACTTTTCTTCTTTCAATGCTGGCAACATTGCTTACAATGGTCTAAGTCCTGGATAGTGACCATGAGAACAGCATCCTTTTGTGATACAGGGATCTTTTGGAAACAAGGTGGATTCAGATTTGCTTGCTTATACTGACTTACACTATAAAAAATGAAGCTTCAGGTCCCAGTTCTCTTGACTGGACTTTGACGAAGAAAAGGTCACTGCAAAATGGCAGGATTCATAAACTGTCCATTCCGTCTTACACTTTGGAAATGAGGTATGAGATATGGGGATTTTCCCCTGAAAAAGTGACTTATGACTTATGCTGGGTGTCCCCAGTGTGCATTTTAAAAGAAGAATGATCCCTGATAAGTCCGTTATGGGTACTAAATTTTATCCAGTTGACAGTTTTCACTTATCCTTATCTAAAACTTATTTCTATATTACCCTCATTCCCTTTAATTTCAAACCCTTATACATTCCTAACATAACTTAGATTGACCTTATATTTTTATTTATGAACATTACAATATTATTTTTAAATTCACATGGACATTATTTTAAACCATCTATTTATATTAACCTTTATTCTAACCTTTACGAATATTATTTTAACATATTTACTTATATTACACTAATCTGACAATATTATTTTTAAACCATTATGAACTTTATTTTTAACGTGCGTGTATTAAGAAAAAAAAACTCTTACTTTATTACGATTCATTATTATACAGATATTTTTATTTATTTTGATTACTTTAAACCATTTATTTAACTTCCTTTTATCACCGTGCGTGTATTCAGAAACAACTATTTTTGTTTTATTATGCTACTTCATTTATTATTTTGTTACAGATATATTACTTATTTGTTTAACTTGATTTTATTCTACATATTTCTGTTATCTTATTCATTTATTTAATCCTACAAACTTTACTTTTAAAACATTAATTTTGCCTATTTATTTACAAACATTTTTCTTTATTAATATGTGTGTGACACAAAAAAAATCTTTTATTTTATGAAGCCTTCATTATTACTATTTTACGTAAACAACTCCTCATTTTAACTTTACTTTTAATTTTAACTAGCGACATTCTGATTCAGATTTATTACCTACATCAAAATAATTATTCTAACTCATAGACATATTCCGGTCCTTATTGTTTCCATTTACTTTAATATTCCATCCTTTTACTAACTTCTAAACTATGTCAGGTGGTTCCTTCTTTCGTTCTACTAATTCACCAACATAGATTATTCTCCATATCCTCACGTCTGTCCGTCGATTAAAATTTATTACTTTATCTCTTTCCCGTTCTGTTCTATTTTCAACTTTGTAAATAAGAAAATTTTTAAGCTTCACAGACCTTTGTATTTTTCCTAACGGTGAATATTTTCTCCTCTGCTTTCTTTTTGTTTTAAATCTACGTTTAAAATGAACACGAACTTTTACTTTAACCTTTTTAAATTTTTGTGAAAACTTTTTTATGCTATCTTCTACCTTGAACTTATGTCTCTTTTTCTATTTCTTGATTTATATTTTCTCCCACACTTTCTGTCTTAGCACTATCCTGTTCTGCTTTAATTTCTACTTCTATTTCCGCCTTCTCTGCTTCAACACTATCTAGTTCTGCTTTAATTTTTATCTCTTTTATCACCCCAACTTCCTGACTTTCTTTAATTAAATCTACTTCTATGATCTCTTGATTTTTCTCTACCTTTCCTGTAATTTCACATCTTATTTCTCTTATTTCTGCAATGAGTTCTTTAATTTCTCCCTTCATTTCTGCTTTAAATTCTCACATTTCTTTCATCATATCCATCATCATTTTCATCATCATCTGCATCTCAGATATCTCTTCTTTTTTTATTCCCTCCATTTTTGAATTTTTTTTTATTTATTTGACTAAATTTAAATATGATTGTTTATTAATTTATTTTTTTTAAATGGAACACATGGCTAACTCCACGCCCTTGTCCTTTTCTCTACCCTTTCTTAATGCTTTAGCTCCACCCAAAATATCTGTCTTTAATTTAAAAGAATAATTTATTTTAAATAGCATGAATGTCAAAATCTCTTTTCATTTAAAGAAAAACTTTTTGGTCAATTCTTTTTTTAAAAAATTAAACCACTTTAACATACGTAATTTATCTTTTGTATAAAAAATTTTTTCAAACAAGAAACAAAGTATTTAATTACTATTGTTTCTTAGGTTCGATGCAACCATGTTGGGAGTCAATTGTACCGGGTGGATGGTTTACCAATATCTATAAGACTAAACAAATATCAATCCCTGATGGAGTAAATGCAATATTTATTTTTTACTTTTCCAATAAAGTTATCTTATGAAAGCAAATTATAAGACTAAATATAACACTGTACCTTGCAATTTATGTATTGTTCCACCATGGCACCTTACGCAGAGAAGAACATACTTGGAGAGTATGTATGTCCAAATGATAGCTATAAGATATATAACTAGCATTACATTTTCAGGACATAACTTCTTCTCGACTGTTGAATTCAACACCATGTTCAAAGCCCTTTTTTGTTTTGTATAAAGACAGGCACCAGCTATTTATCCAGGAAATAAATAACACACTTTGAACAATGGACACTAATTCAACACCCAAGATACACTCATGACTAGCTCAGTCTATTTCTTAATTCATTAACAAAATATTGTTTCACTTAAATAGTGGTAAAAGAATTGACCGACAAATAACGCTTTAATTTCAAAGAAAGAATTTATTTTAATTAACATTGATTAAACTAATTTTAATATTTTATCAATCTTATTTACTAATATAACACACACATATATATAATTCACACACTATAATATCTTATGAGAAAGCATTAACTAATATTTGAAATTTAAAATACAATGAAATCAATATACTAGCACGTGAATACACACATTTTAAACACACATATTAATAGTTCGTATATGTATGCAATAGAGTTTTTAAACTTGACTCTTCAGGTTTTATGAATGCAATGGCTACTTTAGAAATGAATATAAGAAAATGTTTTACCTAGGATTTTGAATGTGGATACATCTTGCTATTTGCTCTAATGAAGTATTCCTAACCGGTTAGATTTGAAGTTTTCTTGTGGAGATTTGATGCTGATTATTTTGAGGCATTTCCTTTAAGACAATTAGATATTGAGTGGCTTCAGGTTGTTATGCAAACATCACTTTTATCAGGTAGATTGGCTGTTTTCATCAGACTTCAGGCTGGAGAAAGTTGTATGTTTTCCGAGGTTTTAACTGCATTCTTGATTCTGATATAACTCACTGATAGATTGTACTGAACTGTTATCTCAAACAAAACTCTAATACAACTCTGATGCAATTACCTCGACTAACTGTCTGATAAAAAATTAGCTATTTATACATATGACATGTTGTCATTTTTGATATCCTCTGGCAATATGTGTTGTCGAAATTCCTTTGATAATCTCATGTTTTTGAAGATCGTTTAATTAGTAGCCATGCAAATGTGTTGTTTTTATATTTTTATTAGCAGCCACCACTGAGTGTTTTTTAATTTTTTAACTTTTATTTATTTTTAATATTTAATATGCATATATTATATTTACAGTCGCACACACATATATAACCCAAGATCCATTCACTATTTAGTTTTAAGATAACTTTGTTTTCTTTCTTTAACTTGAATGAAAAGAGATTTATATTTTTAAACTTTATGTTTTATTTTAACTAATAATAATAAAAAAAACCTCTTTACTTTTATGAAACTTTTAGTTTGTTTCTACAGCAAACTCTCCCTCCCACCCACCCCTCTTTTAATTAATTAATTGTAACTTTTATTTCAAGAAGTCTTAAACTTTTAATTTTATGTTTCTTTTATGAAAGATTTTTTATTTTAATAATTTTTTTAAAAAAAAACAATTTATAATAGAATACATGATAAGCATAACCATTTAAATATTCAGAGCATTTAAGCAGAGATTTAGTTTTAACAAACTCTAAATATGAAATGAAAAGTCAGGTATAATACCTCTAAATAATAATTATTCAGATTATGTGTATCTTTAACAGGCTAGTAGAAAAAAAAATTGCAAACATTATATAACTTATTGGAAGTTTCATTTACTTCCTGTTTAAGTTGCATATAATCTGAATTATTTATTATTTGCATATATTATAATTGAGTTTTCATTTTATATTTGGAGGTTGTTGAAACTAAAACTTTGCTTTGATCCTCTAAATAGTCAAATGGTGATACTTATCATGTATTTTATAATATATAAACAATGATCATAATATATATTAGAGTGCAATAATTGTACATGGCTCCATGAGATATTAAAAGTGATATAACCCCAACCTTGCTTTAGAGTGTGAATGTTATCAAAAAGTGCCAACATGGCCAAGGAAATCAAATATTGATCCTTCAATGACCCTGCAGATATATTATTCATTAAGTAAGACATAGTGTACATATATTATGGGTTATGAATAATGTAAAGCCTAATAAATAATTAGTAACAGTTATTAATGTAGTTCTCTAAAGAGTTTGAGTCAAAACTGTATAGCAGAAAATTTGAAATCCTTCAATTAAGCTATAGTAATTTTTCTATCTATATATGTTCTGAGCAAATAATAAATATGTGCGAGTGATTGTGATGTGGGCCAGATGATGATTACTCATTCAGTAAAAAATGTGCAATTAGGGATCATTTATATATATATTTTCACGTCTTTGATTTATGTTTCAATAAAGTGTGATGCAACAGAAGTTTGAAATATATTTAAATACATATTATATGAATGTCCACTCCATACGTTCTTGTCGTTGCAGCTGTTATTACTATATGTTTATTCATATAGTATACGAACATGGATGGGCTGCTCACCAACACGCATTAGCCAGCGTGGTGAGTTTATTGGCTTTTTACCTCTGAGTTTAAGATCAAGAAACACCATGGTCTTTCTTCTCAGTGCCTGATAAGGCAGAATGAATGTTTGTGTAAATGATAAAGATTTTTTCCAATTATACAATTATGACAGACAAAAATAAAGCATGGCCCTTAATCCCAGGAGGCTGTAAAGTCATCAACCAAGGCAGCGGTTGGTGGCTGAAGGTGGAGGGTGCTAAGAATATCCTGGAGGCGGACCCAGGCTGCCATTTGATGATGACTTTTTATTTAGGTACTTACAACTGCAGATCACTTTCAAGTGAAGGAAGATTGCAAGAATTAGAAGAAGAACTAACTCTCTTATATTAAATGGGATATTATTGGACTTTGTGAAGTTAGAAGAAAAGGTGAAGAGACAATTGATTTAAAAAGTGGACAAATGCTCTATTATAAAGGCACAAATATTGGAAATACAAGTGGAGTAGGATTCATTATAAATAAAAAGTGGAAGAACAATATTGTGGAGATTGATGGTGTATCAGACAGAGTGGCAAGATTAGTTATACAACTTAATAGCAGATATCAAATGCAGATAATTCAGGTTTATGCCCCAACAAGTTCTCACAGTGATGAAGTAGTAGAAGATTTTTATATGGATGTACAAAAGGCTTTTGATCAGAGTAAACAACATTTTAAAATTGTTATGGGAGATTTTAATGCTAGAATTGGTAAACAAATGAAAGATGAAAGTGTTGTAGGTAATTTTGGTTATGGTAATAGAAATGAGAGAGGACATAGACTTGTGGAGTTTGCAGAGAAGGAAAAACTTTATATTATGAATTCTTTTTTTGAGAAAAATGTTAGAAGGAAATGGACATGGAAGCATCCAAATGAAGGTACAGCAGAATTGGATTATATTTTGACTAACAGGAAATACATATTTCAAGATTGTAATGTTCTTAATAAATTTAACACAGGAAGTGATCATCGATTAGTAAGGGGTAAGATACATGTTAATGTAAAACTAGAGAGACAAAAATTATTAAGAAAAACTATATTTACAGTTGATATTCCTAATCTTCAGAAACATTCTAATGAATTTAAATTAGAACTTACAAATCAGTTTCAAGTATTAGTAGATTTTGAACATGATTCAGATTTGAATGAAATTAATATGAAAATAACTGATACACTTTTAAAAACTGCAACAAAGATAGCTGGTAGAAAAAAGCAGCAATTGACTAATAAAATTTCTACTGAGACTAGAGAACTTATGAAGAAAAGAAGGAATATGAAGATATGCAAGAATGATGCATTAAAAAGAATTGAATATCTCGAATTTTGTAAAATGGTGCAGAAAAGAGTTGAAAATGATATAAGAAAGTATAACTGTGAACTAGCAAGAAAAGCTGTAGAAGAAAATAAAAGTCTTAAGAATGTAAAACAACATTTTGGTATTGGTAGGAAATTTATATCTGCAATAAGGAAAAAAGATAGAATTATTACTAAAAAGAGGGATGATATTATGAAATTGGTAGAAGATTTTTATCAAGAATTATATAGTAATAAAGAACAAGTACCTCCTATATCTATTACATCTTCCGAATTGCCCAGAATTTTAAATGAAGAAGTGAGAAATGCAATTAAATGTATGAAAAAAGGAAAAGCTCCAGGTAATGATGGAATTATAATTGATATATTAAAAGAAGCAGGTGAAGAAACAGAAAAAATATTAGCAAAGTTATATACCAAATGTCTAAATGATAAAGATGTACTGGATGATTGGAAGAATGCAGTAATAATATTAATATTTAAAAAAGGTGATAAAGAAGATATTAGAAATTACAGACCTATCAGCCTTTTATCAGTTTTATATAAAAATTTTACCAAGATAATTACAACTCGTCTACAGAGAACCTTGGATTTCCACCAACCAAGAGAACAAGCTGGATTTAAAAGTGGTTTTAGTACAATAGATCATATCCAGGTATTGAGAGAAGTCATAGAAAGGACAAATGAATATGAGTTGTCATTATGTTTTGGATTTGTAGATTATGAAAAGGCATTTGATTCTATAAACATTTCTTCAGTGATTAAAGCATTGGATCATCAAGGTATAGATCCAGGATATTTTCATATTTTAAAGAATATTTATAAAAATGCAACAGCAACAATTAGATTACATAATGATACTGGGAAAGTCAACATTGAGAAAGGTGTAAGACAAGGTGACTCCATATCTCCAAAACTTTTTACAGCAGTGCTGCAAGAAGTATTTTGTGGATTAAAATGGGAAACTAAAGGAGTGAAAGTAAATGGAGATTATTTAAGTCATTTAGATTTCGCAGATGATGTAGTTGTTTTTGCAAATAATGCTTCCGAGCTGCAGGAAATGTTGCAGGAGTTATCAGATGAAAGTAGGAAAGTAGGACTAAAGATAAATGTTAAAAAGACTAAAGTAATGTTTAATCGATTTGCTCAAAATATGAAAATAAAGATTGATTATGATGAATTAGAAGAAGTTAAGAGTTACAAATACCTTGGTCAGATTATTAATACAGATGGAAACATAATAGAGGAAATTAATCATAGAATTAAACTTGGTTGGAGTGCTTTTGGTAGAAATAACTTGATATTAAAAGGAAATATGCCTATGTGTTTGAAAAGAAAGGTTTTTAACAAATGTGTTTTACCAGTTCTTACTTATGGATCTGAGACTTGGACACTTAATAGAAGATCAATACAGAGACTTCAGACCACTCAAAGAAGTATGGAGAGATGTATGTTGGGAGTAACAAGAAGAGATCGAAAACGCAATGTATGGGTAAGAGAACAAACAGGTGTTACTGACCTCATTGAAAAAATTAAAAGATTGAAGTGGAGTTGGGCTGGACATATTGCTAGAAGAGATGATAATAGATGGACAATTGAAATTTTAAACTGGATTCCAAGAGATTGTAAAAGACCCAGAAGGAGACCACATGTAAGATGGATGGATGAAATAAGAAAATGTGTAGGGGTGATGTGGAGAAGAGAAGCTAAAGATCGGAGAAGATGGATTAAACTTGGAGAGACCTTCATCCTGCAGTGGATTGATAATGGTTGATAATGATGATGATGAAGTTAAGTTTGAGTATTATTAAGAATAATATGAATGTGAAATTAATTTCTAATATGTGCTATATAGTCTGGGCTGATGGATAGTAAAAAAAAAAAAATGCAAACATTATAAGCTCATTGGAAGTTTCAGTTAATTCCTGTTTAAGTTACATATTTTCCGAATCATTTATTATAAAGTTTAATTGTAAAATATAAATTACGCAAATGTGTGTGTAAGCAATTTTCAAAACAATGTTTCAATTGCTTTAAAAAAATTTTTTTATAAAAAATAAAACATTTCGATTTACATTATACAGTATTTATATTTTTTGTTCTTATGATTAATATGTTTTATGAAGTGTCAAAATTTTATTTTCGCATATTGTTAAATCGGAAGTCGAACTTCGATAATGTGCTATTACTTTAAATATTATAAATCTCAGCGTACTCATGTGTAGACTTTCTTTAACTATTGTTTCTAAACTATGAGTTTTCAATATCTTTGCTTGGTGTTAATTTTAGATATTAAATCTACTCTATTAAACTTTAAAAATAAGAATGAATTGCCTCAATATCTCCAAGAGCAAATACCTTATGTTAATTTGTATTATTTTAGACCAACAAACTATACTCTGGGTTTAGGAGAGAATAAAGTGAACCTACTGGTTGTGGATCATACACATACTGAACCATGGGTCATAAACACATACACCATTAACATCTACCGAGCCAGTTTAACTGATAGTGAACAACCTTTTCAATCGAATCTAACACATCAAGTATGTACATTGAAACAGGTAAGAATTTTTTTTATTTGTATTTTAATATTAGTTTTAATTGATATTATACATTTCTTTATAGTTAAGTAGAATTTTAAAATCTTTTTATTGAATTTAAGCATACAGTTATGTTTAGACTTAGTTGCCTCCCGTTCTTCTTCCTTTAATTATGCATAAAAAGACTATTTGTAACTCTTAAACTTACTAAATGTAAAAGTAATGGATTAAGCACTTTTAATCTTACACAATAATATTTGATCTGAATATTTACAGATGTATCGATAAGAGCTTTTATTTTTTAAAAATAGCATTTTTAATTTTAGTTATATGTATATGTAAATTAAACATGGAATATGTTAGTTAATATATATACATTTTTGAAAGGGATTATTCTATACAATTTAGCACAATGGTATCATGGTGAACTCAAGAATTAAAAAAAAAAGGATAAATTGCCAGCAAGTAAAATATAAATAAGTATAAATCTCACCATGGTCAATTGAAACACACTAAGTGTTCAACCATCATGTGATCTTAGAGATTTATTCAAAATTGATAATTATATGCCATTATTTAGAATTACTTGTTAAATGTATTAATTATTTTTTTCAAATATATTTAACTTTTAGAAATAGCTTAAAGGTTAGTATATAACACATTGTTTTGATGATATTATTTCCCCCTCTTTTTCAGATATTGCTAGCCTGATTAATGACAGAACTAACATGAGAATGGAATCTGAGACCTTTAGATTCATAAATATTGAATTTAAATGACTCTTTAATTAACTGTGTCATTCTGTCAAAGTGTATCATCTTAAATTTAATGTTTATAAATCTAAAGGTCTCCGGTTAGATTCTCATGTTAGTATTGTCACTGATCAGACCAGTAATACCTGAAGAAGAGAAAAAATAATACCACTTGAATTATTGTGTTATATACTAACCTGTGTGTTATTATTAATACTTGAATATATTTGAAAAATTTAAATAAAGTTTAACATTTTTAAAGACATTTGACAATTAATTCTAGATATTAAAAATAGTCATCATATAATTACAAGTAAAATACCAATAATCACAAGCTTTCAGACAAACTTTATTCTAAATATTTTGTGAGAGCTGAGACCATGTAAGTTAATCAAAAATGAAATACAAATATTTGGAAAACGTTTTAAATCAAAGTGTAACATTAAATGTCATTATCAAAAGATATTTAATTTGTAATAAATCCAGTATTAAAAGGATTACTTCTGAATAGTTAAACTGTAAATTAATTTCTTCTTTCATATATTACAGTTATCACCAAACTTCATGTCTATAAAAGCCACATGTTATAATTGAGAGATGTTTAAGATCTGCATTTAAATTTTTGGAATATTCAAAAGAAGTAAATATTTGATTATATTTTTTTGTATTAATATGATTTATTAATAATATAAAAATCAATAAGAATAAAATTAATGAATGAAAATCAATAAAAACTTATTTATTATTCACATGTGAGTGTATCTGATTAAGAAGAACCTTAAAATTTGGCATATAGATTGTTAACAAAGCATTCAATAGTTTTGTAAGGAGTTTATTCATCAGTTGTGCTCAATGTTTTGACTTTATAAATTTACTTGTTGAGTATATAATGAGTCATAAGAATACATTGTTCTGTCAAGTGTTGGTGGCCTAACAGTTAGCATAGCTGTCTTCCAAGCAGCTGGCCTGAGTTCACTTACTGGTCAACACATTTGACATATGAAAAAAAAAGAATACATTGTTTCAAAAATTGACATTACTTTTCAAGAAAAATTCTTTTAAAATGAAGATACTTAGAGCAATAATTCTTGTTTTTTCAGAATGTAAATTAAAAATAAATATTTGTATTAACTCAATTAAAGTAGTGGAATTTGATGTTTAAATGTCAATGTAGAAGAACTAACTCGATGGCATTTGAGTTAAAACTACACAAAGAATAACATTATTTGATGAAGTCCAAATGAATACAGAATCAATAAGTTTGAACAATGTGTTATATTTCTAGAAAACAAAAATAATGAAATCATTGAAGTTGAAGATGTAAACAATCATTATAAAATTGCCATTACTGAAGAGTAAAGCATTTATGAATTCAAAATAAAATGTAAATACATCAGGCTAATATAAATTATGTCATGATATTTATTTTAAAATTTTTATGGAATTGCATGGTACCATATAAAGAACTGCATGCAGCTCATGAGCTACAGTATGTCCAGGGTTGATATGCTGTATTAAGTTGTTTTAGTAATGTAGTGACCAAATCACAAAAGGAATCTATGCCTGTGATTCTAGAGTAAACATCCTATAAATTTGAAAATGTATTTTTACATGCAATAGATTTTTTTGTATTTTCAAACTATTAATATGTCAAAGTCATTATTACAGTTTGAATCTTTTCTTAGAAAAATTTATTAATCAGTTAATTAAAGTCATTTCATTATAGAAAAAAGATCTTACAGAAAACATTGTCAAGCAATTTTCAAAATTATTATCTTTGATTTTGGAAAATGAGTTTAATAATACATATTATCACTTTCCTATTGTTTTTCTCATTTCTAGCTACTGCAATTAGTTCTGCTTCACAGAAAATGTATACAAAACAGTTACATAAACTAGACCTACCAATAATTAATGGCATATTTTTTCCATCTAAGGCTCATTTCTAGTCAAGATCCTTATTTGAGATGTTTAACCAAAAATCTACAATCAAAGAATTATGATGTAAAAAGTAGATTTCTTATGATATTACAAATATTTTTTTTATTTCCAGACCCAACAATAAAGCCAGCTCAATTTGATCTTCCTAGATGCAATTGGAATCTCACAACAGATTCAGGATAAATACTTTATAAATAAAATTTTATCAATCACTGATCTATGTAAATGTGGACAAACAAACTATAAACCATATAGTTAGTGACTGCTGAATAAGTGGCAGAACTGAATGTGCTAATAAAACTACTGGTGAATCTATCTCTTGTTTAGAATCTTACAAGATCTTTTATAATATTTTGTTAATAATTAAGTTATCAAAACAAATAAATAATTAAAAAACTTTTAGCAAATTCAAATAATAATAAAATTTTAAAAAAATTATTGATGAAATCAGATTTAAGATTTTGCAGAGCTAGCTGTTGAGCCCAAGGAGACATCCAAAATGGGCCTGAAAAAAGTAATTAGTGATTTTGCAAAGATAATGATTAAGGGAACGATTTTTAAAATGGAAGGGTTTTATTAATAAATATTAAAAAACTAACATTTTGAAATTGGCCAAGCAGAGAGGGCTTGCCTTTAAATACAATGCTTATAGTTAAGACATTGCTGGTGACATATTAGGATAAACAACATTAGAATATTAAGAATCAAGCATTAATTATTGTACTTTTTTTAGTTTTTTTTCTGATTTAAATTGTGTGATTTATTTTGTTTTATGTAATTATATTAATTCTGAAAGGGATTATATATAGTATAGTCTATCACAGTGGCTCTCAACCTTCCTAATGCCATGACCCTTTAATAAGTTTCTTATGTTGTGATGACTGCCAACCTTTAATTTTGCTACTGTTATGAATTGAAAATATGTGTTTTCCAAAGGTCTAGGTAACCCTTGTGAAAGGGTTGTTTGACCTTCAATGGGGTCATGATCCATAGGTTGAGAACAGCTGGTTTAGCAGCTTTATTCATCTACATGGTATTTTCCATCGAGAATAACTAAAACTAATAGATAAAAAATAAAATATCTATTCTTATTCATGAATTCATTACTACAAAAGTACATTAAATGAAATCAGAAAATAAAATATTTTGTAATAAAAATAATTTATTTACCAAGACAATATTAATTATTTAATAAAAAATATATCCATGACAACTCAAATGTTTGAATAAACGCTAACACATAAAAAATGTCTACATTAATTTTTCAATTTATATTGACTGCAATTGTTTTTTAATCTATATGTGATGTATATATTAAATGTTGTTTACTTTTATTTGACAGACATTCTGTACATGTACCACATTTTATTTTATTTTATACACATTTTTATTGCAAAATATACTGCTTTTTTTAATTGTATTTAATATATACTTGTAATGCAGTAAATCCAAAAATAAATGTGGATATTTCTTATGAAATTTTGTTTCTACATACATTTTATTTATTATCAATGTATTTTTTCATTGAAAAAATATATTTTTTATTTATTTAATATATAACTTAAATAAATGTAAACATTTTATTTTTTATTAAATAGTTTTTCTTTTGCTCTGTGATACATACTTTGTAGCTCCATCAAGTGAATAGATCATATATTATATTAGTATCCATTTAATAAATAAATGAATATTTTTTAAAAAAATTTCTCTTCTTAAATGTCTTTGTTTGCCAATGAGAAATTTTAAAAATTAAAACTTAGTAAAAAAAAAATTTTTTTTTTTAATTTTTTAAGCTATAGATATCTAATTATCATTATAGCAGCTGGTTGGTTGATCAGAAAATATCACAAGAAAATGACTATTATAACTTTTATTCTCAAAAACACATATTTGAAGCTTTCCAATTAAAAATTACTTAAGCAATGTGTTTTTTTTTTTTTTTTTGCATTTCATCATTATCAGTTTTCATCACAAAAATAATGAGGAAAATAGTAAATTTTATTTTTATTGATTTTTTTAATGTTTATATGTAATTTATAAGTAACTGTATCAAGAGAATGTACACCCTACCCAAATGTTAAAATGTTACAAAATATCTATACACTTAAATGTTAAGTGTATATACTGTATAGTATTTTGAATTTTTAATTAATCGATTTTGTTGACATTCTAATATGTACACATAATTTTCATATTCTATTAAAAGATATATATATATATTCTGCTCTCTTTCTTTCTTTATATATATGTACTATATTTATTAAAATATAAATTGTATACTATTTTATTGTTTATTAAATAATTTTGTTGATGTTTTAATGTATGCATAATTTTTAAATGAAAGTGTATTATAGGTATGTGCATACTGAACGTACATGTCAAAAACATCTGCATTGCATACATATGTATATTTTTAAATTATGTAGCATTTATTGCTTTCCATGGATTTCTTTTATCAATAGTGTGAGCTTGTAATTAAGTGGCATGGATTTAGAATTTTGTAATATATTAATTTCCACCAAAAGCCATCTTAAAATTCTTGGATTTATTTATCACTCATATATTTTTTAATTCAAATTAAATTTATTTGGATTTAATATATATAGATTATAAAAATATAATGTATGATCAAATTAAGATATTAAAACTAATACAAGATGACAGCTTTACTATTAAGATAGATAGAGATAAATTTATTAATAATGTGCTTCAAAAATTTAAAGACAAAGGTATCACTAGATCTGAATATTACAAGATTTATCCTTCTGCCACTAAACCTCCCCGAATGTTTGCCAATTCTAAATTATATAAATCAGGTGAACCATTAAGATTGATGATGGATTTTGGTGGAGTGCATTATTTTGAAGCAGCCAAATTAATACATCAATTACTTATAGACTACCTTAATTTTGGCTCATATACTATCAATTCTTCTTTCCAATTCATTTCTAAAATCAAAAACATTTAACTTATGAATACATCCACTATGGCTACAATGGATATGAAAGAATTATATGGATCCATTAATAGAAAATTATCCATTCAAATAGTGCATGAGGAACTTTTGAGAACACATTGCCCTATTGAAAGAGTTAAATTTATTGCAGCTTTTCTTTCTTGGTTTGATTTTCACATTTTTACACTCTTTGAAAACAAATGATATACTATGAAATATGAATGGCCAATGGGCTTACCTGTCAGTGTCATTTTATCTAATGCTATTTAAATAAATTTGAGAGCTCTATAATATCAAAATATTATAAAACCACCCATGATTTTACATATATTCGGTATGTGGATGACATATTTATTATTGTCTCTATGGATAATATTTTATACATATGACAAGAACTTCAAAATTTATCTAATATTTCACTTAGCATTGTATATGAAAATAACAACAAAGAAATCAAATATCTTGACCTTTCATTATCAAGAAATAACACGATAGATTATAAGATGACAATTAAGCCTTTTGAAATTAGAAGCTGTATTCACCCTAAATCTAACTTACCTGCATCACACAAATTTTCTGGTTTAAATTCTTTCTTATTTAGAAATTTGCATCTCTGCAAATATGAAGCAGACAGAAAAGAAAATCTGAATAATTTTAATAATTATTTAATGACAGCAGGTTTTAAATTTAAATCTATTAAAAATGAAATTACTAAATTTCCTAGAATTACCGTTCCTTACATTTCCAAAATGTCTAACAAACTAACTAAAGCATTAATCAATAAGTTTAAAATAGGATTTAGAACTCCTAATAATGCTAACAGATTGATCAACAACCCAAAAGATCATATTGATTGGTCATTCACTGCACATATAGTATATTCCATTTCATGCCCTCAAGACAGATGCCAAGCTGTATATTATGGTGAAACTAAAGTTACTATTAATACTAGACTTGCTCAACATGCATACACTTACAATAGAGCTCAGAAAAACAACAATACATCTTCTGTATTTTTGGAGCATGCCATGAAATCTGGACACAATTTTACACCTGCTAATCCTGTAATTATATGCACAGAATCGAGTGATCATAAGAGAAAAATAAAAGAAGCATTCTACATTAATGGAAATATTAATGCTATAAAAGACACTTGCTGTGATATATCAAAGAAATGGGCAATGTAACATGTGCTAATTTAAATATTTTTCATATATTTTATTATATATTTTTAAGAAAGCTATGATTATGAGGCATGGATCCTCGAAAACATTCAGCTTATTATTATATTTATTTATAGCTTCTCTTTTAAACTTTATTTATAAGTTTTTGTGTTTATTTATATATAACAGGAAGTAAACTATTTTATTTAATATGAAAAAAAGTATTTGAGAAATTTTTATAATAAAAAAGATGTTCATTATGAAATATCAATAATTATTCAATATTTTATATATGATATGTTATATTTATATACTGATACCCAAATTAATACATGAGGGAGATCCAAAAATAACCAAAATTGTTCTCTTGTATGTGCACCTGTTGTAGTACATGCTTTTGCTAATATATAGTTCTTGAAGAAATCCTGCTACACCAATCTGCTAAATGACATTACTATGTGAAATTGTCAATTCACGTGGCACATTTTTTTCTAAAGGGCATTTTACATATTTGTCAATTTTTTTATAATAGCTAAAATATTCAAATTAACACTGATTTTTTTTGACATAATGGCATTTTTCTCTCAGATTTAGTTAGTAATTGTTGGAAATTTTATTTGCAAGTTCTGAAACATTTATGTGATGCAGTAAAATTTAAACATTCTTTTTTTTTGCAAAGAAAAGTGTACAAACTCTACCCCAACAAAGTCATCTCTCAAAACCTTGAGTATGAACCCTTTTAAATTAAATTCACCATGACCCAGTTTATCTATCAGCCATATTCATTTGATCTCACTTCATCTAATCTCTCTAATAAAAAATGTCTCAAATGTTGTTTTTCTTTGCAGACTTAGAACTGGGGGAGAAGGGATAACAAAAACATTAAAATGCATCTCTTTGCACATTACTTTGAAAAGTGACAAACTGGTTTAGACCAGTGCATTGCATTAAATAGACTATACTTTTTAAAACAACTGAATTTCCAACACCTAAAAATAAATATACATTTTTTTTATTACAAAATTTCGATTATTTTTGGGCCCAGCTGAGTATATCTGTATATATACACTGTATTTCACTGAAAAAATGACTAGTGACTGATTCTTTTTTTAAAATACCTGCAATAGTATCTCTGAATTAATGCTTGTATTATATAACAACAAAGTTTGGCTATTCATCACAAAAACTTTAAAGAGCTTGTGTGCCTGGATAACAAATTGTATCATAAAATATGGCAATATATTTAGTACCTTAACCCTTGATGGAACATGCTAATATTAAATTTTGTTTTAAATTGAGCATATATGCTACTGAAACATTTGAAATAATCCAATAGAAGCATGGTTCACCTTTATAAATATCCTCTCTTCAATAATTATCTTTTACACAAAAAAGAACAAAGGCCCATTCACCCTCTTAAAAACCATGGAATCAATTAGTATCATGATTAAAAACATGCCTGTAACACCTGAAGCAATCACTGCAATTATGGATTTGAAACAACAATATAACAAAAACCATCAGATAATTTCAGAATACTTAGTCACTAAGAAGTTGAGGGTTCTTCTGAGTAGACTGCACAATTTCTCCAGGGGATACATCAGATGGGCTCTTGGCTTCAGGGAAAAAAATAACCTACCCTCTGCTTTAATAATTGGTGATGGCACATACACAGGTGTACCAATGATAAACCAGATACTCAAATATTACAGAAATAAACTCACCGATGCTTCACCATCATCAACACAAAATGAACAATATAATACTACAGAAAAAGAACATGGGATAACAGCTGCAGAGATAAGAGCAAAAATTGCATCCACACCACAGAAAACACATCCAGGCCTCCATGTGATACCAAAATTTATTCTATTATATCTAGAGGCCTTCACAGTCCCTATCATTCAGAACATGTTGGACCTACTTTCAAAAAAACAATTAACTATCGAGGGATTATACCCGATTGGATTGGTGCCATTTCTCAAGAAACCACTACTACCATCACCCCCAGAAAATCTAAGACCAATCTCGATGACTCCATTAATGATCAAAATAATGGAGACATTGATTAAGGATAAGATCCAGGACAAAATACTCTCTCATATATCTCCATTTCAATTCGCCAAGAAGGAAGCATCCACAGCAGAGGCATTAAGTCTATTTAAAACAATAGTGGATTACACCAGAAAAAAATGGAAGTCCAAGCCTGTAGTGGTTCATCTGGACATAGCAAGATCCATCGATACAGTCAGAACAAACCATCTCATTCACCTTCTTGGCGGATATAAAATCTCCACAATCATAAATATAATAAGTAACCTGTTAAATAATAGAGAAATAGCAATAACATTAAATGGAAAAATCTCATAATCTTTTATACCCCCCCCCCCAGGGATCACCCCTCAGTGTGCTACTATTTGTGATCTATATAGACCCTTTTTTAAGATAGTGGATGAAAACCTCCCCAGACTCTTTATCCCAGAAATCAGCAAAAGCATAACACATATTGCGTACGTGGATGACCTTGCTGTATTTCTACCCTCAGCCAAATTTATACCAGAGCTAATTAAAATCATGAAAAATTTTTCAAAAGAATCAAGTCTCTCCTTTAATTTGAATAAGTCATCAGTGTGAAGACTTTCCTCAGGGAAAACAGTAACATCACAATTCTCAGAGAAGCCTCAGAAATATCTAGGAATCCCTATGTACCTTTCCTCCCTTCACAGGAGGAAAGAAATACAAGAAGCCATGATGGAGATAGTAAATAAGATAATAAAGTCATTAGCAAAAATTTATCTATCATTACATGCCAAAAAAACTCTAATGAATATGTTGGTCTTCCCTAGACTAGCATATTACATTCCATTCATTAAGTTCACCAATAAATTCATAGCTAAAATCAACTCACTTTGCTCCTGACTATTCTGAAAAGGAAAGACAGTCACAATAAGCCTTTCCAAAATGCAAAGACATGCCAAATCAAATGGATTGTCTTTGCATTCTATCACAACAATGAGGTGTCAATGAACATATAACCTAATACATAAATTAAGTAGAGTCATCATTCAAATTAACACACACAGTAAGATAAGTCCCATGGATACACCGCTAACTTCGACAATAGGATGGATAACAAAACTAAAGTCAGAAATAGCAAAAGTCATTCTCAACCCCCTTCAGAATAACACAACAAAAATAACCTATTGGGAAGCATATCGCTTCACTAACAAAATAACTGATCCAGAGCCCACATTGTTGAACATCACCAATCACAGAATACTAAAGAAGTTCAAGAGATGGTCTCTTGAACCTAAATTCTATTATTTCCTAGTCAAAATAAATTTGGAGGCATTACCTACTAATTGGTTTCTGGTATACCACAGAGGCTTTAAAAATATAGACCCTATTTGCCCACTATGCAAGAGAGAAGAGGATACCTTAACCCATATTTTAGAATGATGTAGTTCCCTTCAGGATTGCAGAAACACAATCCAAACAATATACCAAATCAAGCAACCACTAACCTCCCTGATCAGACATGCCATCAATAATGGAGACCTTGCTACTGTGAGAAGCTCAACCTTCCTTGCTTTCAACCTGTGGCTTATAAGATGTGAAGCAGTATACAAACCCAAGAGCATGGCTCTATCCCAATATTATAGGAAGAAACTAAAAAAGACAAGAACTCATGACCAACTCCATGCATCCTGGATGACCTTCAGGCTGACATGGGAAATGATTGATCTAAATAAATAAAATATAAAAGAGGGCAATCTGGTGCCAACAAATATGACAGTAACTATGTAGATGTTAGCATTACTAGTAGCTAGAGCAAAATTGATGGAGACTTATCTGAAAACAATTTGCTAATGAACAAAAGAAAAGCTGAATGAACAGTGATTGCAAGGTTGAACTTTTATAAAATACAATTGTCACATAGGAAAGATGCCAAGACTATTTTTAGACAATTGACAATCTTTATTACTACTTTTGTACCAATGTATCACTCATAAACATTTGTAACAATAATAGAGTCAATACATTAATAAAAAAAACATTTGAAATAATACAGCAGAAAAACTTTGCATTTTGAGAACATTTTCAAGTGATTTTCAAAATTTTGTGATAGCAGGAACAGCAACAAAGATAATCCTTGAAATTACAAAGCACACAATTGCATTTCTGTTATAACTCATGATCCAAATATCTTGGCACTTTAACATTTTTGTCATTAATATTTGATGTATGAGCCTAAATAATATATATAATGATTTAGAGATGTCACTGTAAGCTGTTTGAAGAGAAAACCAGTCACTTTATAATTGGGGCACCTGCTTATATATTCGCAAGGATTGTAAAAAGAAATTTGCTATTAAATGAAAAAAGACCACTTGATTTTTTTTCTTGATATTTTAAAAGAAAATATTTAATGTCCAATGTATAAATTCTGCCATAACAACTGTTATTAGTTTGTGATTGTATATATGATAAATGAACATGGAAGGACTATTCACTAACAAGATTAATCAACATAGTGAATACATTGTTTTTTTACTTCTGAATTATAAAAACTGTCTAATATTAAATGATCTATATTGAATTAAAAATGAAGAAACATGATTTGAAAAGTGGGGATCAACTTCCTACAAGTGCACAAACAGTGGAATACAAAGCATGGATTATTTTAATAAAGTATGAAAGTTCAAACTTGTGGAGATCAAATCATTTTAAACAGAATTACAAAATTAACTATTTAATTGTTTTTTTTTTTTGTTTACAGCATTATTTCAGAGCAGCATAGTGATGTTTTACTTGTTTAAGCTTAAATTCATTTCCTTGCAGCTATATGTAGTATTTGTTTGCTAGTTTTGCATTCATTTGGCATTAAAAATTGGGACTAACATTTTTAAAAAACCCTAATAAAAAGATGTTGAATGCCAATGATTGATTGTTTTTTTTGTTCTCAAGGCAGTCAAAGAGCCCATCTATTATTTAAATCTTGAAAGTCTTATATTTTATGCAGATTGTTTTATTTTCGTAATTATTATTGCAAAATATTTGTGAAATATTTTTTGATAAGAATATTATGATTAGACTCAGATGATTTTCAAAAATATTTGTTTATATGAAAATACAAGAGAAGTATAATAAAATCAAATAGAAAGTTGTGATTGATTGACTCTTTCTCACATTCTTATTTTATTTGTTTTCATGTTCAACATTGAATTTAAGATAAAACCATTATTATTTATTAGTAAATAATAGATTTGACTTCATTTGATAGATATTTCTGTATACAACTGTAATAAATTCTAAATATTCCCATTTTATTTTTGAAAATATTTAAAAAATGAGATTGTAATCAAAACAAAAAGTTTCAGTACATCATCATTTTTAGAAAAACTATTTTGGTTTTTCAAAATCAATGAAATCTTCATTATTTACATTTGTTTTTAAAATGTGAATAAATAAATATTTATTTCTCTTAAATCTAATGAATTATGATTTAAAAGTTTAAATGTTTTTAATATTTTTTGCAATATTATGATACTTTGGATACTTGTTATTACAAATAACATGGATGACATAGAAACTAAGCTTGTAAATGCCTTCAAGTTAAGTTTGCATTATCCAAAAATTAACAATCTGTTTTTAATAATAAAATATTTCCATTCAAAATTAATGATAAATAATTTCTATTCTTGATTTGTAATAATTAGTGAGTGAATTATTATACAAAAAGAATCTTGAATTGATGATTCATAAGCACATTTTTCTTTTATGTAAACAATGTCATAAAACTTGGTGATGTGAGAAAATGTTAGAATATAAAAGGATGATTCATCAAGATAAGTGAAAGATGAAGCTAAAGCTCTGTTATTTTACCAAATTTTTAATTTTTTGGCCATCTATGGAATTTTTTTCCAAACTAAAATTTTATATTAATATATATATAAGAGAATGCATATATTTACAAATAAAACTTGTGAAAATTCTTAATAGGGGGCTTAAAATGAAAATCTTCACTTGAAAGAAAGGAAAGACTTTAAAAAAGTATCTTTATTACCATTTCAGTTGTTATATTATCATTGTTTAAATAATTATACTTTGAATTAAAAATTTTAAGACATAATTTTATTGCTTTATATATTCTTGACAAAAACTTATTCAGGTTTTACAAATGGAATTCATATAAATTTTGTTTTATCCCAAATGTAATTTTCTTAGCAATCATGAAATAACAAAAGTTTTTCTTCTGATTACATATTTCAGTTATCTTTTTTCTATATTTTCAGGGTTAAAATATTATTTTTATAAATGGTTTTTATTTTAAATTTATATTTGTAAAAATTAATTTTATGATTAAGGAAATATAGTGAAAAATAAAGTTAACATGTTAAAATGAAAAGTTAAAAATATAATCCAAATAATCATTAAAAGCTGTCAAAAGAGAAAAAGTTAACCTAATGAGAGATACCAAGTGGAAACAATTGAGATTCATGATGGATGTGTGTTAAGAGGAAGATTTTTATATACTTGTAGAAAAGACTTTTGATCTGATCAGGGGATATTTTTTAAAATATCATGGACAATTTTAATCTTAGAACTGAAAAATAAATAATGGGTAAAAATGATGAAATAAATTGATTATAGAAAAAAAAAAAGAAAAGGTATGGATTTTTAAGTATCTATAGACATCTTAGATAACATTCAAATTTTTATTTAGTTTCTTCCTCTTTAGTCTACCTCTTTTTGCCCAACTATCTGAATGTTGTTAGTATGAAAGATATTAATATAAACAAGCAATAATTACATAGTCATTTATGCATGCAGATATAATACTTTATTATTCCACACTCTCAATAATATCTGACAGTTTTGACTATCCTTTTTCTTCAGAACTGCACCTTATATTTTAGTGCAAAATATATAGCTTGGTAGAACTAGTTAAAATTTCTCTATCTTCTTTCAGATGACTTGATTATCATGGTTAGCATGGGGTATATTTGACACTTAAAACCAAACTAATTGAACAATGAGATTATATAATTCCATTTTTTTTTTTATTTCTGATGGATATTTATTTTAAATAGTAATTAATTTATTGTTACATTCATCCTTTGAAACTGTACTTAGTGTGGGTATGTATATTTTTTATTCTAGTGGACTTTATCTTTGTAATATATGTCCATTTTATTAGTAATATATACAGTAATTGTTTATTTATTGATGCAATAATTACGTTGAAGGATGTATTTCTTTTTCTCACTTTGTCATAAAGAAGAAAGATTAAAAATTTAAAAGAGAAAAATAAAACAGTGAAAATGTTTTTTACAAAGAATTCTCTTTCAAAGCAACAAAGAATTGAGATGTAGATAAATTTTGTCAGTAAATATATACAATTCTCTATTCTTAGAACTCATCGAAGATGCTTTCGATTACTTGGAATCCTAAGCAACTTCTTCTTAAAAGAAGATAATTCCATTTTTTTGCCTTACTTTTTGTAGAATTTTTTCTTTCTTTCTTTTATCTATTAGTTTTGTTCTGTTTCCAAACACTAAGCTAGGTAAATTGTGCTTAACCTTTAAGTGAAAACCAATAGTTTAGTACATCAATGTTTTCTTGAAGGTTTGTGATGATTGTGTTTTAGTTGTATTTTTATATTGGACTATTTCCATCATCTAATGTATAATTCGAATGTCTTTAGAAAAATTTAACTTTATTTAAATATTCCAAATATATTCAACTGTTAGTAATAGCACATCAAACACCTATTACTAATTGTTGAATGTATTTTGAATATTTAAATAAAGTTAATTTTTTCTACACATATTAGATGATGGAGATAGTCCAATATAAAAATACAATTTAGTACATCAAGTTTAGTAAAATAAATAAAAACAAATAATTATTATTTGTTTTTCTCTTTAAATAATCCTAGAGATTATTTTGGTTTAATTAAAAGATTAATTTTAATTTCTTTTGAATTAATTTATATAATATGATAAGATAAACACTTTTTTTTCATTTTAACAGATATGTAAATGAGAAGAGATTTAATTGGTTGAGAAACTAAATAGAACTGCCAAGAGATTTTTTTTTTGAAGAATTGCTGCAGTAACAGCAAGTGTACAAATATAATTTTTTTATTATTATTTTATTGTTAAACATATAACAAAAATGAAAGCTCCTCTTTTTAAAAAAAGGAGAAAACATAAAAGTAGAAAAGGAAGTTAAGTTAAAATTTTTCTTAAATAATTTAAGTTGCAATAATATCTGGTGTGAATAGCAAAATGCATAGCTAAATCATAACTAATCTGTTCAAGTTTCCCAACCATAAGTCTAGCTGCTGATAATCTTCCACAAAGTCTACAACTGAAAAGCAAAGGAATTGTTGTTGACCATGATAACAGAAATAACAATTCTAAAAGGTCATTCTATTTGAAAATTCTTATTGTTTACAGACTATATTTAGCCTTTGGATAAAATTTTACTTCCATAACATTAATACATGATGTTATATATGTGCGAAATGAGATATTATATCTAACCCAGTATAAGTTTACTTTCATTAACTTTAACACATAAGGGTGTGTCATACATGTGCGGAATGAAATGCTATTTTAATTTAGATATAGTTTTAATAATCTCCATATTTCATCTTCCTTTTTTATTCTTCATATAAATAAAGATACAATAAAAGACAAATGACCCCCAAGATGCATTTCATGCTGAACCAGCACTCATCAGTTGGTCCAGGTCACCAACTCTCATATATCTTTATTACTTCAACAGTATTTATCTATGGCAAATTGTCACATCTTTATTTACAACTGCCAAACTTGCTTCACTCACAACCCCGACTTCATAAATTTTTGATAAGCCTAACTACGTTTATCATTAGACTTTTAGAAAACAGAAAAATTAATTTCTTTTTTTTTAAAAAGCAAAAACTAGAAGAAAATAATACAAATAAATATTCTCTTTTTTTATTATATGTTGCATTACACATCAGTATTATACTATATATTATGAATATAAAAATATAAATTTAGAAAAAAGAAATTAAAAAATATCAAACAATAAAATGAAAAATTAAGTCGATTTAGAATGGAAACAATAATAAATAAGAAAAAATGTCCAAAGAAGAGTTAAGAAAAATTAGATTAAGATAATAATGAAAAGTAAAATGGCAACTATTTTTTTAGGTTATTTTGTCAAACCTGAAAAAATAAGTGTGTAAGTTGCTGATTGGTCAAATTTGAGCTCCAAAAGAAGGGTAGAAGGACATACTTTCCTGTGATATTTCATAGCTAATATATATATAGCAGACATTCCCTACAATATCTAAACTTCAGAGGGTATGGAACCTAAATTAAATTGAGGACTGTGAGTATTTATCTTGTATAACTTTTAAACAAAATCTATAATCTAAAAACTATATAAAAAACTAGCCCATTCTTGAATTTCCAGTTGAATATAATCTATGTATATAAAAAATACAGACAAAAAGTGATTATATAACACTCCTTATGCTGCTATTTATTTTACATAAACACAAATGAAAAGAATTGGCTTGTAGGTAAAATGTTTATTAATATTGATATATTATTTTAAACATTAACTCTAGTGTTAATGAAAATCTATGTCTGCTTATTGACCAAACTAAATGCACTAGTTTGTTTGAAGAGTGAGAGTATATATTATTGGCATCATTATTGTAACAAGTTAGGCATAAAAATATATGTCTATTCTAATTCTAAACAATATATATATATATAAAGTAGAGAAATAAAACAAATTAGAGTCAGAATATCTAGTATATATGTTATTATAAGTCTTAAAAAGTGGACTGTGTTTTACTATATAGGCCCAAATATTGAAAGCATGGAAGTGGAATTCATTATAAATAAAATGTAGAAGAAGAACATTGTGGATATTGATGGTGTATCATACGAAGTGACAAGATTAGTTATTCAATTTAATAAAAGATATAAAATGCAGGCACTTCATGTTTATGTTACAACAAATTCTCATTGTGATGATGAAGTAGAGAACTTTTATATAGAAGTACAAAAGTCTTTTGATCAGACAAAACATTTTAATTGCCATGGGAGACTTTAATGCTAGAACTGGTAAACAATTAAAAAATGAAAGTGTTGTGAGTAAATTTTGTTATAGTAACCAAAGTGAGAGAGGACACAGAATTGTAGAGTTCATAGAAAAAGAAAAATTGCTTAATAAATTCTTTCTTTTAGAGAAAATGCTCAACAGAAATGGACATGAAAACATTCAAATAAATGTACAGTAGAACTGGATTATATTTTTGGATAATTAAAAATATGTAAATCAAATTTGTAATTTTCTTAATAGATTCAACATAAGATATGATCATCAATTAGGAAAATGTAAGTTATGTGTTTATGCAAAACTATAGACAAAAATTGTTAAAAAAATAGTATTCACAGTTAATATTTCTAACCTTCAAAACAATCCAATGCATTTAAATTAGAACCTTGCAAATCATTTAAAAATATTAACACGTTTTGATTATCCAATTTGAATGAAATTGATAAAAACACCATTAACAACTACAACAAAGATATCTGTACAAAAAAGCAGCAATTTACCCATAAATTTTCTATTGAGGCAAGACAGTGTATAAAGAAAACCAGCAATATAAAGATATTATAAAATGGCCCATTAAGAAGAATTGAATATATAGAGTTTTCTAAAATGTTATGAAAAGATTTAATAATGAAATAAAATATAATTGTGAATTAGCAAGGAAAGTTATAAAAGGTAATAAAAGTAGTAAAAGTGTAAAACAAGACTGTGTTTGCCTGAAGTTTGTGATGATAGCATTTTAATTGCATTTATATGTTGGATTATTTCCATCATCTAATATTAAATATTAAATTTTTTTAGAAAAGTTTAACCATAGTTAAATTTTTCAATTACATTCATCTTAGTATTGAAAGTAAATTTATTTCTATTCTAAGAAAAAAAAATGGAATGACTAATAATAAAAAAGATGACACCATAAAATATGTGGAAAAGTTTTATAAAGAATTGTGTAGCAATAAAGAATAAGAAAACAAAGTATTCCCTATAGTTGCTGTATCTTCTGAATTTCCAACATTTTAAATTAAGAACTGAGAAATGCAATTGAATTATGAAGAATGGAAAACTTCAGATAATGATGTAATTATAATCTACATAATAAAAGAAGCAGGTGAAGAAGTAAAAAAAAGTGTTGGCAAAGTTATATACCAAATGTGTAAATGATAAAGGTATACTAGATCAATGGAAAAATATAGTAGTAATATTGATATTTAAAAAAAGGTAATAAATAAGATACTAGACCCTATCAGTCTTTTATCAGTTCTCTATAAAATTTTTAATTAGAAGTTTTTTATTGCGAACTTTGGATTTAACCAATCTCAAAAGCAAGCTGGATTTAAAAAGAATGTTGGCACAAAGGATCATATCCAAATATTGAGAGAAGTTATAGAATGGATGAATGAATATGAACTGCCATCATACTTGGTATTTGTAGATTTTGAAAGCATTTGATTGTGTAATCATATTAATGCATTGATTATTCAAGATATAGACCCAGGATGTTATCAAATTTTGAAAAAGATTTATCAAAATGCAACATAAATAATTACTGTAGATTACATAGTGATATTAAGAAATTAATATTGAGAAGGGTCCTATGAAATGGGAATGCCATATCTCGATAACTTTTTACAGCAGTTTTACATTAAGTATTTTGTGGATTAAAATGGGCGAATAAGAGAGCAAAAGTAAATGGAGATTATTTGTAATCTACATTTTGCTGATAATGTGGTTTCTTTTGCAAATAATACTTCAGGGTTCATTGAAATGTTGTAAAAGTAATTAGAAGAAAGCAAAAATGTAGGACTTAAAAATTTTAGAAAAGTAGAAAATAAAGATAGATAATGATGAAATTAGAAAAAGTTAACAACTATAAATATCTTGGTCAGGTTATTAATATAGATGGAAACATAATGAATGAAAGTAATCATAGAATTAAACTTGGATGGAATGTTTTTGAAAAGGAACATTTTTAATAAGTGTGTTTTATCAATTATTACTTATGGATCTGAGACTTGGACAGTTAACAAAAGAGCAATGCAGAGACTTCTTACCACTCAACAAAATATGGAGAAATGAATGTTAGGAGTAAAAAAGGGATTGAAAACAAAATACATAGATGAGAAACCTAATACAGGTATTACTAACATCATTTAAGGAATTAAAAAACAAGTTAAATTGGAATGGGTGTATTTCTAGAAGAGATGATAATACATGGGCAGTTAAAATTTTAAATTGGATCCCAATTGATTGTAAAAGATCTAGAGAATGACCACATGAGGTGAATGGATGAAATAAATAAGCTTGCTAATATAATGTGGAGAAGAGAGTTTAGAGACCGGAAAAACTGAATTAAAGTTGGAGAGCTCTTTTTCCTGCAGTGAAATGATAATGGTTGAAAATTATGATGATGACATCGAAAACAAAAAAATGGTTGCACAAAATACTCAAATGATATGAGAAACTTCTGTTGACCAGCCTCTGGCCAAAATTAAAATGGTATCCTTTTCATTGTTATTTGTAATAATTTTGCTCAAACATCTCTAATGTTAGGAAAAGAAAAGGTTTTTATATTTATTATTATTAAGTTTTAGCTGAGCACACTTTTGATGTATAATCTGATGTTTTACGTTGAAAGCTTGCTCATATTTAATAATAATAAAAGTAAAAATCTTTTTTAAATTGAAAATGCACTCAGTTACACTTCATAATAATTTTTAAAAATTATAAAACCCTTTTCTTTCATTCATAAAAATTATTATAATAAGATTAAAAATGAAGGACTGAATAAAAATGATTGATTTACTGATAAATGTTTGTAGTAATTATTTATACATTTCATCTAATCATATACTGTATATTGAAATAGAATATTTCATAGCATTCTTTTTTTATGTGTAATGAGAGAGGAAAAGATAGAAAAAGTATAAAGATTGATGGTTCCTAAGGCTAAGATAATATTGAGAACAGACCTAAAATTGATTGTAAGAGATGCATTTGAAGTGAATTTGTCAGAGAAACAACTTAAGTTGCTATTCATTATGAAATAAAAAAGTACAAAAAAAAAGATTTTTTTTTAAAAACAATGCTTTTATGTAAATAGCTGACAAAAAGTACAAAATAAAGTAGTCTTCTTTTAGTTATTTTGTCATTTTTGGATATTATCAGAGATCTTAAGAATCTAGACATGTTATAAAACAATTGGAAATTGCATGAATATTGTTATTTCATAAAAGTATTTGAAGTCTTTTATTTTTATGATTTATTTGAGCCTCAAATGCTTTTATGAAATGACAATATTCCTATAATTTCCAATTGTTTTATAACAAGACTAGATTCTAAAGATTTCTGCTATTTTCCAAAAATAGCAAATTAATTGGTAGGCAGTTACTTTATTTTGTATTTTTTAGTCAGTTATTTACATAAAAGGATTATTTTAAAAATATATATATATTTTTACATCTTATTTTTTTACTTTTTAGTTATATTTACATATTATTTTAAAAAATAGTTAAAACTACAAAAAAAATCTGACCAAAAATTATAATTTAATAATATGACATGAAAATAAAAAATATTCCCTTTAACAAATGATTTATAAATTTAAATATGTGATTATCTAATATATAAAATTATTTATGTAATAGCTTTTTAATTAAATATAAGTTAAATGAATATTAATAAAATTTTATTCTACAAACATAAGATTTTCATTGGCTCACTTGTTAAGGAGCTTTTTTGGAAAGTGTAAGATTGTGAGTTTGAGTTCTAAATGGGAACACTTTTTTTTTTCCATTGTTAATTCAAAAATGTAAACATATTGGCAGAAACACAGACAGGGCAAACTGATATAAATGTATTTAAAAAGAGAAATAAGTAGAATTATTTAAGATTATTTGTGTATATCTGTATACAGATCCTCATATTAAATGCATTAACAAATATAAATAATGTTTTAATGAGAGGAAATTAATAATATGTTTAATAGGTAAGATATTTAATAAATATTGGGTTTAATAAATATGTTTAAATATTAATATAATAATGCACTGAAATCTATAATCTGATAAAGATTTAAATTTTATTTTGGTACTTATGTATTACTTCTATAATGAAGGAGAAATGGTACACCTTTTCACTTTTATGATACATGTCTAACTTTGTGATCCTGTCAAATAAACCCTGCAATTTCATACAATAACATGATAAATTTACACTTTCATTTAGTGTCCAGATTTCGTTGGAACAAGTTCTTCTCAAAGTATTTTTTACTTCAATACTGATTTATTTTTTCCAATTTTCTAATTAACACTACAATTTTTTTCTTTTTTTTAAATGGTACAAAATGATGAACATTTGCAGTTTACCTGCTACTGAGATCAATGCAGTCAAGTACATCCACACTTCAAACAAGAAATGGCATTGTAATGTTTGAGGATGTAATAATAAAATAGGCTTTTGTAAGGGAATGTGGTTGGAGGATTCCAGAATTCCACTTTTGATTGTGATCTAATTTATTTGCAGCTGGGCTCACAAATTAATATCTATAGAATAGGGGAAAACAGAGTTTGATTTAGCAGAGAAAAACATAAAATTTGAGGCCCTAACAAAATCATTGAAATTGACGAGAGCCTTTTGCACAAAAAATAAAACAAGCCAACAAATTCTTCTTCTGGAACAGCAGATATTTGATGGCTTGTGCAGGGAGACCAATAAGGGTTTCATCATGAGAATTCATGGTAGAATAGCATCAACTTTGATGAAAGTCATCAAATAAAATCTGGAAGAGAAATTGACAATTTATTTGGACAGTTGGAAAAGCTATATTACGAGGTACTGGATACTGACTGTTTTTATGTCAATTACACTGGATGACATCAAAAAAATTAGTCCACCACATTGAAGAAATAATAAAAGTGTAGTAGTTTAAATGTTTTTTTTTTGATTTTGAGAAATATACATTTACTACTTATTGACATTTCTGGTGAAGATCTGGCATTGTATTGCACAACCACATGTTAATTAAATCTCCATTTTGGGAAAAATAAAATATTTTATTTTTAATCTCCATTTTTAAACAAAATTTTATCTACTTAAAATGAAATAGAACAGATTAATTCATATTATATATTACACAATAAGTACAGTATGTGCATATTTTAAGTGTTTTGTAATTTAGTGATTGTTTTGTCCATATTTAAAGTAACATTTGGGAATTGCATAAAAAAATTTCAGATTTATTTTTGCATGAAATTCATATTTTTAGTCTTGTTAAAAATGTACTTTTTCAGATTTTTTAGTGTGAAATTTATATTTTTAGTAATGTTAGAATTTAATATTTTTGATATTGTTAGATTTAGTGTGATGCCATTACTGTTATGTATTAGAACTGCTCAGACTGCCAATAACTTTGTAAATCTTGCAAAAATATCATGTATACATGGTACATTTTGATGAATTTATCATTTTAAGTTTGCCTAAGATCCAAGTGTACATGTTATTTGACCAAATCACAAGATTAGAAAGTTGCAGCGGATTGATATGTATGTGAAAAGGTGTAGTAGATCTAATACATAAATACTTTTATTTTTATATACTATAATTAAACAATAATGTTTTTAGTTTAATTAAAATTAGAATGTTGTTGTAGAAATAACAACAGCAAATAAATTTTTATCTACTGCTATTCTAAGTAACAATAGGATTTCTAAGTGGTTGGGTTTTTGTTTTGTTTTTTTATTATTAAAAACAAGGATTAGAAGTTTGCAATTTTTTATGCAATTGTACTTAATGTAAAATCTAATAATCAAATTTAATTTGCCAGGATTCTAAAGAATCAAGTTAAAAAATTATTTGTATCTTCTTCCTATATCTGGCTACTGAAGGACTAATGTTGAAGTAAAAAAAATTGCTAATAGAATTATTTTGTCTGAACTGGAAACTAAAATATTTTTTTTACGTTATAAAGGTTGCTCAATTTAAGAATGTCTACATAAATAATTAAAGATTGCACTTGATCTGTCTTCATGAATTTTAGAATATATTCCTAGGAAATGTCCTTTTTCACATCAATCATTTTGAAAAAAAAAATGCTTCAGTTTAATTTAGAAGGGAGACTTATTAAATTTTAGCTTTTTGCCCATTGGCAAAATTTGAACTCAAACACCAACTATCATTTGCCTCATTTTCCAATGAGAGGAAAATAAAAAGAAACCAAAGTAATAAAATATGCATATTTCAAATGTAATTGAACAAGAGCTCTTTTATTTTCTAACAGGTGTTTCTAGTAATTTACCCAGCTAAGTCTATAAGTATATAATTTGTTTTTATGTTTGGAAACTTTCATATTAAAGAAAAGATGGTTAATCAAGCGTTGGTGGTCGAGTGGTCAGCACAGCTGCCTTACAAGCAGTTGTCCCAGGTTCGCTTCCCGGCCGATGCTTTGACACATGAAAAAAAGAGAAAAGATGGTTAACAGTTTATTTGAATGGACGAATTGTTGTCAAATATCAGATACAGAGAGTTATTTTATTTCCATTATATTAACACAGTATGAGATTTATAAATTATTTATTGTTAAAATACTATATGTGAATTTTTAGATTATAAGTTTGATAACAGCTTCCATTCTTCTGCATATGGTTATAAATTTAAAAGTATTATTTTATTTGTTATCTAAATTCTAATAAAAGGGAAAATGTTTAAAAAGATTATTCTAAGGGAAGCAGTTGTCGAAATTATAATCTGATTTTATCTGATTGCTTTTTTTTTTTTAAAAAAAAGAGGCAAAATATATATGTTTAGTTTAAAAAAAAGAAAATATTTATACCTGATAAGCATTCTAAATATAGTGTAAATTGTAAAATATTTGAAATGTAGGTATTCTTCGTATACCTGAAGCTTAATTGTAAATATAGGGATTTGAACTTAGAGTTTTAAGCACCCTTCAATTATCCACACTATCTCATATCACTGATATGCATGACCACATACATGTAGAAAAGATAAATAATCATCAATATACATATTTCGTACTGAACCAGCACTCATCAGTTGGTCCAGATTATCATCTCCCATATATATATATAATTAGTGCTCAGTTTATATTAAGATAGCAAATCTTCATATTTTAATGGACAGGCTTCAATCATCATCAGATTTTCAATGGTATGGATGGCTGAAGAGTTGGGTATTGGAGTAGATTGAAACGTGTCTATTAAAGTATGAAGATTTGCTATCTTAATATAAACTGAGAACTGATTATATATGTGTGTGGTAGATGATAATCTGGACCAACTGATGAGTGATGGTTCAGCATGAAATACATATATATTGGTGATTATTCATCTTTTCTAAATGTGTGTTGTCATGGGTGTCAGTGATATGTGATGTGTGGATAGTTGAAGAGCACTTGAAAGTCTGAGTTCAAATCCTCTATATTTAGTAAATTGTAAACTAAAACACAGCTTAACATAATTTTGTCTTATATAACATATAATAACCACATTCCACTCTTTTTACACTTTAAAGCAAAATTATTTATTAATATTACAGTTTCGACTGTTCCTAGCAGTCTTCATCAGATCTACAAAAATTTAAACATTATATCAATACAATCATATTTCATACATATATCTAGTAAATTTTTACAATTTTACCAACTTAAGTATTAACATCATTTTATATATAAAAACCCACTATTATATAACTTTAAAATCTACTTTACCCTTTATTTCTAATCTTAATTATTATCATATTTATATTTATTCACCTTTTTCCTTTGCCATAATTTTATAAATTCAATGTAATATTTATGAAATCTTTCTTATTTTACTATATTCATATATTTAACCTTATTTAACATATTACTATATTCATAAATTTAACCTTATTTTACATTTCATCTATTATCTTAATTTTTAATTATCTTATTCCATTCCTTAATTCCATTTTACCCATATTTTATTCCTATTTCTTCCATTTACTTATTCCTTATAAAATTATTTTAATTCTTATATATATTTTTATTTTTATTTCGTACCTTATTATCTACTAAAACTCTCACTTTTCCACCATTTTCTTTCCCATCATACACTCTAATTTTTTTATCTATATAATTTTCTCCTCATACTAATTTATAAACAGCTTAAATTAAAAGTTAATCCTAATTTATATTAATTTTACCCAACTAATATAAATATATTCTTATAAAAAAAGATGTCCTTAAATATTAAATTATTTATGCATATATGTGCACATGGAGGTGTATTTATAAAATGATCTAGGTAGTTGTCCATGTGACTAGTATCTCAATGATGCAATCAGTATTATGTGCAAGTGTGAATCAAAAAATGCAAGATCAGTATTGATATATAAAATGGGATCATATATTTATAACAATTTAATAAAGCTATTTGATTATATTCCATCATCTCTTTTTTCTTGATAGATTATTATCAGTTTAAATAGGTACACAACCAGCTTTAAGGGTAGTTACTTGGTTATTTATTAGGCTTTATGCTGAAGATATCAATGCTCTGAGCTAGACTATAAATAATAATGTTTGTATATGCTGAATGTTGCAAATTAAAATATATTAAAGAAGTGTTGAACAATTGGTAATGATACTATAGGGTGTATAGAATTGTAGTATTAAAAAGGGTATTATCCAGGGTCAAGGTCATTTGTGTAATTAAGAGTTCCAGGTTTTCTGATAATCTAGTGACAGCTAACCATATTAGTCTAAAATACCTGCATAAATCAATATTACATTATAAACCATTGCAATATTTTTTACCATAGTTTGATTTACAAGTGTCAAATTTTTTGCACTCATGACTTTGCAACCATCCACTTCAACTAAATACATTAGTAATTATTAAATCAATCATTTATTAGACTAGAGACTATCATATCAGTCACAGCCTAAATATAAACTTTAAATCTAGTTATATATTAATATATCTGCTTTTTAATTAAATATAGATTTGTAGAATAATTTATAGTCTTTTTTTTTAGATATATTTAAAACTTTCACTATACTACACAGACATATGGATAAAGACATCTTAAAAAAGTAAATAATCCCCAGGATGTCTTTTATGCTGTATTAATACATTTCAGTTGGCTCATGTTGCATTTGTTTATTTGACAATATTAAATGATTACAATTTGATTTACAAGTGTGCAATTTTCTGCACTCACATCTTTGACATGAACCACTTCAAATCATTCCTAGACTAGATGCAAATTTTAAACCAAATATTTATTATTAATTAAGCATGAACACATGTCATTAATCCCAATTTATTCCTTCTATTTCCAAATGTGTTATTATTTTAATTGTATTAAAACTTCCATTTCAGCATACACATTTGAAGCATATGAATAAAGTTATCTGAAAGAAAAAAAAATGACACTAAGATGCATTTCATGTTGAATTGGCACTCTTTAGTTGGCCAGCTTACAATCCATCATTTATATCTTCATCATTTCTTTATAATTTATCAATAATAATTATTATAATTTGATTTAAAATTGTTAAATTTTGTGCATTTAGAACTTTGAAACCACTCACTGCAGACAAGTACAAAAGTAATAATTATTAATCATTTATTAAGCTAGAGATTATCATATCATTCGTAATTCAGATATTATTATGTATAAAATGTCAAATTTTAATACTCTACAAAAAAGACAAATACCGAACTGCAGCTGTAAAGTTTTAATTATTTTACAATTTGATCAAAATACTATTATCTCAAGATAAATTTTTATCTTACATATATAAACTAAAACTGTATACATATGTTACAATAATCAGAGACGCGAAATTATCCTTTACTGAATTCTAATTTTAAATTTAAACTGCAATTAATTGTGATGTCCTGATTTATGAGTGGCCTGTTTAATAACAAAATTTACAGTATTTCACCTAATAACGATTTTGTTTTAATTTTTTAGATTTATTTAAAATAGCTAATATATAATTTATTGAGTCTTTTAATACACGATATTAATGGAAGCCCTTTTAATTAGTATTTGTCACAATCCAATCATTGTTGGCCTCTTAACCCTACCATCACTCAATTTTAATGAATGTCTGCGTAACCTTAAACAACAAGTATCTGCTGAAATGTTTCATTTATATTTGTCAAGCACTTGATGTAATTGATAGCCCAGCTTTGACAGCATCTTGTGTTTTAGGTGTAAATATTAGACATTTGCATAATGTGACTTTTTGTAAACATATTATAGAATGAATGAATTTAAATGAGTGCTGGGGAAAATAATTCATTATGATTTATTAGAATGAATTTATAAGTGACAGATTGTAAAAAATGAGATAAAAAATGATTATATGATTAAAAATAAAGATAACCATCAACATTTTTTACAACCTAAACTTAATTAAATAAAACAGAGATGATTTTATGTAGTTTAAATAATATTCTTTAAGTAACATAGAGACAACAGTGTGTGCCATAATCTTTCATCAGATCTTTTAATGTTTAGTACATATATATATATGTGAAGTTCTTTGCTTAAGGGCTAGTAAACTAATTAGTACTAAGAATAAGCATTAGTACTTGAATATGATTTGTGTCAGATTTGTATTACATGCCTCTTTTTAACATAATTTATTTTAGCATTTTAGTTTTAGAGTCACATTATAAATTTTAAGAAGCTCTGACAACATAAACATTGGGCAGATGCCATAACCTGAGAAATTTTTTTATATAAATCATATTTTTTAAAAATTGTTCTAGCAATATTGTTTTTAATCATTCATTGAGGTGTTAAACTTGAATCGTGAAAACGAAATAAAAATATATTTAAGCAGACAAAGGTTTTGCAAAGTCCATTGACACAAAGGAAAACAAAATAAAAATTTGAACAGATCAGACTTCTTACTTGAAATGAAAATAATTAGACCAAAATTGTTTATTTCAGTCACATCACGAGGCAATCCAATACATTAAAAAATTATTTGTCTGAAAGTTTATTTATAAATATGGTATGTTGACTATTTTTATCATCTAATATTAAGCAGTAAATGTATTTTTAAGAAAATCCAAATTTTATTTAAATGTCAAATACATTCAACTATTAATAATAGTACATAGATTATACTAATATGAATGCTATTATTAATAGTTGAAGATATATTGGAAAAGTTTAAATAAAGTTTGAATGTTTTGAAAAAAACATTTAACAATTAAAAATAGATGATGGAATTAGTTCAACATTATAATACAATTAAAAAAGTATACATCATTTTGTGATAAAAAAAGAAAAAAGTGATTCAGTGGTAAGGTGGATATAGCTTCTTATTGCAATAAATATGTTTGAGAAGCTTAAAAATGCAATCAGATGATAGATTAGTCCAAATATGATTTTCAGATTCAAAATTGAGTTGAAGCAGTTAACAACAATAACAATAATAACATGAATAATGATGATGATAATGATAAAATAGTTTGTTATTTAGAACTGCATAAAAGATTTAAGCATCAAAAGAAACTGGAATGGTTTATAATTTATAGAGCTTGGGATATAGAGTCTATCATGTCCTGGCCAACTCACAGCTCAAGGACTGAATGTGATTCAATTCTGAAATCTGCTAGATGGTTATGTGTCAAAACAAAATTTCTTCATTTTAATTTATGCATTTTTTTATAATTATTGTGGATTGTTATTTTTAAATTAATTATATATTTATTTTATAGATGAAATAGTAAATTTTAAAATACAACTGTATTGTCATATTCCATACTAGATGTTCAAATGTGACAATCAAGATGTTAGTATATTAACACTGCAGTGTGTGGCTCTATCAGCTGAAAATTGTTTTGTGGTCATTTGTGAGCAAATATATCATTAAAAATTGCTTTACACAGAATAACAACAGAAACATAAAATTATTCTTTGTGTTTATTAGATGTAACAGTCAGTGAATATGATATTTGAATAGCATGTTTGGAAAATAAATATGAAATTTATCTGAATAAGGTTAAACAAACACATTTTATTTGAGAAGTTAAAAATAAAAATAAATTTGGGTAAATCAGTTAAGATGTGCAACAACAAACAAAAAATATAATTTAAAACACTTAAATGAGACAAAAGAAAAACAAATATCACATTTAGTTTTATTTGATTTTGTATTTGTTTGTTTGCATTAAGAATAAATAAATAATAGTGTTTTGCTGCAATTATTTGTATTAATATTTTTTTAAAAAAACATGTAGAGATGAAGGTTTTAACATAATCAGAATTTTCTCTTGGGATCACTTTTCTAAAATTTTTTAAATATACAAAAAAAAATCTTACATGTTTAGATACATTATAATATAAAAATTCATATCCATATTAGTCTTTTTTTTAACCTGAATGTTTTTGACTACACAATGAAAGTAGGTATAATGATAAGTATCCAATGACAAGTTAACTCATGATCAAAATGGCCCATGAATACATTTGGGTTGCCAGGTCTCATTTACACTAGACCATTGCATCAAATCAATAACAAATGGTTTATTGCTTGGCAGTTCCTAAAATCTTTGAGCGCTGCAAGTGACTAATAATAACATATTAGTAACTTTAATGAGTTGTTCAAATATAGATAGAAAATAATATATATATATATATATACCAATAGAATAATGTATATTAAATTAGCCATTATTAAAAAAAATTTGTTAGCAGTTGATGTATTGGCAAATGATTACTACACAGGTATCTTAAAAATAATAATAATAACATATTTTGTATTATGAATTACTTCTAACTCGAAGTACTCATTTTAAAATATTTGAAATGCATTTCTGTTTTATCTCAGATTAATGTTCATATAACTGAACTTTTACTTTAAATGTTGTTCGTATTTGCTTGTATCTCTGTAAGTTATTTGTTATATAAATATAAAAGTATCATACCTTGTCAGCATAAGAATATGAACTACCCCTTTTATCTGTATAATACAATTATTATAAAGACAATAGATAATAAAATACATTTTCAGTCTTAATAGAAGTAGAAATATAAAAAAAATCTATTTGTAATTCAGATATCAAAACTGTCTATCAAATATTCTACTCATTATTCTTTCTGCATATGATGATAATGATCACAGATCTAGAAAAAATTGAAATTTAAAAAATAAATTAGTCAATAGATGCTAAGTGGCAGTTTTAATTTGTTATGCCATTTTAAATATAAAAGGTAAAAAATAATTTGTGTGTGTGTTACTGTAAAGGAGGCTTTAAAATTAAGTTGTACATAAGATTATTTGACTTTTTATTAGGGTTGCTACTAAAGAATTTTGTAATTTAAGAAAGAGAGTGATTTATTTGAGAAAGAAGATAACATTTTGAGGTTTAAGTTTAGGAAATATGGATTTATCGATCACCAGTGAAAGAAAGAAATGGTCTCCTTTTGTAAAGAGGGGTTTGAAGAATAGTAGAGAAGTCATAAAGTTAAATATAGAGTAGGGAACTTGAAAAATAAGGAATATGGATTGCATTTGTATCCAAAAATGTATATATAATGGTCAGAAAGAAGTTAAGCTTGCTGTGATAGAGTATACTGTATGTTATAAGGTTTATCATTTGAAATGCTTAAATATGACTAGGAATGATGTTACAGGTGTATGGCTATGTAGAGCATGTGTAAATGTGATAAAATAGGGAGGAAATGATATTTAAGTGTATATAGTTTAAAGTCAGAAAAAAATGTAGTTGAGGAAGATATAATAGAGTATGTTTTTAGTGTAATGACAAGAGATATGGATGACAAAATAAGTAGTGAAATGAAGGTGGTTAGCCAAAGAATAAGTAAGATAGAGAAAGAGGTAAAGGATATAGAAGCAAAATTTAAATTGTTAGAGATCAAATGTGAGCAAATTATGGAATTAATGAATAGAAACAATAAGGAAGAAGTAGATAAGGCAGTCCAGAAGATGGAAAAAATGTTGTAGATGAAGTAGAGAAAGTAAACTATGAGACAGTATTAATAGGAGATTCACTAATTAGAGGATGTGGAGATTGCCTGAACTATGATTAGGGATGATACAATTTGTTAGAGTCATTGGAGAGAGTACATAGAATTGATTAGTAATTTGAATAAGATTAAAGGAAGAGTAGGAATAGTTGGATTATTACCAAGATTTGACAATAGGTATATTTAGATAGGGAATGTTATATAAATGGAAACTGAAAAAATTATGAGAGAAATGATATTATGTTTGTGGATGTATGGGATTTTTTATTATTAAGAGGGTGTTACATAGTAAAGATGAATTGCACATAGCAAAACAAGGAAGTGAATTATTAGGAAGTTTGATTTATAAATAATATTATAGTTCAGGAAACTTATAAATGGTGGTAGGGTTTTAAATTGCAGTATTATTAAAAATAAGAAGAATGGATGGGATGTAAAAATTAAACAAAGGGTAGCTGACTTGGATATAAATGTAGATGTAGAGATGGAAAGAGTTTGTAAATTATTTGCAAACAAGTTACTTATAAATAAATGTAATAGAGAAGAAAGAGTCAAAAAACTTAATAAAAGTATAATTAGGAAAGAAGAAATTGTTAAAACTGGATATTTGGTTATGCAAGAGAGTAGAAGACCAGAAAAGTGACTGTAATTAAACAAAGCAATTAAAAATGAAGAGCTTGAGGTTTTAGCAATAGTGAAAATACATCTAAAATAAGAAGAACCTATACTAGAAGACTTAGTATAGCAGGGTATAAATAGAAATAAAAAAGAAAAAAGAGGTGGTGATATAGGAGTTATGTCACAGAAATATTTAAATTGTCAAGAACATTTGTGGTTTGAGATAAGGTTAGGAAGACAACAAAGGATGATGGCTATAGTGTATATAGCCATTGGAGATACTCAAACTATAATGCAATGGAACAATAGCATATATAAATGCCTAGCTAAGAATATACAGAGTTTGAAAAGAAAGGAAAAGAGAATAATGGTTATAGGGTTTATGAATGGGCATATTGAAGAAATTGATGTCATAGATCACAAGAATGGATAGTTTTTAAAGAATTTTTGTCAGAGATTGAATTTGAGCATTGGAAATTTATCAAATATTTATTAGGGATGATTATGTATTAGTAGAGAAAGAGGGAATGAATAAAGTAAAGAAAATTTAGGTTTTTGATAATGAAGAAAGAGTATATAATAGTAATTGATAATTTTTTTGTTAATAGAAATGGTTAGTTAAGTGATGGAAAATAGTAATAAAAGTAGAAGGATAGTGAAAGATGTGGATGGAGAATGAATGATAGGAATAACTTAAAAGAATATAAATAAAATTAGAAGAAATCATGGAAGAGTTTGTTGGGGGTGAATATAAAGACTGGTGTGGTAAAGTAGAAAAAGTAAAAAATAGGATTTTAGATGAGAATATTCAGAAGAATAAAAATAATAGAAAAGTAAGAGTTAATAAAAGTGTAAAAGAGAGAGGAAAAGAATGCAGAGAATGTAAGGGTGCTATTAAAGACAAAGAAAGTAAAAAAGATGTTAATGTTAAATGGGAAAAGTATTTTTGAAAAAAGAAATTGGCTAAAATAAATAATTATATAGAAAGAATGAAATTAAATAGTAAATTGTTGGTGGATAAAAGTGGAAGAGATGGGAGTAAAAAATTTTGGAAATATATTAAAAGAAGGAATGTAGAGGAGAGAGAAATAGTATTACTAGATGATGAAGAAATAGAGTGTAGTCTAGAAAAGATTTTAAAAAGTCATCTTAAATAAGTATGTAATAGATATAGACAAGATATTAGATATGAAGAACAGAGTGATAGCAAACATGAAATCATATGGTAATGAAAATATTAAGTTTTTAGAAAAGGAATTGAATGAGGCAGGAAAGAAATTGAAAAGTGGAAAGGCAAGAGGTTTAGATGGATGTGTAGCAGAGATGGTAATGAAATTTAGGAAATATGGCAAAATTAAATCTATTACCATGTTTAATAAGATGGCACAAAAGAGAGAACTTTCCAATAGCTGGAATAATACAAGAGTAAGGCTTATTAAAAGGAAAGGCTAAGGATCATAGAAAGTTAAGCAGTTATAGACTGATAGAGATAACAGTCAGTGTTATATAAAGTTTTCACATATATGGTAGCTGTAAAAATCACAAAATGAATGGAAGAGAATAATAATATAGCATGAGAAATGCAAGGAAGTTTTTGATTGGATAGGCATATAAAAGCTAGTTTATTTGTAGTTACACAACTTATAGATATGAATAGATTTACAGGTAGAAGGTTATATATGATTTATATAGATATAAAGGCATATGATAGAGTAAATAGGGATAGATTATGGATAAGTTTAGTGCATTTTAAAATGAATGGAGCTTTAGTGGATCTTATTAAGAAATTGTATGAAAATAAATATTATTCATATCAATTAAGAAATATAGAATCAGTTAAAGTTAAAAATGGAAAGAGACTAAAGCAAGGATGCCCTAAGTTACCTATTTTGTTTTTGTTGATAAAGCAATAGAAAGATTAAGAAGAGGGGTAGAGATATCATTAATATGTGGCAAGGGAGTATATACATTGTTGGATCTTTTACTTATAGATGATGTCTTCTTGTTCACAGAAAGTAACGAAGAAAAGAAAGTTATGCTGAAGACATGTGCAAGGATGGGTAAAGAGATAGGGATTAAATTTAGTAAAGAAAAATCAAAAGTAATGATGATAAATACTGGGGAAAGAAAGAGAAATAATTTTTATTGGGGATATAAAGTTAAATATGATGAATGGGTAATGGAATCATCTTAAGTAATCAGCAAAATTGCTTGGACGAATGGGAAAAAAAATTGATAAATGAAGCAAAGAAAAGTACTGATAAAGAAATTAACACTGTTTTCATATAATAAATATGATGTACCTATAACTGTATGAAAGGGAGTGCCTTTGCAGTGTTAACTTATGGTAATGATGCATTATGTGTTAATAAAGGGGTGTTATATTACTTAAAAAAAGAATAAGAGAAGTAGGAAGACATGCATTAGATGCAAATATGTGGATAGCAAAGCAGGCAATTCGAAAAGAATTGGGATTGTCAAGTTTTTATTTGAGAGATACAAAAACCAAAATTAAAATGTTCAGTAAATTGCAATTTATAAATAAAGAATAGCCAAAATAGTATATAATTAGGTTATGAGTAAAGGACAGGCAAGAAGATGGGTGAGAAAGGTAATATAGTATGCAGAAGATTTGGATAAAGAACTTTTGTCAGTATACTTATACAAAAGGTGGTAGAATTGCATTAGGAGAATTGTTATGTTTTATAGTGGCAAGAAATAGGATTGAGGAATAGATGCATTAATAAGAAATAGGGATTTGGAGAGATGGAGGACTAGCATGGAGAGTAAAAAGAGTTTGAATATATATATATATATAAGTAAACAGAATATTGGTGTGAGTTAATTTATAATAGCCATAAAGGTTGTTTACTGTTTAAGGCTCAAACAGGATTTCTAGAAACAAGGAAATTTACTTATAAATAGAAAAAATGGGTGATTTAATCTGCAAGTTATGTAAGGAAGGCATAGAAAATATTAGCTATCTGTTAAATGAATATAAATTTCTGCAAGCAGAGAGACTATAAATAATATAGTTGTGGGATAATAAATATAAACAAAGTGGGTATTTGGTTTTTATGCTGGGTTTGGGAAAAGATAAGAGGGATTTAGATAAAAAGACCATAGAGTTGACAAAGATTCTGTTGTCTAAATGGGATGTAGCAGAATAGAAAAGAGCATGGAAAAAACTTAAAGTGGGGAATAAAAAGAGAAGATAGGTTGGCCAACAGATTTCTCTGGCATAGTGGTTAAGAGATTTGTGACTCTGAAAAATGAGAAGTCACAGTACATAAAACATAGCATAGAATAATGGAAACATTAGTTTTATAGAAAATGAATTGAATGCAGCAGGGAAGAAGTTGAAAAATTGAAAAGGCAAGAGGTTTAGATGGATGGACAGCAGAGATGGTGATGAATTTGGCAAATAGGTCAAAATTAAATCTATTATCCAATTTTAATAAGATGGCAAAGCAGACAGAATTTCCAGATAGCTGAAATAATACAGAAGTAAGGCTAATGTTTACAGAAAAATGTAAGGACTACTGAAAAATATAGAAGTGATATTGTCAGTGTTATATAAAGTTTTTGAATATATAGAGGCTGGAAAGTTGACAAAATAGATGGAAGACAATAATATAATGGGAAAAATACAAGGAGGTTTTAGAATAAATAGGCATATAAGAGATAGTTTATTTGTAGCCCCACACCTTATAGATATGAGTAGGAATACACAGAGACAGCTATATGTGGTCTTTATAAAGATAGAGAAGACATACAATAGAGGAAAATAGAAATAGATTATGGATATGTTTAGTAAATTTGGGAATGAGTCAATGTTTAGTGGATTTTTTTGTGAGATTGTATGAAAATATTTACCATACATATCAATTAGGAAATATAAAAACAGAATTAAAAATGGGTTGTGACTAAAGCAAGGATGCCACATGTCACCTATTTTGTTTGTTATATTTGAAAGAAATAAAATGAGCAATAGAAGGACTAGGAATAGGGGTAAAAATACCATTAATAGATGGCAAGAGAGTGTATACATTAACAGGTCTTTTATTTTCTGATAATATCTTCTTGGGCATAGAAAGTAAAGAAGATATTGAAGTTGGACTGAAGACTTCCACAAGAGTGGTTAAAGAGATTGGGATCAAATTTAATGAAGAAAAAATCAAAAGTAATGATAAATGCTGGGAAAGAGAAAAGAAAGAATATTTTAGGATGGATATAAAGTTAAATATGGTAAATAGATATTCTTTTAAATAATCAGTAGAATTGTCTAGATGAGTGGGATAAAAAAATTGATAAATGAACCAAAGAAAAGAAAGGGATTGATAAAAGAAATTAAGAGTGTTTTCATATAATAAATATGATGTAGCAAGAATTATATGGATGGGAGTGACAGATAGCAAGGTTAACATATGGTAATGATGCAATATGTATTAGTAAAGAGGTGCTAGACTTAGAAAAAGTACAAAGAAAAGCAGGAAGATGTGCATTAGATTCAGAAGTATGGATGGCAAAGGAAGTGATTTAAGGAGGATATGAGAAATGCAAAAAGCAAAATTAGAATGGTCAGTAGATTGCAATTTATGAATAGCAAGAGAATAGCCAAAATAATATTCAATTGGGTTTCAAGTAATGGGCAGCCAACAAGATGAGTGAGAAAGGTAGCATGATATGCAGAAGATTTGTATAAAGACTTTACCAGTATAAAAAGTAGGATGATTCTGTTAGAAGGATTTTTGACTGTTATAGTGACAAAGAATGGAAAAGAAGAATAGATGTATTAATAAAAAATAGAGATCTTGAAAGATGGAGAACTAGTATGGTGAGTAAAAGGAACAAATGTATATAGAAATAAACAGAGTATTGGGTGTGAATTAATATACTATCATAGCAAAGAAAGTAATCTACTGTTTAATGCTTGAACAGGATCTTTAGCAACAAAAGAACATACACATAAATGGCAAAATGTGTGTGATTTAGTCTGCAAGTTATGTAAAGAAGACAGGAAAAATATTAGGCTTCTGATAATTCAATGTAATTGCTTACAAACAGAAAGGATACAAATAGGGAAGTTGTGAAAGAATAAATATAATTTAAATGATTATACAGAAAGTGGGTTCTTGATCTTTATGCTGGGATTGGAAAAAGATAAGAGGTATCTTCATATAGACAAAGTGATGTTGTGGAAATGGGATAGAGCAGGATCAAGAAGGATATAGGAACAACTTATGATGGGGAATGAAAAAGGAAAATAAGGTGGCTACTAGGTTACTCTGGGCATAGTACCTAAGAGATTCCTAATTTTGATAAAGGAGTAATCATGTCACATCACAGCTTCTTCTTTTTTTTTTTTTTTGGAATGGGATTTTAAACAATAATTTGACTTTTTTTTAGATAGCTGAAACTGTTTTTTTTTTCACTGACTTGAAAACTATCTTCTTTTCAAAAGATTAATGTAAAAAAAAGTTATAAGAAAATCTGCAGGATGTTTTAAACTAATTTGATTCAATATTAAATATAAAAATTGAAAATATGTTTTTGCGGGGGGGGGGGGGGTAATACTTATAAGGAGAGATGTTAATGCTCAATATTTTAAAGATCTTTCAGAAAATATATGATCTTATATTAAATTAATTTTCAAGGTATTAAATGATATTCCCCCATTAATGGCTCACTCAACAAAAAACAAACAAAATTAAAGCCTATTTGTTTATTTTGCAAAAGCAAAAAAGAGGTATGTTTATTTAAATAATATAAGCTTAAAAAGACAAGTGATAGAAGATCACAGTTTTCAACTGCATAATGTAATATTTTGGTATCATATTTTAAAAACAATACAGTCAATAAGATGTAGTATGATATTTGAAAATAACGGGTACTACTAGTTAAGAAAGCTAACAAATGAATGGCATAAATATTTTAACATCACGTTCATTCTACTGCTAACTAATGCAATATATATATATATCTTTTTTTTAAAAAACTATTACATTTAAAGAAAAATATTTTTCATTTTTTTTTCCTATTTCTGTAATGAATTATTATAATTTGAATGCTGTTGTAAAGACAAGAATTGCTGCTAATAACAAACACATACACATCTCTATATTTTATACTGTTGATATAAATTATTTTTCTCTAATTATATATATTTTCATGCTTTTGTGTTTATCTATGGATGTTTCACCTTAGTTCAATTCTGTTGCAATTATTTATCAGCCCAATAATAAGATCAACCTCTTTCACTATAAATAAATTCTTGAAACATCTATTTAATTTTTCGAGTGATCAAGACATATTACTAATGCACATGCTATAATTTCATATAGCTATTTTTTACATATAGTTAAATTTATCTTCACGTATATTATTACATATATTTAAAAAAATATTCTATCATACATTCCTGAAACATATGGTCTAAGGTAGAAAAGGTAAATAAATGATTTCCCGCAATGGACATTTTGCACTAAAACACCATCCCAGGTAATAATCTTTTACACATATCTTCATTTGTTTACTATTATATAAATAGCCAATTACTATTAAGTTTGGTTTACAAGTATCAAATATTCTGCAAAAACACCTTTGACACAACTATATTAATAATTATTACTATTCATATATTAACCTGCAACATATACAAGGCTACACAAAGTATCTCACAATTTGATTTTTTATAATCATTAATTACAATAAGTATAGTAATATTTGATCAAAAAAATTAAAAAATATGTAACCTAAGAATACTGAGAGAGAGAGAAATAAAATTACTTTTGTTTAGAATAATTTATAACTGCAATTAATAGATTGTTTTCTTATAATTATTTATCATAATAAAATAAATTGACTTTGTACTATTATAAGCATTAGCTACAATAAGTTTATAACAATTGTTTAAAAAATAGAAAGAAAAAATAACAATAAATTGCAAAAAAAAAAAAAAAATGAAGGAAATTTATATACATTTAGACTACAGGCAGTGTGAGATACCATCAAACCTCAAGAAGGGAGCATAAAACTTATACAATGGGAACTAAATACAAATAAAATACAGTCATGTCTAAAAAGGTAGTGAGATGAACATCTGTTCAATTTAAAATATATATATATATATGAAATTAAGACATTTGAAATTTTGTAATGGCAACACATATTGGTTGAAGCTATCGTTGGTTCAATTAAAGATTATCTCTAGCTCAAATATATGCTTTAGATCTCACTTAATGAATAATATATCTGTAGGGGTGTAGAAGTATCAACACTTGAGTTGCATTGCCCATGTTGACAGGGTGAAGATCTTTCATTGCATCACCCTCTTGTAATATAAAGACTAGTTTCTACTTGTGAAAGGGTAAAAAAATCTATTGCACTTTAATATATATTTTCATGTTTGTTTTTATCAGTTCATCTTTCATCTTACCTTAATCCTATTGTAACCATTCATCAGCCCAGAAATTCAAACAAACTTCTCTCACTAGAAATGCATTTTTGAAACCCATTTCACTTTTCAAGTGAGTAAAACATACATAGCACATATCATTTCATTATGCACATTTTTTAGATATAATTAAATCTAACTTCAGATATATATATATATATATAAGTTTTTAGATATAATTCAAATGTCTATTCCATCATCCATTCATGAAACATATGACTTAAGACATATGAAAAATCTAAATGATTCCAAGATATGCATTTGTACTAAATCAACATTCACCAGTTGGGCCAGATAAGAATCTTTTACACACAACATTATCATTTGTTTAGTATAATATAAATAAAAATAACTATAGTTTAATAATAACTGTCAAAACTTCTGTACTAACAATTTTGACATAAGGTATTTTATGTTAATATATTAATGATTATTACTAATCATTTATTAAACTAGAGATTATCCTGAGCCCAAATTTAGCTTTAAATCATACTTAATAAATAATGTCTTGAGTGATATAGAGGAATCAATGCCTAAATTTTTTAGGAAATGTTGGCAATTATAATAATTTTCATTTCACCATACTCATACACAATAAAAACTGGTTTATAACTACTTTTAACATCTTGTGGGAAAATGTACAATCCATTGCACTGTTTTTATCAGTTCATTTTAGCCCAATCTTATTCCAACTATTCTGCATCCCAGAATTGAAACCAATCTTTTTCACTTTGGAAACATTTTTGAAACATCCAATTTATTTTTCAAGAGTGCAAGATACATAGCACATTATAATTTCAAAGCATTTTTATTACATATATTTTTAAAAATTCTGCACACTTGTAATATGTATTCTATTGTAATTACAGCTATCAGATAAATGTGGACTGTTATATATGATGTAAAATAATAAAATACAACCAACTGCTACACTTTTTACCATAGTTAAAAATGTAGCAATTGGTTATGGTTGAAACTGTAGCAGATAGTTGTACTCTATTACTATATGAGTTTTATTTAGTGTTATTCATTTTTAATGATATATAATGTATATGAGGGCATTGAAAACAAAGTAGAGCAAATATCATAGCTTTCTTGAACTTTCTTGTACTGAAGAAAAATATGAATGACTTATAAATTTATCCATTACCCAAGTTTGATAATGATTTACATGAAAATCCAACATAGTTCATTTAATTTAAAGGAATTTGTAAATAAAATACAAATAGTTGGAAATAAATTAATTCAAGATTTAAAATTTTAAATAAAACTGGATTGACTGTTTTTATAAATTAATAATTTATTTCAAAATAACTTAAACATTGGAAGAATTTCAAATAACATTGCTCAATTACTTTATGCTGTTAGTTTGAACTAAAATGTAAACTAGTCATTCAAAATAATTTACATTTAAAATCAATAATTGAAGAATTTTACATTTGGATATGCATAATAACCACTATTAGTCATTGTTACCTTAAACTGCCGACCTTGTTTTGGATTTGTAAGAATCAGCCTTTTCATATAAAAACATCATAAAAACTAAATTAAGAAAGCAAATAACAAATGTGTATTTGTGACGATAGTTCTTATTGATTACATCATTTCGTTGATCAGCCAATAAAAGTGTCATAAGGCTCTACAAATATCAAATCTCACATTAGATAATATTTGACATAGATCAATAATTATTTTTTATTTTTAAAATTTTTGTTTTTATATTATTAAAAAAATATTTCACTTGATTTATTAATATTATTGTTGTGCTATGCTAGGTATATCTTTGGGTTTCAGTAATTATTATTGCTCAGTTATTAATAAATATTTTGTTTTAATTTATTTATATTTTATTTGATATTAATTTAAATATATTCTTAAAAGAGTGTATAATTGGAGAACTTTCATAAAATTGTATGTCACATATTAAAAATGATAGAAAAGCACAGAGATAAACATTGGTCAGCCATAAAATAAAATAAAAAATTTTCTCTTAATTATCTTAAGCATTCATTAAAATAAATACATTAATTAATTATCTACTATATATATAATATCATGTATGTTTTAGTACAGTGAAAGAGTGCTGGACTAAACATCTCAGAGTCCATGGATGATGATTCTGTCACACCCATAATTTGAATTTATGAACTTCTATATTATTAACATGTATATTTACTTATGTTTATATAATAGATATGATTTAAATTTTTTTAAACGGAATCAATATTATTTTAATAAGTAAATTTATTTGTTCTCTGTGATATAAATAAATAATTGTTATACAAGATATTAAAATTCAATAAAAACTAGTTCCTATCTTTCATGAAAATGATGTAGTGAAAGAAAGTCAAGCTGCTAATTATTTAATATTTATAGCTTATCTGAAATGCAAATATTGTTCATATAATGCAGGAATATTGAGAGAGGGTGGTTTGAATTTCTGCATTGATGGATGGTTAAAGTATGATGGAGGTGAAATGAGAGATGGACTGATAAAAAGTCAAAAATACTTAACAACATATGTAGAATAATTTGTAACTCTCATTGAAAAACAACTTTTTTGGGAGAAATTATCAAAAGTGATCTGTAACGAATGAGATTTATCCAGCCATAATAGATGAAGACTGATTTATTTTAGATGAATAATAAAGTCTTACACATACACAACAACCTATTTACAATTGGTTTAGAGAATGTAATAGCAAAGACAATTTATTTATTTATTCATAGATTCTGTTTATAGTTAATTAGAATTAAAGATTATCACATATTAGAACATTATCTTTAATGTAGAAACAGTCAGCCAAAATAAAAAATATATTCTATGCATGTGTATACATATTAAATTCTTTGCCTGAAGCTTTTCATCAAAATTATCTACTTTTGCTTGCCATTCTGTCAATATACTTTATTGTATGCTTTTATTTAACATTCTGTTTTTTTGTCTATCTGTCTGTGAAATCTTATAACTCACTTTTTATTCACTTTCCAATTTCCAATCTTGAAACTTTGCACACATATAAATTCCTGATGCAAAAAATTGAAGAAAAATTGTAATTTTATATCAAATTCAGTACTCCTTAATTCATTAAGCATCACATGATCACATTTCCTATACTAGCACATTAATTGTTGATAAACAGAGCAAAACTCTTCATACAGTATTGCCACCTGTGCTAAACAGAGTAATCAATGGATGCCAGAAGGCTTGTGCATAAAATCCCTATCTAATGCCTACTCATCCAATATCCCCAGACTAGTTTCTGGCTTGTGGCCTTCATCAGTGAGGAGCTTTGGATCTGAGAGCACTGCATCTAGATCTTAGGATCTAATGCAACCCTCTAGCAACCACCTTTTATCTCTACTTAACTACAAAACCATGAGAATGAAATTGAAAACACAAAAAATATTTTCAATCTAAGCTCAATAGCTTATATAGTCATATGGGTCTGAACTCAGTTCAGCACCCATACATTTTGGTGTCTTTGGCTCTTTTACAACCATAGCCACCACTATCCTATTAGGCAGGATTGGTGTTAAACCATTAAGCATCACATGATCACATTTCCTATACTAGCACATTAATTGTTGATAAACAGAGCAAAACTCTCCATACAGTATTGCCACCTGTGCTAAACAGAGTAATCAATGGATTCCAGAAGGCTTGTGCATAAAATCCCTATCTAATGCCTACTCATCGAATATCCCCAGACTAGTTTCTGGCTTGTGGCCTTCGTCAGTGAGGAGCTTTGGATCTGAGAGCACTGCATCTAGATCTTATGATCTAATGCAACCCTCTAGCAATCACCTTTTATCTCTACTTAACTACAAAACCATGAGAATGAAATTGGAAAACACAAAAAATATTTTCAATCTAAGCTCAATGGCTTATATAGTCATATGGTCTGAACTCAGTTCAGCACCAATACATTTTGGTGTCTTTGGCTCTTTTACAACCATAGCCACCACTATCCTATTAGACAGGATTGGTGTTAAACCATTAAGCATCACATTTCCTATACTAGCACATTAATTGTTGATAAACAGAGCAAAACTCTCCATACAGTATTGCCACCTGTGCTAAACAGAGTAATCAATGGATGCCAGGAGGCTTGTGCATAAAATCTCTACCTAATGCCTACTCATCCAATATCCCCAGACTAGTTTCTGGCTTATGGCCTTTGTCAGTGGGAAACTAGTCTGGGGATATTGGATGAGTAGGCATTAGATAGGGATTTTATGTGCAAGCCTTCTGGCATCCATTGATAACTTTGTTTAGCACAGGTGGCAATACTGTATGGAGAGTTGCTCTGTTTATCAACAATTAATGTGCTAGTATAGGAAATGTGTTCATGTGATGCTTAATGGTTTAACACCAATCCTGCCTAATAGGATAGTGGTGGCTATGGTTGTAAAAGAGCCAAAGACACCAAAATGTATGGGTGCTGAACTGAGTTCAGACCCATATGACTATATAAGCTATTGAGCTTAGATTGAAAATATTTTTTGTGTTTTCAATTTCATTCTCATGATTTTGTAGTTAAGTAGAGATAAAAGGTGGTTGCTAGAGGGTTGCATTAGATCCTAAGATCTAGATGCAGTGCTCTCAGATCCAAAGCTCCTCACTGACGAAGGCCACAAGCCAGAAACTAGTCTGGGGATATTGGATGAGTAGGCATTAGATAGGGATTTTATGCACAAGCCTTCTGGCATCCATTGATTACTCTGTTTAGCACAGGTGCCAATACTGTATGGAGAGTTTTGCTCTGTTTATACTCCTTAATTCCTATATAGAATTATAAGTCTAAAATATTTTTAAAGAAATACTTTTATTTATATAAATGTATTCAAATTTAAAAAATCACCAAAAAATAAATATTTTCTTTAGCTTTCACAGATCAAAACATGGAGTAACCTTGTTTAGAAATTCCAAAGTCTGATTCCCAAAGGATTAGTAAGAATGCCCACCTTAAATAGATGTTATGTAGTGAGCATGCTAATATCTCTTAACAAGCTTTTCTGAATAGCCATATCCTCAGATCAGTTTCTAGCTCTGACTGTCAACATTGAGGTGCTAGGATATTCAAGCATTAGATATCCTAAATATCCTAGTGCCTCACCGATTACATCCAGAGCTAGACACTGGTCTGAGAATAGGGATATTTGGAAAAGCTTGTTAAGAGCTATTAGCATGCTCATTATATAACATTTGTAGTACAAGCTTATTAAATCAAGTGACTTGACATATGACTTGATTTTCCTGCAACATTAAATAGATTAGCACTGATGATAAAAAGATGGTTATGATTCTTTAGGAATCTGACTTCTACATATGATGATCCCACAATTTTATTTGTGAAAGTAAATTTTTAATGCATTTATATGAATAAGAAAAGAGTCTAATTTTTTGTTATATATATATGAAGAAAGAATCAGAACAGTCTAGAAATAGTCATTATAAAGTGATGACCTTTAAAATAACTGCAAAAATGAACAATAAGGTAAAGTATTTCTCACTACCTTAACCATCTTCTGGATGGTGAGGGTTTGAACATTTTTATTCATGCTATTATCTCACCAAAAATTTCTAAATAACTATTTACTATTTAATCATTTCATGATATCTGGATTGTATAAATAATATCTACCTAAAAGGTAAACCCTAAGTTTGTTTCTAATCTTGAAAAAAAATCTCCAAGTTGTGTTTGACCTAGTCTGAAAGTAGGTAAATGTTTTTGGCCATTTAGTTTGAGTTGTAGCATCTCAACATTTAGACATGCATCATACACTTAAAAAAAAATATTTACAATAATAAAAACTCTATATATACTTACATACATATTTATTCAATAAATATTGTTTAGTTTTATGGATTTTTTAAAATCCTCTTAAGATTAATTTCAATTTTTAAAGCTTACATGCTAAACAGCACATTAACTTCATTTTCTGTGATCGATTATGACAATAAATCAACAATCAGAATCATTCATTTATTTTATTTTTGATAACAAATTATTGTTTCCATTAGAAGGCTAAAGTAAATCAACGAGTAATTTTTCACTCATTACTGATTGCATGATAAATGGGTCGTAATCAATATCCTGACATTTTTTGTAAAAATCTTTTAAGTTTACAAAATAGTGTTGCTTTAGCAAATATAGAACTGACAAGTCAATGTATCAAAAGCACAAAATCTTTTTTTTTTAATTTGATATTATTTTATTTAAAAACATTTTTGATACATAAAAACAATCTAATAACACAATTTACACATTTAATAATAATAACAGATTAAAAGAATGTAAAAGCATTTCTCTACACTAGAGCCATCTAGAAGAAATGTGAAAAATTAGTGATTACCAGAGACATATAAAATCTCTATCCTTTATTTAAATACCCATGTTCAAGTCAGGACAGTTTTTGACTATTGCCTTTAGCAATTAAGACTGTAATTTAAAGTTGTAGAAATTCAAATATCAATCCAGTAAACTATCTTTAACATTGTTTTATCTCTTCAGCTAAAACATTCAAATCAAACTATAGTTTCAAATTCAAGTAAACTTACTTGAACAGTTTTATAGATATGAAACCAGTCGAATATTTACATATTTTTTACTAAACCTTAAGATCTTCATTAGTGGTAGATATCTTTTTCCTTTGTCAGAAAATCTCCAAACTACTACATCAAGAGCAATTCTCAACCCTATTTTATCTGATTAAGTTTGAGTTATCAATGATTAACAGATGCATATAATATTTACATGTTTGATTACTCAAGAGTAGAAAGTTTCCTCATTTATAGCAATTAAAGGATGATTATTTATAATAAAAAATCATAATTGTGAATCTTTTTTAATTCTCTGAATGACAAAAATGTTACACACCAACATGGGTAATTCTGATTTATCTAATTGCTAAATAACTCAAATAATCATCCAACATCTTCAATAAATAATTATCAAACTATTAGGTCCCAAATTAATTTGATTTTGTCAAATGAGTATTTAAGCACTTATTATAGAAATTAAAAATATTATTTGAAAGTATATCATACTTCTACAAATGTTATCTTTACTTTTAATTATGTGTTTTAATTTTCTGAATTTTAATTATCTGCAAATCAATTTGACAAACTTTATTGCAACTGTACTATCTAAAAACTATAGACATATATAGTGACTTCTTTTTAGTTTATTGATCAACTTTCTTTTCCTCTTTCTCCTGTTCTTATCATTAATTGATCTTTCCTTCATAATTTCTCTATATTTAAATATATATCAAATTTAATTCTTTTTTACCCCATAATTTCTTGAAAATGTTAAGCATGTTATTTTGAAATATTTTTATGCTCCTTCTTGTTCATTTGTTTTCTATTTTTTTTTCATCAGTTGTATATTTTTTTTGATGAAAAAAAAGAATCGTCTTCATCACCACATCTTTGTGTTTTAGTTATTTTATTAAAAATTTAAGTTCAAATAATGAAATTAATTTTAAAAATAAAATATCAGCTTTGTAAATAAAAAAGATAGCAAAATAATTTAAAAAATATTAAATACCATCTTTACAATTAAAAACAATAGTTATAGAAAATGACTATTGTTGGTTTTATATCACATATATTTTCAAAAGTTTAATTTTCTCATAAGAATCAAATATATTTGAGCAAAAGCTATATGAAAAGACCATATACTTTTTACAAATAAATATTTAAAAACTGTAAAAGAAAAGTAACTTATAAACAAATAAAAATGTAACTATTTTTCTGTAAATATGAATAAAAAAGTGCATAAGGGCAGACGTATATTTTTTACTACTAAGGAAAAGCTTCTCTATCCTTCTTTACTGGACATCTAGATATAATGATTATAACTAAAATCCTAACTGTTAAGTGATTTTTAATTATGAAACTCAATAAAAGATTAAATTTGTATTGAAAACTTTTATCATTAGTGACCTAAATAAATTTTGACTAATGAAACCCCATATTGCAGTGCTAGGATTTTCCTGGGATCCTAAATTTTAAGATTAATAAAAAAGATTTGAAATACCAAGCACTTAAAACTGGAGCCCAATTGTAAATATAGGGGATTTGAACTCAGATTTTCAAGCCACTTCAACCATCCACACTGAAGTGACTTGAAAGTCTGAGTTCAAATTCCCTACATTTACAATTGGGCTCCAGATATAAGTGCCTGGTATTTCTAATCCTACATATTAAGCCTGCATTCTACCCATCCCTCTTCTATGTATTTAAATGGATACTGCCCTATACATGAGGGGTCAGAGTGGCTTGAGGTCAACATGGGAATAAATTTTGGCATCAACATAAGATTCGGGAATTCTATCATCAGATTTCAATGGTATGGATGGCTGAAGAGTTGGAGATTGGAGTATATTGAAACCTGTCCATTGAAGTATAAGGATTTGCTATCTTAATATAATCTGAGCACTGATTGCATATATGTATGGGAGATGATAATCTGGACCAACTGATGAGTGCTGGTTCAGCATAAATACATATATTGGTGATTATTTATCTTTTCTGCATGTGTGTGGTCATGTGTTCAGTAGTATGAGATAGTGTGGATGGTTGAAGTGGCTTGAAAGTCTGAGTTCAAATCTCCTATGGTTAATAAATAATAACTTTTTCAATAATTCTACATTATAATTTTATTGTTTCTACATCTCTTTTCTATTATCCATATGTACACTTTAAATTTTTTAATTTCATCCTCTCCTTTCTTTTTTCTAGTTGTCTATATTTCTGTTTCCATTAAAACATCTAACTTTCTATTCATATTAAAAATTCTGTTTAGATTGGAATTATCAGTGTTAAAATATTTGCATCTACTTAAAATATCAAAAAATCAATAGTAAAATTGTTCTATTACTTTTTCTTTAACTACCATTTTCAAACTTTTTTTTCATATGTCAAATGCATTGACCGGGACACGAACCCGGGCCAGCTGCTTGGAAGGCAGCCATGCTAACCACTAGGCCACCAATGCTTGACCATTTTCAAACTTTTAATTAGTTATACCTATAGTTTTTACATTAAAGAAAGATAATTATGTTTATTTCCAAGCTTTCTAATAAATTTTATTAAATAAACTCTTCGATCTTAGGTGATCATGGTATTTTTGTTAAAACAACACTAATAAAACAATTCATTTATATAAATATTAAGTAAAACAGAATATTAATCAATAACAGTTTTTTACAATTCTCTCTATCTATATTATATTTTACAAATGTTTTATCACTCTCTAGATATGTGGTCTAAAATATTTCAATATTAGATATGCATCAGGAAATAATTATAAAAATGTTTAAAACTGATGTAATTTAAGAAATAGCAGACTTTAAATTTTATGAGTTGTTAGTATTTCCCAATTTGAGAAATATAAAGAAGTAGCATTTTTTTTCTTCACAATAGTATCATCTAATGTAAATCTAATTATCAATAGAGGCTAGAAGGTTTTCATCATAATCCCTATTTATTACATATCCACCAATATCTTCAGATTAGTTTCTAGATTATAGCTTTTACCAATGAAAAGCCTTATATCTGGGAGCAGTGCATCTGAATCTTCGAATCTAATGCACCTTTGTAGTATCCACTTTTTACCTTTTTAGTTAACTATGAAGCTATCAACCCAAACTAGAAAAATAGTAATGTTTTCAACCCAAGCTAACTTGCCTATATAGTCATACAGATCTGAAAACAGTTTAGTAACTATATATATATTGGCGTCTTTGGCTTTTAATAATCATAGTCATTATTATTCTTAGACTAATATTGGTTTCAAATGATTGAAACATCAAACGATCACTATTTGTTTATGCTTAGATAAGCTGTTAAAACAATAAAAGAGAAAGCATACACCAAATTTGATCTTTTTATTCTAATCACTTTTTAATTTATATTAAGTTGTTTGTATAAAAAAATTAAAAAATATTGTAACCGATGAAATTGTTGAATGCTGTATTCCATTTAAATTGAAGAAAGAAGGCTCCTGATTGAATTGATGAATGCATGTGATGGTTAGGATGATCAATCTGATCTGATAAAAAATCTAAAATCTAATTTAAATTAATCTAGTCTAGCTCAATCGGGTCGCCATTATGTAATAAACCATCACAAAGCACAAATAATCTCTCTTAAAGTCTAATTTGTTTAAGCGATATGTGAAACAAAAGAATAATGAGATTATCTGCTCCAGACATCAACAAATCCATCACATTACAAAGTACACTGCACTGAGCAACGAAACCATCTACTATTGCCCTAGACAGTAATATATGATTAGGCTAACTACTTGATTAGAAATCTAGTGAAAATCAAATCCAATTGATAACTAAAGCAGATTTCAATATATATTTTTATTAACCTATTATTATTGTAGTAATTTAAATCTACTTCATTATTTAATGATGCTGCATTTTATCTTAACGGATAAGCTTCTAAATACCTATAATTGTATTTTACAAAACATTTTTACATATAGACACTATTTAAATATCAAAACAAAATAATACTTGACTCAAATATATATCTAGTTTAATAAACGCTAAATAGAAAGTATAAACATTCGTGTCAATAAGCGATACACAATTCTTTCAACTCCAATCTTTAATTAATAATTTTCTATTGACATCAACTAGTTTTTATATCATTTTATAAACACTTTGAAAATTTATGCACTCCTTTAAAAGTTAAACAAATTAATCTGCGTCTAGTTTAATAAGAAGCTATAAAGTAATATATAAATAATTTATTCATATCTTCCAATAAAGTGATACTTAATTATTGCTTCGTTTATGTGTTAAAATAGAATACTTCACTGGAATTTATTATTAACACTCTATTAGCTCATTTCTAACTCTACAATGCCCAACCACATTACATAAAAGAGATATTAAGTTTCTATTGGATGTTTATTCACCTATGAGTATTAGTATTATTTATTTGAATCTTTAAACAATTGAATATAAAATTGGTTGGCAATGATTAAAAAATATGATTATAATTGATATTTATACAAATCAAAACAAAATACAATTAAACCGGTCAATGAAGTTTGTTTTCTTCATTTTATAGAAGTTTAAGAAAAATATCTAAGACGAGTTATTCTGAACCAACGATAAAGCACGATCTATTTAGATTTTTATGACGGAATCAGACAAACATGAAATGATTGACTTTGTAATATTAACTAAGATAAATGATAATATATATAATATTCGAATGCAAATATAAATATAAAATTCATATGGGAATAAAATAAAATACTAATAAGCAAAACATACCATATCTTATATTCTAGCTCACTTACCAAGCTGGGTTTGAACCTTGTTATTTAAATAGCTACGTCATCTTATGCAATCCAAATAAAATAAAATAATTAAGCGTAGTCTTGGTATTTAAATTAACTCAATTTATTGGATTATATAAAAGAAAATTGGCAAGATTAATTATAAAATACATCGGAAATTACTTTATATTTCAGATTGATTGACTAAATAAAAATGATAAAATTACTATGTGTATCTCTAAATGTGTTGCGACAACAATAACGACATAAAAAAAATGAATGAATGAATGGAGAGACTTTTGGATATTTTACTGAAAAATTTATATATAACAGATACCAAAGATATGAAATAGGATGGGATCGAAGTCTATTTGTTTATCAAAATAATAACCGATAAATGAATATGAAATAATATGATATATTTGAATCTCTTAAAAAAAAAAAAAAAACAAAACACGGAGTAAAAACTCAAAAGTCAAATGATAAAAAAAATCTCTCCGATCATTTTCATTTAATAAATTATATTACTCTTAAAGATAATTTAAATAAAATACATCATCCTTTTTAAATACATGTAAAAAAAATTATTATGCGCACATTTTTATATAAAAAAAAAAATCATACCATATATATATATAAGAGTCTGTCCATTCACTATTTATTTGTCCATTGACTGACTTCAGTTTTTATGATGCAAAGAGAAGTTTATTTCTCAGAAATAATAATTCGAACTTTATAATGCTTCACTAACAGTCCTTTTTCTTTTCCAGAGAGGAGAGTGCAATTTAATTAGCCTTTTTTTTTTTATGATGTGAATTAATCCAGTTGATCCTGTGTTCCTTTGCTCATGACACGATATTTACGCAAATCCAATGGTAGTTATATGCCAAACTTTAAACCAGAAATATCTTTGTTTTTAAAACTAAAATAGCCGATTTTTATATAAAGCATTTTTTTTTTTATAGGTTTCCTTTTTTTTTTTTACATTTTGTTATCGTTCCCTTGGAAATCCTTGCAACTGCCCCTTCAAAAGATTGAACGGGCAGATAATTTAAGCTTATTTTTTCATGTTTTATGGTTTAACACAAAAAAAAAAAAATATTGAAAAACTTTTATTTGTAAAAACACAGAAAATAGGTCCATCCGTGGCAATTACAAAAAGACGATAGCTTCTCTTATAGTCTGTTGGCTGCTATTTATGTGTTCTCTTTCTGGCGTTCTGGTATCATAACAACCACTGAATATTACTCGAATAAACCTCAATGCCAAACGATAAAACAGAGCAAATTTTCCCGCCTGGCATTCAAGTACGATGGAAGTTTGGAGAAAATGGATACATGGAAATTAAATCCAAATTCGATTAGATTTTTCTTATTATTTGTAAACCAAAATACAAAATTAATATAACAACCTTTATTCACTTTATAAACACAAATAATTTACACATATATATTTTTTTAATAATAATATTTTTTTAAATTAATTTATAAACAAATATACATAACACAAAAACATTGAATTATATGTAATAATGTTACTATGGTGACTGCATTAATATACATGAAATATGTAAAATAATATCGATCCTATTTAAGTAAACTTATATTGTACTGAATTGTTTTCAAAATTTATTTATTTACCTATATGTTTTTCCTGAGTTTGATTATAGTGAATTTATTATTTTAAAGCTAGAATCAACAGTAAACAATTCTATTTAAAAGCTTTAGGTTGCCATGGTGATCAATTTAAATCTATATTTCCAAGATCTTCCATTATCTATCTATCAAGCAAAAGAAAAATCAAATAAGATCAACAAACTTCTTTATTTTTTTTTTTTTAAATACCTGGATCATTAATTTGAATATTCACAATATCTCCCCTCTACAGAGAAAAAAAAAATAAAGACACTTTTTCCTTTCTCTAAAATCATTAAACATTTTAACTTCAACACAGATAAACGTTTATCCTTTCTATCTGTCTTGATTTGAATATCATTTAAAATGTTAGTCAAAAATTTCAAATATCTTATTCTCATCAAAGCAATGTGGAATTCATTTATTCCTTTCATCCTTATCTTCTTAGTATACCTACATGCATTTTTTTTATATCTACCATTTATGTAGTATAATCACATCTCTAGGTTTTTTTTTTTAACAAAAATTTATATTGGATTTCACAATTAAATTATTACATCTTTATATTCCTCTCTGCAACTTTCTGGACAACAATGCTCTAAAGTTAGAGTCAAACAAGAAAATCATTTAGTATTTGCTTCATACAAGCCAAATATTATTAGTTACTCTCTAATAATCATATATTTTTATTGCATTGTTAAAATATATATATATTCATATGTTTTATTTTCTTAAAACTTAACAATAGCTTTTATTTTTATTATTTTTTTAGACATATCTGTAGTTCATTTCAGTGACACTACTGTGGGCCTAAACTTTAAACATTCAATATTGTCATAAAATGAGAATATAACTTTAATTAATGAATATCTTATATTTATTCAAGTCCTGCCTTGGACATTGAAAATACTAGCTTTAAAGTTACTTTTCTTATAACATAAACTAAACAAATGAAAATTAACTTCTACAATGAGCTGGAGATTCAAAACAACAGAGATATCTCATTTTTAAATCACTTCTAATACTAAAATAAACTGATTAAATGTTAATCAAATCTAATTTTAATTTCTGGAGGATCTGACAACTACTTTACAAATTAAGCTGTGCTCTACATTGATGCTAATCAGGGACATTTATGTTTGAATAGCTTTATTTTATACAGGTTAGGGAAACTACTAAACATTTCTCTTTAAAATTATAACTCATATCAAAAGATAAATCCTGCCATCAAGGATTTCTTCCTACCTGCTACTTCATAATAAGTCTGGGACATCTGTCGACTTCAGACTTCAATATAATTTTATATAGAGTTATGAGCCACAACACACATTTATAGTTCTGCCAACTTCCTCAAAGAAAAGACTTAACCATACAAATATTTACAATTTACAGTTAGCATAGACATTAAAACCCTACACTCTACATCTCCAATGCATTAAATCACACATTCATCACCATCAGTCAATTTTACAAGGTCTAATATTAAATAGCATTTGTATACTATACAAAGAAAATCTTCAAAAGTACTTTGACTATAAATATTTTTCAGTCTATTTTTTTTTTTTAGTCTTTCATATGTGTATCTACACTACTACTAATGACTTTTGGTCATAATAATAAATATCATGAGACATACTAATAAAATTACTTTAGTGAATGTCTTTTTATTTAATTGGGTGGTGCTACTGGCTTTAAGCTTTGGGCATTGAAGGTACCTTTTTCACCTTCAGGGGTTTCTATGAGAAATGCATTCTCCCCCACTTTTCTTTTTATTTGGAATGGTCCCTCATATACATTCAAAAACTTTTTGAACTTATAATTCTGTGGGTCACTGATTTGTCTCTACTTCAAATAAATATGTTTTTATATAAATCATTTATTTTCCAGTCATCCACAAATTCATTAATCCATTAGTCAAATCATGGGTCAGGGAGGAAATCATGCCATCTAAATTTATCAAATCAATATTAGTCTTTTCCTCTCTCCATGTACTTTTCAACTACTCTCAATATTTCTGAACAAAATAACAGAGAAATGTTACTCTGGACATTATCATCTACTGTATAGTTATACTTACTATAAGTTTTCTCAAGCAACAAACTCTTACTCCATTTTTCAAAGAGTTCATCTTCCTTCCCTTTTACTGTACTATCACAAAGTTCTCCTTGAAATAACTGCTTAACATACTTTCTATAATAAATGTTATCTGCCTGCATTATTATGGACATATCTTCGTCCATACTTATTTTCCACCTTTTCTTTGCAGTATGATACTTTTAAATCTTCGTGTTACTTGTTTGCACTCTATATAATTTCTAAAGTTACCTTTCAAATTTTCAACTCCTTTGGATTTAAATTTATTTATTAACCATGCTTCATCTATCATTTTCTGACTAACCTCAGTCTTTATGTTTTTATTTGGTTGTAACAGCTCAACATTTGAAAGCTTCTTATCTAAATTATTCTGTTCATCAATATACTTTATTTTTACTGAATCATTAGAACAATCTATTTTTACCTTTTCAAATCTTTTAATCATCTTTACTTTTCCTAAAGGCACCTGTTCTAATGTTTTGTAATTTACTATTTTTGCTTCGTTACATTTTACCTTCATATTAGTCTGAATATCTCTTAGCTCCTTTTTAATATCACTTATCTCCAATGCGGTTGCTTTCTGGGTATCTACATAAGTCTGTTCAATTTTAAAACATTTTTCCTCCAAACTTTGATATTCAATTTTACAACTTTTAACTTCGGCTTCTAAAATGTTAAGCCTGACATCTATGTGTTCTTGTGACTTCTCTATATGGTCACTCAATTCATCAAACCTACAATTATATTTATCATTGGATTCTTTCAACCGAGTATCTAAGTTATGCTTAAATTCATCAAACTTGGCATTAGTAGCATTTAACTCGATTTTACATAAGTCAATTTTAATATTTACCTCCTCTCTAAGTTCTTTATTCTCTCTAATAATATCACTCAATTTATTGTTTATGTCTTCTCTTAGCATTTGATTATCTCTACTCATCTCACTAAATTTATTATTTATATCTATTCCTTATATCACTACTCATCTCACTAAATTTATTCTTTATATCTTCAAATTTATTATTTATATCCTACTTTTCATATCATTACCATCTTTTCCATCAATTCTCTCAGAATTGGATACAGATCTTCTTCAGGTTTGGATAATGCTTCTGTCTTATTGCTTTCCATTTTTATTTATTATTTATGTCAAATATAATATCTCTATTTTTTTTTTTTTTTTAATAAATTGCCAAATACTTTACTTTTATTTATTCTTACATAAAACATATCTATCCATTCAATCCTACAGCTGCGAATAAAAATCCACAAAGAACGACAACAACAAATATCCTAATATCTTATTTAAACCTATGATATAATATAATCAGCTATATAACTCCACCAATGCATACAAACATAATACCACGTTTTAGCATCTATATGAGACTCAAACTTGGGTCTTTAATTGGTTATTTCGGCCTGAGTTGGCGCGCCATTTTGTAACCGATGGAATTGATGATTGCTGTATTCCATTTAAATTGAAGAAAGAAGGCTCCAAACGTTGGTGCCATTTTGTAACTGATTGAATTGATGAATGCAGGTGATGGTTAGGATGATCAATCTGATCTGATAAAAATCCAAAATCTAATTTAAATTAATCTAGTCTAGCTCAATCGGGTCGCCATTATGTAATAAACCATCACAAAGCACAAATAATCTCTCTTAAAGTCTAATTTGTTTAAGCTATATGTGAAACAAAAGAATAATGAGATTATCTGCTCCAGACATCAACAAATCCATCACATTACAAAGTACACTGCACTGAGCAACGAAACCATCTACTATTGCCCTAGACAATAATATATGATTAGGCTAACTACTTGATTAGCAATCTAGTGAAAATCAAATCCAATTGATAACTAAAGCAGATTTCAATATATATTTTTATTAACCTATTATTATTGTAGTAATTTAAATCTACTTCATTATTTAATGATGCTGCATTTTATCTTAACGGATAAGCTTCTAAATACCTATAATTGTATTTTACAAAACATTTTTACATATAGACACTATTTAAATATCAAAACAAAATAATACTTGACTCAAATATATATCTAGTTTAATAAACGCTAAATAGAAAGTATAAACATTCGTGTCAATAAGCGATACACAATTCTTTCTACTCCAATCTTTAATTAATAATTTTCTATTGACATCAACTAGTTTTTATATCATTTTATAAACACTTTGAAAACCTATGCACTCCTTTAAAAGTTAAACAAATTAATCTGCGTCTAGTTTAATAAGAAGCTATAAAGTAATATATAAATAATTTATTCATATCTTCCAATAAAGTGATACTTAATTATTGCTTCGTTTATGTGTTAAAATAGAATACTTCACTGGAATTTATTATTAACACTCTATTAGCTCATTTCTAACTCTACAATGTCCAACCACATTACATAAAAGAGATATTAAGTTTCTATTGGATGTTTATTCACCTATGAGTATTAATATTATTTATTTGAATCTTTAAACAATTGAATATAGAATTGGTTGGCAATAATTAAAATATATGATTATAATTGATATTTATACAAATCAAAACAATATTCAATTAAACCGGTCAATGAAGTTTGTTCTCTTCATTTTATAGAAGTTTAAGAAAAATATCTAAGACGAGTTATTCTGAACCAACGATAAAGCACGATCTATTTAGATTTTTATGACGGAATCAGACAAACATGAAATGATTGACTTTGTAATATTAACTAAGATAAATGATAATATATATATAATATTCGAATGCAAATATAAATATAAAATTCATATGGGAATAAAATAAAATACTAATAAGCAAAACATACCATATCTTATATTCTAGCTCACTTACCAAGCTGGGTTTGAACCTTGTTATTTAAATAGCTACGTCATCTTATGCAATCCAAATAAAATAAAATAATTAAGCGTAGTCTTGGTATTTAAATTAACTCAATTTATTGGATTATATAAAAGAAAATTGGCAAGATTAATTATAAAATACATCGGAAATTACTTTATATTTCAGATTGATTGACTAAATAAAAATGATAAAATTACTATGTGTATCTCTAAATGTGTTGCGACAACAATAACGACATAAAAAAAAAAGAATGAATGAATGGAGAGACTTTTGGATATTTTACTGAAAAATTTATATATAACAGATACCAAAGATATGAAATAGGATGAGATTGAAGTTTATTTGTTTATCAAAATAATAACCGATAAATGAATATGAAATCATATGATATATTTGAATCTCTCCGATTATTTTCATTTAATAAATTATATTACTCTTAAAGATAATTTAAATAAAATACACATCCTTTTTAAATACATGTAAAAAAATTATTATGCACACATTTTTATATAAAAAAAAATATCATACCATATATATATAAGAGTCTGTCCGTTCACTATTTATTTGTCCATTGACTGACTTCAGTTTTTATGATGCAAAGAGAAGTTTATTTCTCAGAAATAATAATTCGAACTTTATAATGCTTCACTAACAGTCCTTTTTCTTTTCCAGAGAGGAGAGTGCAATTTAATTAGCCTTTTTTTTTATGATGTGAATTAATCCAGTTGATCCTGTGTTCCTTTGCTCATGACACGATATCTATCCAAATCCAACGGTGGTTATACGTCAAACTTTAAACCAGAAATATCTTTGTTTTTAAAACTAAAATAGTCGATCTTTATATAAAGCATTTTTTTCTTATAGGTTTCCTTTTTTTTTTACATTTTGTTATCGTTCCCTTGGAAATCCTTCACAACTGCCCCTTCAAAAGATTGAACGGGCAGATAATTTAAGCTTATTTTTTCATGTTTTATGGTTTAACACAAAAAAAAAATATTGAAAAACTTTTATTTGTAAAAACACAGAAAATAGGTCCATCCGTGGCAATTACAAAAAGACGATAGCTTCTCTTATAGTCTGTTGGCTGCTATTTATGTGTTCTCTTTCTGGCGTTCTGGTATCATAACAACCACTGAATATTACTCGAATAAACCTCAATGCAAACGATAAAACAGAACAAATTTTCCCACCTGGCATTCAAGTACGATGGAAGTTTGGAGAAAATGGATACATGGAAATTAAATCCAAATTCGATTAGATTTTTCTTATTATTTGTAAACCAAAATACAAAATTAATATAACAACCTTTATTCACTTTATAAACACAAATAATTTATATGTATATATTTTTTTAATAATAATATTTTTTTAAATTAATTTATAAACAAATATACATAACACAAAAACATTGAATTATATGTAATAATGTTACTATGGTGACTGCATTAATATACATGAAATATGTAAAATAATATCGATCCTATTTAAGTAAACTTATATTGTACTGAATTGTTTTCAAAATTTATTTATTTACCTATATGTTTTTCCTGAGTTTGATTATAGTGAATTTATTATTTTAAAGCTAGAATCAACAGTAAACAATTCTATTTAAAAGCTTTAGGTTGCCATGGTGATCAATTTAAATCTATATTTCCAAGATCTTCCATTATCTATCCATCAAGCAAAAGAAAATCAAATAAGATCAACAAACTTCTTTATTTTTTTTAAATACCTGGATCATTAATTTGAATATTCACAATATATACCCATAAAATTACAAAATATATATATATATTTTTGTTTAACTGAATTACTTTGATAGCTTTCTTATTATCTGTTAATATTATAAAATAGATATTAGTCTTATAAAGTAGAAAAATATTAGGTGAAAAAGATGAATAAAACTTACATCTGTTTAGATTATAAGTAGTATGAGACACCACTCTATTGGTCATAAAATTTAAATTACACGAAACAAATGTAAACTATTTCATTTTTTGAAAATTAAAGACATGTAAGGGAATACTTATTCTATTTTAAAAAATGTAAAATACATTCAATATATATATAATTTACTTACTAAATCAAAAGTACATTTGAATGTAGTGACAATAAATAATTATCTATTTATATTTAAACTACATTCTTATATTCTGTTGGAATTTTAAATTTATTATTATAACCTTATCATCAAACTTGTCTATATGTAATCATGCTTTTATCTATAATTATCATGGCTAAAACAGTACGTTGATTTTAAGATAATGAATTTCTTTAAAAAAACATTTTGTAATGTCAACATATCATGGGTGGCAATGCTATAAACCCAAACTATATGAAACGTGATAATCCTACTACATTCCCTTTACTACCTATCCATCTCTATATGGATTTTATAAATTGTAGAGCTACATTCCGTACTGAATATTACCCCAGTGTCAAAAATACTGCTCTAGTCTGTACCACACATTAACCATTGCAAAATACAACAATTACTACAGAATGATTATATAAAATAGTATTGAATGGTATTATAATTAGTAAAATAATGGTTATAGATCATCATCATTTTCAACAATTAGTGATCATTACACAATGAAGGTCTCTAAATATCAATTGATTTTTTCCAATTTCTTGCCTCTCTTCTCCATGTTATCCCAGAACACTTCCTTATCTCATCCATCCATCTCTCACATGGTCTTTTTCTAGATATTTTACAATCTTTTGGAATCCAGTTAAAAGATTTCAACTATCATTTCCAGAAATATGTCCAGCATAAGTGAACTTCAGTTTCTTAATTAATTTAGTGACATAACATCTGTTTGTTCTATCACCCATCCATTTTGTTTTTACTGTTCTTGTTACTACTAACATACATTTCTTCAAGTTTGTTGATTGTTCTGAAGCTTCTGTATTGCTCTTCTGTTAATTGCCCAAGTCTCAGATCTATAAGTAAGAATTAGTAACATATCTTTATGAAAAATCTTTATTTTCAAATACAAAGTCATATTTCTTTTTTAATATTAAGATATTTCTATCAAAAGTATTCCAACCAAGGTTAATTTTATCCATTATATTTTCATCTGTAGTAATAATCTAACCATGATGTTTGTAGTTGTTAACATATTCTAACTCATTATTATCATTTTTTTTTTGGAGAAAATCCATTGAACATTACTTTAATCTTTTTAACACTTTTAATCTTAATTTCTTACTTTCATCTGATAACTCTTACAATATTTTCTGAAACTCTAAAGCAACTCCCTCATCTGAAAATCTAGATGATTTAAATAATCTATGTGTGCTTTACTCCTTTAGCTTCCCATTTTAATCCACAAAATACTTTTGGCAAAACTGCTGTAAAAAGTTTTTGAGATATGGAGTCAAGCTGTTGTATATTTTCTCAATGGTAATCTTTTTAGTATCATTATATAATCTAGTTGCGGCTGTTGCATTTTTATAAATATGCTTCAGAATATGATAATATTCTTGGTTTATACCATGACAATCCAATGCTTTAATTATTGAAGAAATGCTTATAGAATGAAATGCCTTTTCATAATCTATAATTCCAAAGCATAATGGTAACTCATATTTATTGATCTTTTCTATAACTTTTCTCAACACTTGGATGTAATACACTATATTACTTTTAAATCCAGTTTGCTCTTTTGTTTAGTTAAAATCCAAAGTTCTCTCTGGACAAGTTGTAATTATTTCATAAAATTTTTTGTATAGAAATGATTAGAGACTGATAAGTCTGTAAACAAGAGCTTTGTTAATTGCTCAACAAGCTTTGTGATAAATGCTTAGCAAGAGAAAGCATTTAAAATATGTCTATCAGAAACCACATTCAAACAATGGTTTCATGCTTTGGTACTCCTCAGTGAGGCATTAGGGTAGTTTTAGATACTAGATATAAAAATACCAACCCAAACCCAGCATTTATCTAAGAGTTAACCATTGAGTAGAAAATCTGAAATTTTCAGACACTTAAATGTCTTCAAACTCAGCTATCTAACTCAAATAGCTATATGGGGCTGAAAGATCTTCAGTTAAACCATATATTAGTAGTCTTAGCAATATATGTCACTTAAGATTTAAAGCATGAAACCATTGGTCTGGGATTTGGGTGTGCTTTCTGATAGAGATATTTTAAATGCTTTCTCTTGCCAAGCATTTATCACAATGCTTGTTGAACAATTAGCAAAACTCTTTCTTTATATTTTACAAGTTTAAAAAAAGAAGTGGGGGCATGTAATATATGACTTTTAATATCTTTATCACCTTTTTAAATAGTAGAATTAATACTGCATTCTTCCAATCATTTGATAAATCTTTATTAATTAGACATATGGTATATAACTCTGCCAAAAAATTTTCATTTATTCACCTGCTTCTTTTAAGATATTAATTATAATTTTATCATTACCTGGGGCTTTTCCCTTCTTAATAAATTTATTTGCATGGCTCACTTGTTTATTAAAAATCCTGAGCAATTCGGTAAATATAGTTATAGGAGATACTTTTTTTTGTTCTTTATTGCTATATAATTCTTGATAGAACACTTCTACATATTAAATGCTATTTCTTTTTAATAATAATTTCATTTTTTCTTATTGCGGAAAAAAATTTTCTACCAATATCAAAAAATTGTTTTATACTCTTGAGACCCTTATTTTATTCTATACCTTTTCTTGCTAGTTCACAATTATACTTTCTTACATCATTTTTATATATTTTCATATTCTTTCTTTTTCTCATAAATTGTTTTGTTTCATATGAAATTTTACTGGTCAATTGCTGCTTTTTTTTTTTACTAGCTATCGTTGTGAAAATTTTAAAAGTATATCAGTTATCTTCCTATTGATTTCATTCATATCTGAATTATGTTCAAAATCTTCTAATATTTAAAAACGATTTGAAAATTCTAATTTAAATTCATTGGAATGTTTTTAAAGATTAGAAGTATCAACTTTGAATATTGTTTTTCTTAATAACATTTGTTTCTCTAGTTTTGCATTAACATGTATTTTACATTTCACTAATTGATGATCACTTCTTGGGTTGCATTTATTAAGAATATTACAATCTTGAAATACATATTTTCTTTTAGTCGAAATATAATTCAATTCTGTTGTACCTTCATTTGGATGCTTCCATGTCTTTCTGTTTAACATATTTCTAAAAATTAAAATTCATAATATAAAAATTTGTTTTTATGAAAACTCCACAAATCTATGTTCTCTTTCATTTTTATCACCATAACCAAATTTACTTATTATACTTTCATCTTTTAATTGTTTACCATTTCTAGCAATAATGTCCCCCATGGTAATTTTAAAATATTTTATCTCATCTAAATCCATTTGTATATCCATATAAAAATGCTCTACCTTGGGGCATAAACCTGAATTATCTGCATTTGATATCTGCCTTTTAAGTTGAATAACAAATCTTGCCACTGTGTGTCCAATATGTTATCTACCATCACCATGTTATTTGTCCACTTTTTATTTAAAAGAATCCTACTCTATTTGTACTTCTAATGTTTGTGCATTTATAGTCCAGTGCATATCCACTTTTTAAATCCAATTTTCTCTTCACCTTTTCATCTAACTTCACAAAGTCCAACAATGCCTGATTTAATATAAGATAGTTCTTGTTTCAATTCTCGCAATATTCTTTCACTTGAAATCTTTTTTCACTTGACAGTGATCTGCAGTTGCAAGTCCCAAATAAAATGCCATCATTAAATCACACTCTGCATCTACAACTAGGAGTTTCTTAGCTTTGGCTGCCAACTGCTACTTTGGGCTTTACAGCCTCCTGTAAGTGAGGTCCATGATTCTTTTGTCTGTCATGATTGTGAAAATCTATTAGAAAAAAAATCATTTACACACATTCATTTTGCCTTCAACAAAAAACTGATTTTAGTTAAGAGAAGTTAAGAGCTATCAGGCAACTTAGAAGAAAGACCATTTTGTTTTTTAATCTTAAACTCAGATGTTGGTGAATATTTATCAATGTTTGTATACTATATGATTAATCACTTAGTAATAACAGTTACAATGACAAGAATGTATTGAGTGGGTATTGAGAATGTGCCCTGCTTGGTTCCTTTAAGACCTCTAAAAGAAATCAAAGTGTCTCCTTTCAATTAACTGCAAATTCCTTTCTGAAGCTGGTTTTTAGATAAATATATAAAAATTTAAGAACAATGAAAATAAAACAGAAACTTTTATTTTATATTGGAGACACAGCAGCCTTGCAGCTGTTATAAATACACCATACTGGTCAACACACAAGCATGCAAATAAATAGATAATTATTCATATCAATATAAAAAGAAAAAAATAACCATTTTATTGCTACACCATATTACATTCTAGAACAAAGATCTTCCTTCACTATTATCATCCAATGAAATCCCTACTTTAGGAAATAATACTGTTTGCTTTTTTCTTCTATGCATTGATATTGGTGAATAGCTATTTCTTTATTCTTTTTAAGCCTTTAGCTGAAGCATTTATTTTTCAAGAGCTGTCCAATAGCACTAGAAAATTCCTTTTTACTAATTTGATAATCTAATTTAGATATTTGGATATAAACTGACTTGAAATATATTTTTCTATTTTGTTCTCACAACATATCTTTGAATAATGTTAACCCATCTCACAAGGTTTTATTTAAATTAATAATAAGAATGCCAAATACATTTCTGGGGAGAGCTATATACTTTTAACATCCCTTACATTAATGGCTTTTTAAATCTCAGGGCATGAAGTACTGCTCTACGAAGAAAGGCAGAATTAAAAGTTAAAGATAAGAAAAGTATTCCTGTCTCAAATTAACTGGATCTATTGTATTCAATTTACTACTACATTGAACAAATATCCATAATATCCTAAGTAATTAATTATATATCTGAATTTCTGTGTTTATATATTTACATATAACATGGAACAATGATAGATAGCACATTCATCCCCTACTTTCAAACTGAGTTCAAATCCAAGCCAATTAAACTTAGAAATTAATATTTTAACTACCCATTAAATTTAGAATTTTCAGTTCACACGTCTGATCCATAATACACCCACTCACATTCATTATGAATATCCTGTTATTATTAGGTAGAGGGTTAAAACAATAATGGCAAACTGTTCAAACTCTCATTTCGGGCAAGCTTAGAATGTTTTTTTTTTTTACCATTGCTCTTTGAAAGTATGCTGATTAATGGCTGTTTTATATTAATCTCAGAAATTTGTGAACAATTTTGTATAATTAAATATTTGACTAAAATATAACTATAAATATTAGTATCGTTCCTTTTTTTTTTAACATAGTGGAATATATTTTTTTATTTTTTTAAACACGTTTATAAAGTATAAGTTTAAAAAACATCTGAAGTTCATTAAAAACAAATAATAATAATAATAGTGCAATGGATAAAAAATTGGGTGATGTAGAGGGGTAATCAAACTTATTTATTGTAATTCAATCAATAAGTACTTAAATTTTAAAGGTGAATAAACTCAATATATTTTTCCTCAATCTACGTTTTTTAAAGACAGTTTCTCACATTAATGATAAAAAAAAATGGATTTAATAAAACCTAATTATAATGTTTTTAAAAAAACTTTATGCTAAATGAAATACAAATAATTACAAAGTTGAGTCTAAGCCTAAAGCACTTTCGATATTTATTATTTGGAGATGCGTTTTTGTTGTTGCTGCTTATTATTTCTTTCAAAGCAGTACCTGTGGTTGTGTATTACTTTAGCAGTGAAGACAGACTGATCAATCTTATAACATAAACAGTTCCACCCAGGACTAGGTAGTTTTACCTTCAACGATCTGTGAGGGTGGATCAGAATCAGTTTTTTCTTGTATTTGGATCAAATGATTATAAGTCAAAAACAGGTGTGGATATGTAGAATTATTGTGATAACATATAAAATAAAAAGGAAAAAAAACACATATATCTTTTCTAATCGCAAAAAAAAAAAACAAGTTTTATTAACATTTTTACAACTAAAGAAGTTATGAAATAAAAACGGCATAATATTTTTACAACTACCTCTAATCATCAATAATTTTGTGTGCAAATGCGTATATATATAACACTACATTTAACATATAATCTATAAATGACTGAGCAGACATAAATCATTGTTTTTAAAAGAGTAGTTAGAAAATATTAATATAAGTATGAGTCGGATGTATTCAAGAAACATTCTGGGATATTAACATGTTATAATGTAAAATACTCTGTTTTCAAACAATGTGTAGGTGTTTTATTATACAGTATTTATATATAATATTTTAAATTTTTTTTCTTAATAAAATACAATATAAAGTACCATAATAAAATATGTACATTAATATCCAATTTGGAAGCATTAATATTACACTCTTCAAAGCAATATGTACATATATTAGAATAAGCTAATTAGGCTTTCAATTAATGCATTAAATATTATTTTGGGTTTTATTAAATTTAGATTATATGGAAAGGGTTATTTTTTGGTTGTTGTTTAAAATAAACCATATGGAGAACAATGATTTAGCATGTGTTTTCTGAAAATAAAAAAAGATACAAAAGGGATAAGAATTTAGAGAAAAAATGTTAATTTTGGCTTATTAAATCAATAATAAGTTTCTTTATGCTGTGTTTGTGTTTAGAGCTGTGACATTAATAATTTTTATGTTATTATGGTTTAATGTTTTAATTATGATAATAGTAATCACAACGCTTATAAAAGATAAACAATATAGGAAATAATGTGGAATCAAGTTTCTGATAGCAGTGGCAGTAGCAACTAAAAATTTCTATTTGAATGTATTATTAAGACTTTTGGTAATCTTTCGCTCTCACATTTGCACTGTTTTTTTAAGACGCAGGTATACTGCAAATATAAATACACTAGAGTTTTAATCACAATTTTCATCAACTATAAATTATATTCAGTTTGTGTATGAAGTTTTAAATCATGCAAAATTACTCAATTGCAGAATCAAGTTTGTAACAGAAAAGTGAGTTAATAAATTGTAACGATTGCTTGGGCATTCAGTGAGTACATTTTAAGTCTGTACATTATGTAATATATATATACACATAGTGCCATGGGGATATTTCCACCGCACGTGATTATATATGTATAGTATTGAAAAAAAATTTGGCATAGATGTTAGCCCATTATTTTGTTTTGAAAATATTGATTATTAAAATCACTAATTGTCATCCCTCCACCTCATTTGAAAATACATTACCTTTGATATAATATTGATTAATATCTGTCTGCATTTTTCTTTTATCTTTAGAAAGTAAAGCAACACTAAAGTCTTAGAAGGGTCTAAAGTTATTCAAAATTTGAAAGGGTGAAAACATATTTTATTTTGATACAAATGATGACTGCCATACATATATAACTGTTATTAAAACAGGCAAAACTCTCTATATTTATTGTCATTCAGTTCAAGCCAGAGTAATCAATGGATGCCAGAAGGCTTGTGCATAAAATCCCCATCTAGTGCCTATTCATCCAATATCCCCAGACTAGTTTCTGGCTTGTGACCTTCATCAGTGAGGAGCTTTGGATCTGAGAGCACTGCATCTAGATCTTAGTATCTAAATGCAACCCTCCAGCAGCCACCTTTTATCTCTACTTAACTACAAAACTGTGAGTCTTAAATTTAAAACACTGTAATATTTTCAATCCAAGCTCATTAGCTTATATAGTCATATAGGTCTGAACTTAGTTTAGTACTTATGCATTTTCTTGACTTTGGTTCTTTAATAACCATAGCCACCACTAAGCCACCACTATCCTATTAGACAGGATTGGTTTTAAGCCAAAAAACATCACATAATCACCATTTCCAAGGTCAACAAAATGTATAGGTACTGAACTGAGTTCAGACCTATATGATTATATAAGCTAATGAGCTTGGATTGAAAATATTACAGTGTTTTCAATTTAAGACTCATAGTTTTGTAGTTAAGTAGAGATAAAAGGTGGCTCTTGGAGGATTGTGTTAGATCCTAAGATCTAGGTGCAGTGCTCTCAGATCCAAGGCTCCTTACTGATGAAGGCCACAAGCCAGAAACTAGCCTGGGGATATTGGATGAGTAGGCACTAGATGGGGATTTTATGCACAAGCTATCTGGAATCCATTGATTACTCTGGCTTGCACTGAGTGACAATATAGAGTGTTTTGCCTGTTTTAATATTTCAGGTTAGAACACTTTAATTTTAAGTATATTATTTTATTAAAATAACATCATTCATTTACATATTAATAGACAACAGATATGTGTTATATTTTACATGTACTAATTTGTATTTATGTACGTATGTATATTTAAAATTTTATAAACCTATTATTACAACAATCGTTTAAAGAAAGCTACAAGTAAAATCCTTAATTGAGTTAAATAGCAACAAGAGATAGGCTGTCAAAGTTTTAGAAAAACAATGGATATAGAAGTCTGTACTATTAAAAGAAGTTTATTTTATTATTATTTGCTTTATTTTTCTTATTCTTGGATATTACATCCTTATAAGTTTCTCTTATAAGTGATTGTTCGAATTTTAAGTAAATGCATATACATGCATTTATTTATTAATCATCACAAATAAGATAAAATACAGTTTACTTAGAGAAACTAAATTAAATATCATCATTATATAACAGAGTTTATTCAAAAGAAAAAGGAAAGGGAAAAAACATAAAATCTTCATATACCAGGTTTTTAACACACTATATTATGATGCCATCTATTGGCATCAGCTTATTTCAAACATCATATTGAAAATCTATGTTACACACATCAAGATTATTAATATATGTGTTTCAATGGTTATGGATAATATAATAAGTAAATGACTAAATTGGTGGTTAACATTAAAGAGATTATGACAATATTATCTGATGAATCCTACAGAAATTAATACATGTTGAAAGCTGCATTCTAAGTATATACCTATTATTATCATTGAATAATACAATTATAAGTTATATATTTATTATCTAAAGAAACTAAAATGTCTAATTGTTCTCATGAAAATTGTGTTAGATTATTCTAGGAACAATTCATGATTTTCCTTTTGCACTATTATTGCCCCCCCCCCCGGATATCCACAGGTTCATATATGGATTTCATTACCTGACAAATGTGGTAAACTCTGAACATCAAGGATTCCAATACTGTTAGAAAACATTCAATAACTAATTATGTATATGCAATGAAGGATTGTATCACACATATATAAGGTTCTTCTAAGGTAGATAATTACACATTCAATTAAAATGTAAATAACCACTGAATGAAGTTCACCAGAATAGCTTATTTAGATCTGATACTTTATAACAGACTGTGATAAGCTAGAATTTTTTTATTAGATCATTATTAGCAAAATTAGGCTAAATGTACACTTTCCTCTAATTTGAAATAGGTCCTTTGTTTAGCATCATTCATAGTATAAACAAGCATATAATCACCTTATCTCATCTTTTATTTTGATAGATATGTTAAATTAGTTAGATCATATTTATATAATGTAAATAAATTACCATTATTATTTATTGAATTAAGAATTATAAATTTAATCTGTTTTACTTGTTATACAACCTGAGTAGATCTAAATAAGTAAATCTTAATTCGCAAATACAACATTACTATATATATTTTGTACGACTAATAGTACTTAGAACTCATCCATTAATACTTAGCATGTTTGTAATGGCTAGCAATTTCTATTAATCAATTAGATTTGAAATTGTAATGATATGATGAGGAAATTAGCTTCTGGTTCATGTACATTTATATAATCCTGTTATTAGTACACACAATTTCATATTTCATAAACTTTGGATTCAATTAAATTAAAGAATCTCTATCTCTTAGACAATATAAGCTATTGGTTTGTCATATCAATCTTTTTGTTTAGGTTCATCAATTTGAAGTACATGTTCTAACCAAATCTATAATCATATCTTGCCTACATTCATTTCTACTATTACAGTTTTTGGCATTCAACTGTATAGCATGAATAGAAACCATGATACCCAAGATTGGCATAATTCACACTTGAGCACTTTGTGTACAAAAAAAACAATTTCTTTTTTGAGAACAAATACCTTATTTATGAGATATCATTGGCCATTTTAATGATGTAGTTGATAATCCTATCACTGTGAAAGTAAGGATATGCATGATTTGTAATGCTGAGAGTTTTATATTTTTTAAAATTGTTAATTAATAAAGTATCCAGGAATAGCTATCAACATTAACTATTACTTGCTCACATAAATATTTTTTAGGATAGTTGAGTAGATAAGCTTTATTTGTATTTCATTTCATTAAATACCATTATGGAGGCCAGTAATTTAGAAGTAAGGCATGAGGCAAATGTCTCAGACTTATTGAAGATAATAATCACAAAACTTGAAGGGTTGGGTGAGAAGTTTGGAAAGTTAGACAAGCAACTGGAGAAAAAGATAGAAGCTAATAAGAAGTTGGAAGGATTAAATAAGAAGCATGAAGGGTTAGATTAAAAATTGGAAGAACAGAAGGTAGAATTGAAAGGTGAAATAATGATAGATTAAATGTATCTAATGCAAGGTTTAAATAATTTAGATATGATCTAAATACTAAATTGAAAGAAATCTGAGGAAAGTTTTAGTGTGAAATTTGGAGAATTGAAAGTAGAACTAAAAGCAGATTCTAAAGAATTAAGAAATGAAATAATAAAGCTAAGGACAGATTCCAGAAACCTAATAAAGTGACAGGGTAAATTTGAAAATGAAAATAAAAAATAGAAGGGTTTAGATAAATGCAGAGTAATATAGCTAGTATGAGAGGTCAGGTAGCTAATGCTGAATATTTAAAACAAATGAGTTTGAATTTATTTGTTCTAACTGCAACAATTGGAAAATTTTATTTAATTAGCCATTTGGTAGTTAAAAATTGCATAAATGCCACAGAGGTGCTGTTTTATCAAGCATATAGAGTTACATTCAATCTGCTCTAATGACAGTGAGCATAAGTTTATAAAAATTCTGTCTAGAAGTGAAACATTGTGGTACACAGTCAGAATGGTAACCCAGTTTATACTGTGACTTGGTATCCTGATTCAGAGCAAATTTTATATGCTGTTGGCAAACAGCACTTCATCAAATTCATATAGGCAAATATAGAGTCTCTTTTGTGGCAAGCTCATGATGATTTGATTGCAATCCTCTAAATAATCTCATAATAAGGCTGAGGATTACAGATATAAGACATGGGATAATTATGGCTGATTATTGTATCCAACCCCATCTCATGATTTTTATATGACATCAGTGTCTTGGTCACTTGCTGGTCAGCAACTTGCTATTGGTTTTTTTTAATACTTTTATAATTGCTTTAGAGATGTAGGTGGACACTCTCCTTTGACAAGCCACATACAGGCAATATTTTCAATATTGCATGGTTTAAGGATGGGACTCAAGTTACCAGTATTTGTGATAATAAACATAGGATTCTTGCACATGTTATTGAAAGATGTTTGGGATGGAAGTATTATGATGTGACTGTGATAGGAAGAAAAGCTATTCTTGTACAAAAAGTAACAAATTTTGCAAAAAAAAAAAACATTTGTCATTAAGATATCAAATTATTAAAGTTTCTTTAGCATCAAATCATTGTATTGTTGTTATCACTTCCCTGTGTTATATTTACACTGCCCAAAATTGGAATTCTCAAATTATTTTTGTTTGAAAGAAGATAACATCACCTTAATCAACAAACAGAAAGGCATATTCTGTTGGTGGAATCCACCATTATGCAAGTGTAATCTTAAAAAGCTCATTCAATTTGTACTCCAAAGTTTGTTGGATTATGATCATATATTTTTAACAATAAAACATTTTCTATGAGAAATGATGCAATTTCTATTCATGAAAAGAGTGATGAAAACTTGATATATCTTTTTGAAGTGCAGTCTGGCAAACATGTAAAGGGATAAGGAACCATTCACATATAACATTGAAGTTATAATATTTGCAGTTGATCACAATGGGTCTCCAAATGAATGTCATCTGGCAATTCTTGATAAGAATAGATTTATATTTAGCATTTATTGGAACTTATGATAGTGCATCTAATGCTTTAAAGCTGGGTGTAATGGTATAATCATTAGCATGGAATAATAAGTTTAACAGGCTAGTGGCTGTTCAAAATGGTAAATTTTCTATTTTGGTCCTACTCAAATGCCACCTATACAGATAAAGACTTTCTACTAAGAACAATATCCATTAAAGATACTACTGAATTTGATAAAAATCTCAAATTGTAAATGTTTGGAGAATCAGCTTACATTCTGATGTAATGATGATTCCTTTATTATTTCCAGTGTTTCTCCTTATCATCCTCCAACACTGCATGGCTATGTTAGTTCATCAATGTGGACTGTCATTTTGTGAATAATGATATTCTCAGATGTGCCTTGCTGCTATGACAGCCTACACTGAGAACCTAAACACAGCAGAAATAACTTAGACTGTTATTTAAAATGAAGATAAAGTACAATATATAACTTACATTAAAGGTCTTTCCATCAAAGAATCATGTAATGCTTAAATAGCAATATTCTTCAGCAGTATTCTTGGTATTGGAAACACTTTACCCCAATCAAGATTTTATTTTTCAAATTATTATGCAAAATGTGAACCTATATTATTGGGATAGAGTTTTAAATTTGGTTACTAAACATAAAATACATTTAGACAAGATTTAGAATAGATATGGTTGTTTAGTTTTAATAAAATTCTTATAATTTGTTTTTGTAATGGGAGGATATGCATCTGGAGATATTCCCACTACACATGAAGGATAGCATATCATTTTGTTTTGGGATTATTGATTATTAAAATCACCAACTGACATCCCTCCAGCTCATTTAGAAATACCTTATCTTTTATAAGAATCTAGATTAATATTTGTCCATATTTTTTTTTTTATCTTTAGACAGTAATGCAACACTAAGTTCTTACAAGGATCTAAAATTATTCATAATTTGAAATGAAGAAATTATATACTTTATTTTGATACAAATGATGGCATACATATATATTTTATAAATCTAGAGTTTCAAACTATCAATAATAAATGTTATTTTAAAATTAAATCAGCAATTTTGATTTGTTTTGTGTTGCTATATTTCAGGTTAGCTATAAAAATGTGAACTCTTTAATTTTAAGAATATTATTTTAGTAAAACATTACTCATTTATACATTAATAGATAACTGATATGTGTTACATTTTACATGTACCAATTTGTATATATGTATGTATGCATATTTGAAATTTTATAAGCCTATTATTACAACAATCATTGAAAGAAAGCTACCAGGAAACTCTCTAGCAAGTTGAATAGCAACCAGAGAAAGACTGTCAAAATTTTAGAAAAACAACAGATATAGAAGTCTGCACTATCAAAAGAAGTTCTTTTAGTATTCTTTGCTTTATTGTTCTTATTCTTGGATATTACACCTTATAAGCTTCTCTTACCCATTCTGAAAGAAGTTACATTTCAATCAATGTTTTATGCAGAAGCAATGTATGTGTTCATAAAATTTTTATCAGGAGAATGGTATAATGTGAACTATTAATAAAAATAAAGTTGTCATCTATTCTTGAAGACCAACAAATATAGGTTAACATTAAGTAAAAATTGAATTATGGATTCTACCAAGTTACAAATTCATTTTTGCTATCATCAAAAATGTTTATGCGATTGTTCAAATTTCAAATAAACATATATATATACTTGCATTTATTGGGAATGATATTTTAACTGTCATGAATAAAATAAAATATCAATTTAATTAGAAAAACTAAATCAAATATTAATGGTCTATAATAGAGATTATTAAAAAAAGTGAGAAGGAAAAAATGTTAAATCTTAATAAGAAGATAAAATTTTAACCACTATATCATGGTGCCATCTTATTTCACACACGTTACTGGAGATCTAAGTTACGCTCACATCAAGATTATTAATATATGTGTTGTAATGTTTATGGATAATATAATAAGTGAATGACTAAACTGATGGTTAACATTAAAGAAATTATGACAATATTATCTGATGAATCCTGCAGAAATTAACACAGGTTGAATTATGTATTCTTACTATATACATTATTATAATTTGATTATACAATTATAAGTCACATTTTAACTATCCAAAGGACCTAAAATACCTAATTGCTCTCATGGAAATCATACTAGATTATTTTAGAAACAATTTTTAAATTTCTTTTTGTACTCATTGGATATTCATAGGATCATATATAGATTTCTTTATAACAAGGGTGATAAACTTTAAACATCAAGTAATCCAATACTATTATAAAACATTCAGATTTAATTTTGATAGGATCATATATAGATAAACTATAGATAATTGCATACACATTCAATTAGAGGAAACCAACTTAATTCGTTAAAGTGTAAATGACCATTGAATGAAATTCACCAGATTAGCTTATTTAGATCTGATACTTTAATACAAATTGTGATAAGCTAGAAGTTTTTTATTAAATCATTATTATCAAAATTAAGTTAAATGTATATTTTTTTCTAATTTGTAGTGGGTTCCTTGTTTGGTGTTATTCATAGTACAAACATGCACACATCATATTTATAAAATGTAAATAAATTACTATTATTATTTGTTGAATTAAGAATGATAAATTTGATCCATTTCAGTTTTTATATCATCTAAGTACATCTGGATAAGTAAAACTTATCTTACAAATACTTCAGCACCACTATAAATATTTTGTACATTTAATAGTATTTATAACTGATCCATTAATACCTGTCTCATTTATAAGGACTAGCAATTTCTGTTAATCAACTAGATTTCAAATTGTGATGGTATGATGGAGTTAGCTTCCAGTTCATGTACATTTATGTGATCCTATTATTGGTACAAGCAAATTTGTATTCCATGAACTCCAGATTTAGTTAAATTTGGTAGAGTCTCTATCTCTTAGGTAATGTAGAGTGTTGATTTGTCATGTCAGTCTCCTCTCTTTAGACTCATAAATATGAAGCAGGTGCTCTAATTAATTCTATAATCATATCTTGCTTAATCTCACTTCTACCATTACAGTATTTTTGCAGAACCCACATGCAAATCACCTGAAAGCAATCCACATGTGTATTCCACATTCTGACACAACAGAATACTAACTTTTTCTTTTTATAGCCTGCTAAGGTTAGGTAAACATAAATAGACTCTTAACTATTTACCTAAGTTACTGATTCCAAATAAAAAACAAACTGCCAAACATAATGAGACAATCACAATTTATTACATACCTATAACATAAGATATATACTGGCATGATTTTAATTAATTAATTTATAATTTGATTTAAGGTAAATAAACCTTCCCAAATTTTGTTAGATTTAATTTTATTTTAATTATGCATAGATGTGGTATATAGTGTTGTAACAATTCAATATTTTAACATAATCCCTATTTGACACTGTTAATGCAGACTATTATTATCAATAATTATTTTCATCGATACCAATCTGTTGTATAAACCTAACTGCCCCTTTCTCTCATAAACTCTGTACCTAGGCTAACTGATACCAACTTATTAATTAAGGCTGATCCTACTACTTGACTGTTGTGATCAATTACAGGTTATGATATTAATACACAATAATAAAATAATTGTAAAATACAGAAATTAACACCTGTACTACAATAGTATTTATATAAAAGCAAATACATGTAATAATTGTATGCCTGCAGTAGGAATAAATGTTTATTCTGCATATAGCATACAATGACCAGCAATCACATACATATCATTATACATGTATGAAAGTAAAATATTCGAAATTGATCATCTACTGCACATCACTGTTTTAAATAAGATAATGATTTTAAAGCAACCACAAATGATGTTACAATCATCAATAGCAATGTGTTACATAAGTATGTAAATTAAATGTAACTCATAACTTGAATTGATAGATACTAGCTGTACATTCTTATTAATAATAATTCAAATACAAGACTAGTTAGCTAAAATTGACATCTATTTAACAGAACCCCAATCTAGCTTGTCTATGCAGCATGCTTGCCTATCATTCATAATTTTAAAATTTTACTGATTTGACACTATTATTAGCTTAATAAAGTGAAAATAACAATTTAACTAATATATACTTTTTAATAACATAGCAAGAAACTGTAATTATAAACTAATTGTCTTTAATACTTAATTTATTATAATTTTCTGACTAAATTGTGGTATATTTAAATAGAACAAACTACAATCTCTTGTCATACCTGCTCATAAACAGATTAAGAAAACAACTATTCATTAACATATTTATTTAGATCAGAGATGATAATTAAATAAGTATTAGTTAAAAAGTTATTCTTTCAAAGTTCAGGTTTAGTCTTTAGGTATTGGTGGAGTTGATCTTTAAAATCATAGCTATGATGAATGATGGTTTAAATTACTATTTCACATTCATTTTGGATGTGCATATATTGGTTAAGTCTTGATTTGGTGAATGGTTCTTCCTATAGCATTGGACATAAGCTTTTTCCTTTTCTAAGGTGGATACATAGTCGACAAATTTTTAAATGGTTTCTTCTATTGTTGATGGCTTTTTGATGTGACTCAAAAATGGGCTTTTGGCCTTCCCTCTGTCAGCTTAACAGAGGATAGCAGACAATGGCTTCTCTACTCTTGCATGGTAGACTTGCTTAAACTAGCAGATAAAAATTAATTAAAGCGGAATAATAATACCAGCAGAAGAAAGATAGAATAATAATGATGAACACAGAAATAAAGATAGAATACTAGAAAGATAATCATAAATGTAATTTCCAGCATTATTTATATGATTTGGAGTTACCTTATCAGTAAAATGTGAAATGATCTCTTGTCATTTGGATCCTTGGACAATACCCTACTTGCAAGCTCATATTTTTGAGTGGAAAGTAACAGTTTTTTTAATAAAATTATTTTAATCACTTTTAAAATTTAATCTAGCAATTTGTTTACAAGCATTTTATTTTCCTAGAGTGTCATTTCCACCTTTTTTATTGTTAAAAGAAAAACCCCTTTTGCTTTTAAATTACTTTTTAAAATAAATTTAGAATCAATTATCTTTTCAATTTTAAAAAATATTTTGCATTTAACACAAAATAACTTTATAATTAATTGTACCATATATCTTTATCCATGCATTTACAATATACATTTAATTTTTATTTATAAAAAATTATTAAAAATTTTGATCTTAAAATTTATTCATAATTTTTATATGCAATCATGAAATATATATATAGGTGTGCATATATATAGCTTCAATATATATATATGTAACATATATATAATATTGAATATATATATGTAACAATAAAAATAATAGATATAATGACAACAAACTTAAATATTTTTTCAATCTGCAGAAGTACTTTCAGTTAATTCCTTAATCTGCCTCAACTGCTATTAAATTCAAAAGACAAAATGGAAGCAAACATCATCAACTTAAATCCCATGAATCCCAAATTTTAATGTTAGCAGTTTGTCTATTAGTTATATTTATTTTATTTCTATTTATTAAAGTTGCCTTCTTAATTATTTTTATTATGGTTTCTCTCTCCATGAAGAATCTTAATGTTTTAAATATCAAACTTGAATTTATATTTACATGTCTTTTCATGATCCAAAAAAACTGAAGCAGTCATTAAATCATTATTATTTTTATTTTTAACATGCTTGTATTAAAATTCATGCTCTTTTAATCTTTTTTCAATACTGCACCTCAATTCACCTAACAATATATATCCACAAAAAATTTCATACACAATATTACTTTTCTGCCTAACAGGTATGACATTTTTAGAATTATTCACCAATTTATTAGCATTATTTGTAATACAAAATGAAGAATTAAACACATTCTTATATATATCCTTAAAAAATTTTACTTGAGCCTTTGAAATAAATGGAATAGATCTCCATTTTTTATTATCAATCTTCCCCTCCTTTAAGCCATTATAGCTCTTTTCAAATTGACATAAAGTATTGTTAATTTATTCCATCTTATAACCAACTTCAAGCAATTCCTTGGCAAATATCTCAATATTTTAAATTTATCACACTTTGGTAATGAAATAGTTTTTACTTATGGAATAAAAAAGATCTAAAACTTGCCATCTTATGCATAATTGGTACTTTTGATTTACAATTTATATATCCCCCTTTTTTGCAATGATTTGATTATTAATTTATAACTTAACATACTATTATCTCATGTAATAATTAAATCCAAATACATAATACTTTTGTCCTTTTCAATAATCCATTTCAAGCCATTCAAATTATTTAACACCTCTACAAGCAAATTTGTAGTATTGGTATTTCCACAAATAAAAACATCATCTATATATCTTTTGTAAATTTTAATATCTTTAAAAGAACACATATTTAAAATATTACTATTATATGTAGACAAAACAAAATTGCAAAGTTGTGCAACAACAGGCAGACTCAATGGCCAAACATTAGACATTTTGTAATAAACATCTTCTTTACTTTTTAATGCATGTTCAATTATTTTTATGGAATCCACTCTATCAACAGAACAATATATTTCTGCCACATCTAATGAAACAATAACATCATTCTCATTAATAACTTTATTTTTAATTCTAACTACAAAATCAAAAGATGAAGCAATAGTATTTTTCACAAATCCTAAAAACTCTTGTAACAGCTTACCAATATACTTAGAATAGATTTACATAAATGAACCACCAAATCAATCATAATTTGCAAAGGATTATCTTCTTTATGTAATTTTATATTTTCAAAAATATGAGGCCATATAATTCAGGAAAGTATTTATAGTGTTTATTATTACTCAAGGCTTTATTTTTAGATTTTTTTAAAATACTGTTAATAAATTTTATTCTTTGACCATCCATATTATACACTTTGATCAAAAAGAAACCAATTTCATCCATTTGAATTTTAACTTTCTCAATATACTAATGCTATTACCATGGTGATAAATTAAAAAATATTGAGATATTTGACAAAAAATTGCTTACAGTTGATTATAAGTTGGAACAGATTAATAATACTTTATATCAATTTAAAAAGAGTTATAACGGTTTAAAGAAGTTGAAGATTGATAGTAAAAATGAATATCTATTCCATATAATTCTAATGCTCAAGTGAAATTTTTTAAGAATATATATAAGAATGTAATTAATGCTTCATTTTGTGTTACAAATAATGTTAATAAATTAGTGTCATAACTGTTAAGCAGAAAAGTAATATTGTACATCAATTTTTTTTAGATGTATGTTATTGTATATATAAGCACTTTAACACACTGAATAAGAAGCTGTCAGTAGTAACAAAAATAATTAAATTAAATTAATCTAGGCCTAGTACTTTCAAGGTTTTCCCTCATACTCATGGCCAAAATAAGTTATAAACCATATAGGTGAATCAATGTGCAGTATTGAAAAAAACATTAAATGAGCATGAACTGTTATACAAGCTTGTGAAAAGTAAAAATAATAATAATGATTTAATGACTGCTTTAGTTTTCTTGGATCATAAAAGGACATCATAAAAGGACATGTAAATATAAATTTAAGTATGATATTAAAAGATAAGATTCTTCATGAAGAGAGAAACCATAAGAAAAGAAAAATTAAGGAGGCAATTTTAATAAATAGAAATAAAATAAATATAATTAATAGACAAACTGTTAACATTAAAATTTGGGATTCATGGAATTTGGGTTGATGATATTTTTTTTTTTTTTAATTTAACGACAGTTGATGAGGGTTCAGGAATTAACTAAAAGTACTTCAGTAGATTAAAAGACTGTATATTAGTTAATTACAATTATATTTATTATTTTTATTATTATAATACTTTTTTAATTTATGAACATTTTATTTTATTTATATATATTACATTACCACAGCTCTCATGTTCAAAGAAACCAGTAAAATATTATCATTCCACAGTTAAGGTAACACTATAATTATATTAATTTGTTAAAACATGATAACTGTAGTAATGCCAATTACATATGACAACCTATTAACTGTTGGCACTTAGGCAAAAATTTTATGAACGTTTTATTATGTTGGACTTTCCATTAAATGCACATACTAAACAATAAATTAATGAACAATAAAATGGTTTGAGAAAACTATTAATTCAGCTGAATTTAAATAAAGTAATTTAGTGTTTAGTATGCATAAAATACAACAAATGGCATTTTATAAGTTGAAATATTTTTTTTTCTAAAATATATATATTTTACTTATAGAAATTTTTGATAATATAGTACAAATGAAATGTTAGTGAATAAATGCAAGTATAGTTAAAACAATAAATTTATAATTGGATTATCTAGACCAGGGTTCACCAAATCTTTTTACATGAAGAGCCATTTTGTTTCCTTCCCCCACCCATGACAGAGCTGCAAAGAAATGTGTGAAAAATAAGTTAATAAAAAATATGAATTTCCAAATGGCTATGAATATATTTGAACATTATTTTAGTAATACAACATAATAGAATCTGTATGCATTTTAACAAAAATTAAGACTTAAAAATAAAAAAACAAAAACAAATTATTTTTGACTGTTTAATATATTCACTAATTACTAATATTTAAATATTCATCATATACAATAATTACTATTCTATAATAAGACTAAATTCAAAATACAATGTTATAAAGTGCATCCCCCCCCCCCCTAGAATCATCAAAATATTTATATATTGTTAATATGTATTTACTGATTACAAGAAAAAATAAAAAATGTGTTTACATTAATCGTGATAAAAATGCAGTGAGACTGGAATCAAAGAGCCATATATAGATCACAAGCAGCAGTTTGCTGACCACTTATCTGGATTAACAAGGAATACCTCCCAATCATAAGAAAATGCAGTTTTCCTCTCTTGTTGCTTCTTAACACAATATATTCCATTAACATACCTATAAAACTACGTTTTATATGTCGCAGAGTCATAATATTTTTAGTTTAATCATAAAAAATTAAATTCCATAAATCATTAAAGTACACTGCATGAATATAATTAGGTATGTGATTTGTTAAAATATAAATTCACCGACTCAAAATTTTTTGGGAGATAATTAGTATGGTGAACACATTTGAAATCATTAATAATAGCTTTGATGCTGTTTATTAGCACCTAACAATCTATATGTACACAAAATAAATATAAACTTTTTACAATAAGTTTTCTAAATTCTTGTTACATAGTATTATCATTATGAATGCTTATTATTCCAAACTAGAATGGTTTCTCCAGGCTTAAACCAGTTAACTGTTTCAATGATGTCAGTGATACCTATTTGTTCTCCCATTTATATACTCACAAACATATGCACACATGCGTGTAATGCAAATACTACTTTAATTCTGCTCAGCAAACATGTTAATAGTATTTTTCCGATTATAATAGAGTAATAGTTTTAGTTGCTTTATTCTCATATATCTTTTTTTCTGATTTCTTGTTGTTTATGTAAAACATGTTGTAGTTAAATAATATTCTGTTTGTCAAATAAGTTTAATATGTAAATTTATTTTTTCATGAGATAAATATAATCATTATAATAGTTCAGACTTGAATCTCTTTTTATGTATTTTCTAAAAGCATAGATGACTTAATTTATTACATTATGCATGCAATTAATATTAATAGAAAATTCAAACTAATTAAATTATTTTCAAATTTTTTTGATTTTTACCAGTCTTTCTCATTTTAACTCCACCATATTCAAATATTCACCAAAACTCTAGAAATACACACTATGCATACATTATAGATAACCACTATACATAACGAATATTTGCTCTTCAGCATGATGAAAAACTATATCTTTCGTCATACTGGACCATCTCTGTATTTACATATTTGATTACGTTTTTATAATTACATACAGACAGCACATGTATAATTATGACCCTTCGTTAGTATTTTCACTCTATAAAAATTTACATACAATATATCTTTAAATGTTATTAAAAGATAATGTATGCAAATGAGCTTAGATTATTTATTAATACACAAAAAATAAGTTAAATTTACATTAAGTCTTCATGGTAGAATTATATTAATCTCAAAATAAAGTGAACAAAAAATTTATATAAGAACTGGTAAAACATATTTATTACAAATGTCAATAAGGCTTTAGATAACGCAAGAAAGTATAAAGACATATCTTTTAGAATTATCAAGAAATAATTGAATATATCAATATAAGCATATGAAAACAAACAAGGTCCTTGATATTATATGGAAAATTAAATAATGAAAGTAAGCTGGACTTAATATATTGCTGTAAGAGATGTCTTAAATAAGCAAATAAAATCCTAAACTGGGATAAACTGGGAGCAAAATGATTTAAAGAAACTTAGAAGGAGATCATTTATAAGTAGGATGGATAAAATAAAAAAACTTTTTTTAAGAATGTGATTTTCAGAAGTATTGAATAAGTTTGGATTGATTTTTTCATGAATAAAAGTTAAAAATGACTGTTAATAATGATATATATGTTGCACGTATTACATAATAAGTTCACATATTTAAAAATATATAAAATGATTTATATATATTACATAACTCATATATAAATATTCTATATAAATTTGAAGTATTTTATAAGCACCATTGTTAATTACAATCAAAATAAAGCAAGATTTAAAAAAGCAAATATAAATACTTGTTAAGACAATCAACAGCTAGTATACAGAGTTTTTATTACTATAACTTTATTTACACACGTCTGTACGTACTCATTTAAATATGCACTATGTGTGCATGGATTAATTTAAGTGATCAGTTATATTGCAGAGCCACACAAATATTTATATAAAAGCACTTAAAAAGAAAGATTTAAAAAATATTACATTTCTTCTTAAAAGTTGTACTGTAAGTTTAAAACACTTTTTTTTTTTAATAAAAAGAATTTGTTTAAAAATTTTAAATGACATGATTTTTCTCCCTTTCTTTCTCAAAACTAAATAAAACAAGCGCTTCAATTGCTTTAGATTATGGGTTTTACAATTTAAAGAAGAATTTCTATGTCTATAATGAAGCAAATTAAAATAAACATGTGTTTTTCAGTCAGAAAGTCTGTTATGTTTTGACAGCCTTTGACATCACCCACGTAAAGACTACTGGTTAATTTCATGTAACAAGAAACGCTAAGTCATCTTCAATATATAATAAATATAAATTTACTCAAATATACTACAACGTGTAGTTATCATAACGTGTTTTTTTGTCTTTGATAAAATTTTGCTTTAGTATGTTTATATTTATTTACGTTTGTATGAATAAATGTGTGTTTGAATATTATAAAGATAATAGATCTATCTACAATGATTACATTTATCATTATATATAAACAGTACATTGCATTTACATTGAGCTGTTCTGTCCGCAATGTCTTACTTATATGCTTAACACACATATTTCCATCTAATAGGTGTACATAAATGTATATTTTATAATTTAATTATTTATCTTTATGATTTTTATCATAAAAAATTTAATTTTATGCTTCTAAAAAACTGCTACTATATTGTGAAAGAGTATAGGTAAAAGATGAATTGCACTAAAAAGTTAGACTGGCAATATCAAGTACTGACAAAGGTGATTTAGTATAATAATAAAATTGCTAATTTGGATTTTCAGGATACTTGTATTATTAAAACGTGACATTCTCTTTAAAAGTATGACATTGATACAGGTAAATCTATTCTTAGGCTTACTAAAAAAAAGAATGATGAGTGTTTTTCTGACAATAATCAAATTAAAAAGAAATGCATAGTATTTTCTGCTCGGCAGAACCATAGATTGAATGTGGAACCTTGTAATAAATATGAGGGTCTGAAGGCAGAAGCCCAGTCATTGACAAGAAGGCTTGAAATTGATTGGTTAATTAAAACTGAAAAGAAGATACTGACCTTCACTAATCATGTCATTTGAGATTTTCTGATGCAATGAAAACAGTTATGTGAATCTGAGAAATGGTATCATAATTCTATTAAATCCAGTAATGGAATTTTTATCTGGGATGATATTACATTTTTAACAGGTGGAAAAAGTATTTTAATTTCCTTTTGAATACAATTAAGAAGATGTCCTTTAATGACAAAAGCCATAACAGTTCTTTGTAATACTAAAAATGTCTGTAGTTCCAGATATATGTGGGGAAGTTTTAAAATATAGTGGTGATATGTAATCTTCATAAATATTAAACTTTTTTAGGAATATATAGTGGTGCCACCCAATTTTAAAGGTGCTTTTATTGTTTCAATTTTTTTAAAAAGGGAAATAAATAAGACTGCAGTAATAATCATGAATTATAATTATTATTTACTATAGTAAAGGTAATTTCAAGAATTTTGTTGAATAAGTTGCTTTAATAGATGAATGTTTTCCAGAGACTTAATGTGGTTTTAAAGAATCAAAAAGCACTATAGTCTTGTTTTTTGTTATCAGCCAAATGCAAAAAAGTGTTGGAATACATTAGTCATTTATATATTGTTTTTATTAACTTGATCAAGGTATTTTATTTAGCAAATAAGACGGGTCTATGGCATTGTTTGATATTAGTTTATTGTCTATTAAAATTTATCATATAGTCTTATAACTAAACATCACATGATCACTATCTCATACTAGCACATAATTGTTATTAAACAATTCAAAACAAAGCAAAACTCTCCATATAGTAGTGCCACCTTGTGCTAACAAGAGCAATCAATGGATGCCAGAAGGCTTATGCATAAAATCCCTATCTAATGCCTACTCATCCAATATCCCCAGACTAGTTTCTGGCTTGTGACCTTCATCAGTGAGGAGCCTTGGATCTGAGAGCACTGCACCTAGATCTTAGGATCTAGTGCAACCCTCTAGCACCCACCTTTTAACTCTATTTAACTACAAAACTGTGAGAATGAAATTGAAAACAATTAATATTTTCAATCCAAGCTCAATAGCTTTTATAGTTATATGGGTCTGAACTCAATTCAGCACCCATATATTTTGGTGTCTTTGGCTCTTTAACAACCATAGCCACCACTATCCTATTAGGCAGGATTGGTGTTAAACCACTAAACATCACATGAGACTATCTCATACTAGCACATAATTGTTATTAAACAATTCAAAACAAAGCAAAACTCTCCATATAGCTTGGATTGAAAATATTAATTGTGTTTTCAATTTCATTCTCATAGTTTTGTAGTTAAATAGAGTTAAAAGGTGGGTGTTAGAGGGTTGCATTAGATCCTAAGATCTAGGTGCAGTGCTCTCAGATCCAAGGCTCCTCACTGATAAAAGTCCACAAGCCAGAAACTAGTCTGGGAATATTGGATGAGTAGGCACTAGATAGGGATTTTATGCATAAGCCTTCTGGCATCCATTGATTGCTCTTGTTAGCACAAGATGGCACTACTATATGGAGAGTTTTGCTTTGTTTTGAATAGTCTTATAACTATAGGTGAAAAATCTGAGACATTTGAAATTAAAACTGGTGTTAAACATGGGCATGTTCTTATTCCAATATTGGTTTCTATTTTTATGATTGAGTGATCTTTGCAATTCTTTATAGGTAGCTTAATGAAACAGAGGTCATGGTGGATTTATAATATGTTACAATTAAAAGCAACAACAATAACTTTTTCTGTTGGATTTTGAATTTATAGAGTGTTGAATGGAATATTATAATGATGGTTGTAGAAGTATTATAAGCATTAATTTATAACAATGTTAAAGTTTCATGAATAGAAAAACAAAAACAGGTATATAAAATTGAAAAATAAAAATCAGTAAATCTTCAAAATAATATGTTTTCTAATATATTCTTCCAGATAAGTGTGCATGTGTCATCACATTTATTGATTCAATTTGGTATTTTAGTATCTCAATAATTTCCTTGAACTTATCTAGGTAGAGAGTGTCACATCTAGCTAACATCCTTATATTAGAGAAATCAATGTTGTGATCCGAATCCATATCATAGAGTGAGTGCTGCTGATGATGAGTGTTGCTTACCTAATTAAACTAAAACATTCATATATTCAGAATCAAAATCATACATAGATAAAAACCCAAAATGTATAATTTATATCTCTAACATGTAAAAATCTTTATATCTACATATATACTATAGCTATTGTAATAGCGATGCCAAAGTTATATTGTGATTATATTTTGGAAAATAATATGTGTGTGTTTACTTATGCATGCACAAATGAAATAAACAAATGAATAAAAATATTCACATGCAGAAAATAATTATGTAAATAAAGATTTTATTTTAGTAAATATGCAGTGATATAATTTTCCTTTAGTTAGAAAACAGATTACTTTATAAATTCATTGAGGAGACAATTCCAAAAATTTATAAATGGACAAAAATATTTTGCATATAAATGAAGTCAATAATATGCAAATGAGGTAAATAGCTCTCTCTCTCTCTCACTCTCCTGCACTCTTGTTTGAATTAGTAGAAGAGGAAAAGAATTAACCATAAAATCAAAAAAAATTATACAAGGAGTGTTAATTTTTAATTACTTTGATTTATTAAAAGTTAAGAAAATAATTGTTATATTTAAATATTATTTTAATATGGAACACTAGACTGAAGCAAGTAGCACATCACCTCTTATCCTTGGTACATTGTTCAGTTTTTTCCTTATCAATTATTAGAAACTGCTAAAAAGAGAAAGAAACAGAATCTTGCAGATAAATTGCTGAGAAAGTTTTTTTTTGTTTCAAGCAAAATAAAATATTAACACTACTTGTAACTATATTCAATTTTGTATGATAACAATTAAAAGAGGGAAGATATTCAAAAGAAGAAGAAAGGCTTTTAAGACAAAATAGTAATATAGTTCAAAAGAGAAAAGCTTTAATGTTTTATATTGTTTTTGGCTGTTCAAGATGAATAAATTAAAAGACATATTAAACTGTAAAAGAATATAGAATGAAAACAAAACTTTGAGATTGTCAAATAAGACATTATATTATGTTCAAGAATGAACAAAAATAATAAACTCTTTAAATTTGAATTATTCATGGAGTGAATTATATTATAATTCATCAATAATAATATGAATGAAATTATTTCAATGAAAGTTGTATGGAAATAAATAATAATTTATTTTTCATTTACATGTGTGAGAAGTTATAACAAATAGAGATATAAAAAATTTGAACTTTTGATCTGATTTCCAATTTGGGAAGTATTCTAGAGGAAATTTACAAATAATACTCTATTGATTTTTTTTCTCATTAATAAATTATTTTATTATTTATTAATTTATCTGATTGTTATTTTATGCATATACTAAAGCAAGTACTGGATACTCTCTTTTCTATTTTATAAAATACATGAGTTAATTATATCTAATTAGTGTGCAGTCATAATACCTTTTGTTTTATATACCAAATGTTAATACTTATACAGCATTAGTGCCACTTACACAACTCACACAAAAAACCTCCCCATAGCTCTGAGAACATACTCCCTGATGTATGAAGTTTGGAATGTACAGTTACAGAAGCAAAAGCTTGTTAATACCTGTTTTGTGGTGATTTTTATATATATAACTCCAAATACTATTCTTTAATTTTATCCTTACATAACTGTTGATTATTTATTTGACAGATTATTCTAAAACTATCATTTGCTTCTCATTTTTGATAACCTGCATTGCCAGTTGCTTTGCATAGATACCATTACAAAATTGATGTCAACAATGTATAAAACCTGAAGATCCTATTCTTATAAAGAACATTGGAAGAGGAATGTGCATGGTACATATATAAGTACAAAATAAATGGAATTTTTTTGCCAAAAATACCAGAAGTTAAGTTGAATGAGAAAAAATCTGGATAATGTTGTGCAGATGTAGAAAATGATGTTGCTATTAATTCATAAAATAATTTTTTAAAAAAAATTGAAAATGGTTAAATATCTGTATAAAGATATTAATGTTACCATGTCTGAAGAAGAAAAATAGTGAACAGCAAATCATAGATTTACCTAGTACTGTATAAGTACAACCATTGGAAGCTAAGTTAATAATTAATGAGGAAAAGTTGACTGTGCCAATGTCAGAAGAGGAAAAGTTTGACTGTGCCAATGTCAGAAGACAAAAACAAGCAGCAGTCAAATTCACATTAGAAATGTTGCTAGCAGCTATAAACAAAGAAGATAATAGAAGTGATTTAAAAAATACAAGAAGAACTCAAAGAAATAAAACAAGAAAAAATGATGAAGACAGGGAATGGATAAAAGATATAAAGAAATGAAACAAAATCAGGAAGCAATAAAAAATATATATTCAAAATACAGTATATATGAAGCAAAATTTAAAAAAGTGAAAATAATATATGTTCAAATAAAAAAAAATGAAAGAAAAAATCTCAGAATATAGAAATCAATATAACCACTCTGAAGGAAGATAAGAAAATGAATAAATGAACAAGTCCAAGAAATATGGAGTCCATAGAGATAATGTACTTGAATGTGCAAGGTATGATACAGGAAGCTGTTATGATCTATCAATAACAAGTTCAAAAAAACAGTTTTAAGCATGGGTGAGAGATTACAAAGGCTGGAAATGAAAGATGAAGAAAGGATAGAAAAATTTCAAATGGAGAACTCTATATTAAAGGAAGTGATGATCACTATAAATGGTATTATAGCAGATTATAATAAATTAAGGGGGAGCATTAGAAGTAGGTTCAAAGAGACTATAAAAGAATATAAAGAAGAGCATTAAATAATAATATGAATAAGATGGTTCAAGAAAATCAGGAAGATATAATAGTTAAAGCTCAAGGTGGATCTAAATGTATCAGTCAATTTTCTGAAAATATAAACTTTCAAAGGCATTGCAGGAGAGATACCAATAAGGCATCTAGATAGTCTAGAAAGTTATTATAAGTTAAATCTTCAGATTAAAGAGGAACAAATGGCCATTGCAAATAACCACTTAAATGAATAGGGTAAAGAATGATGGAATTTTCTATTAAAAAAAATAATTACTTATCTGAATCTAAAAAAACAATTCTTAAACAATTTTTGGTCAGAAGAAAGACAGGATGCTGTAAAATAGCAGGTTATGTCAGAAAAAAAGTATAAATGGGTGCAAAACATATGCACAATTTTTCAGAAGACAAATTACCAAATTATGAATGTTGTTTGCCTGTGGAATCACGTCAGATAATAAGTCATAATTTACCTTTCTGAAGTTAACAGATTGTCATCAGTACAAGGAGGAAGACCAATGAAGTTAGATGGCAAAATTTTTGAATACCTTGGATATGAATTATCAGTCAGAGTGAAGAAAGTAAGTTTTCTATGGGAGGTCAACCATCAAAGGTGATGGAGATATTGGTAGTATGAATGTTGATCATAATCAAAGATACCAATCCTATAAATAGCCACAAAAAATAAATGAAACTATGATAATAATAGGAAAACCAGTGTAACACATTGCACCAGAAGTCATTCTGCTCCACAAATAAAAGTTCTTATAAAACAATCACTACCTTCATCTTTTGTTCCAAGTGCCAGTGAGATACCTACCAAAAATGGAAAACAAACAGAAAAAGATAGTCACAAACAGAATAAAAAAGGGAAATCCACATCAGCAAAAAGCAGTTAACAGTGTCCAAAATGAAGAAAAAAACAAATGAAATATAAGAGGCTACCAACTCCATGTCCACATTGGGCATATTTTGGAAGATGTGAGAGCTGATATTAAATAAAAATAAAGGATGGCTTGCTTCTTGTCAACTCTAGAACTTGCTAGATAAATCAATGATTGTGAACAATGAAAATAAATTATAATAGTTTTCTAAAAATAGAATTAAAATAGAGAGTTGTCAAACTTGAAAATGACTCATCTTCAAATGACTTGAATACAGAAAGTGACACTTAAAAAATATTATAATATTGATAGTAAACAATTTATCAGCTCATGAAGAAAGCAAAAATTTCTCTAATTCCCCTTGTCTCCTTTTATGAGAAGGGATATGTAGCTATTATCATAGTGTCAAAGATACATTTGTGATTATATTTTGGAAGGAAATGTGTTTACTTACTTGTGCACATATATACATACAATGTGAAAATAATAAACAAGGAAATAAAATATTCACAAGCAGAAAATGATTATGTGATTAAAGATTTTATTTATTTAGTAAATATGCACTGATATATTTATTTAATTAATTTTCCCTTTGTTAGAAAACAGATTACTTTATAAATTCATTGAGAAGACAGACCCAAAAATTGATAAATAGAGCAAAATGATTTCGCATGTAAATGAAGTCAATAATATGCAAGTAAAATAAGTGGTTCTTTGTCTCTCTTGCTCTCTTTTGCTCTTGTTTGAAGAAGTAGTAGAGGAAAAGAATTAACTATAAAATAAAATAATTATATAAGAAGTGTCAATTTTTAATTGTTTCAATTTATTAAAAGTGATGAAAGTACTTGTCATATTCAGATATTTTTTAATATGGAGTACTAGACCAAAGCAAGTAGCACATCAGCTCTTATCCTTGGTACATTCATTGTTCAGTGTTTTTCTTGTAAACAATTAGAAGCTGCTAAAAAGAGAAACAGAATATTTGTCTAAAGGTTTGTAATGATGGTATATTATAAGATGTGATATGTTGGACTATTTCCATCATTTATGAGTGAATGTTGAATGTATAGAAAATTTTAAACTTTATTTAAATTTTTCAAATACAAACAACTTGTTAGTAATAACACACAACTAGACAATACAGGTTAGTAATTACACAACATTTTGAGTAGTATTATTCTCCACTCTTCTTCAGGTGTTGCTGGCCTATATGCACAGTGACAATATTCACTTAGAAGTTGAATTTGCACCTTTAGATTCTTGAATATCAAATTTAAGGCAAATTCTCTACCAACTGATTCAAAGGCAACATATAGTAGAAATTTGATATATTTACATAAAGTTCTTATGTAAATATATCAAATTTCTATGTAAATATATCAAATTTCTTTTATATATTGCCTTTGACAGAATAGCTCAGTTGGTAGAGTGTTTCCTTAAATTCAATATTCAAGAATCTAAAGGTACGAGTTCAACTTCGAAATAAATATTGTCACTGGGCATATAATACTACTCAAAATATTGTATAATTACTAACCTGTATTGTTTAGTTGTGTATTATTACTAACAAGTTGTTTGTGATTTGGAAAGTTTAAATAAAGTTTAAAATTTTCTATACATTCAACATTCATTCATAGATGATGGAAATAATCCAACATATCACAACATGCTAAGAATTTTTTTTTTCAAGTAAAATAAAATACTAATACTATGGTAACTATATTGAATGTTTATATGATAATAATGAAAAAAGGGAACATATTTAAAAGTAAAAGAAAGGCTTTCAAGACTAAATGGTAATATAATTCAAAAGGGAAAAGCTTTGTTTCATATTGTTTTGGATATTCAAGATGAATAAATCAAAAGACATATTGAAATATATGAGAATATAGAATGAAAATAGAAATTCAAAATTGTCAAATAAGTCAATAAATTTTGTTCATGAATGAATGAGAATAATAAAACTTTAAACTTAAAATTTTCATAGATTGAACTATATGATAATTCACTGAGAATAATATGAATGAAAGTATTTTGATGAAAGTTGCATTGAAATAAATAACAATTTCTTTTTTATTTACATATATGAAAAAATATAAAAGATTTGAACTTTTCTTCTGATATCCAACGTGAGAAGTATTTAAGAGTGAATTTACAAATAATACTCCATTGATTTATTTGTTTTCATTAATAAATTATTTTATTATTTATTAATTTGTCTGATTGCTATTTTATGTATATACCAAAGCACATATTGGATATAATCCTTTCTATTTTTTAAAAATATGTGAGTTAGTAATGTAATACTTTTTGTTTTATATAACACATACTAGGAATTATACAGCATTAGTTCCACAAACATGACTCACATAAAGACGACTCTTCATAGCTCTAAGAACATGGTACCTGTTGTGTTAAGTTTGGAATGTACACTTATAGAAGCAAATGATTGCTAATATCGGCATTTGTGGAGATTTTTATATATAAAACCCCAAATACTACTCTTCAATTTTACCATTATATAATTGTTGATTATTTATTTAACAGATTACTCTAAAACTATCATTTGCCTCTTATTTTTGATTATTCACTCACCAGTTGGCTTCTCTATACATAGTTACCATTACAATATATATGTTAGAAACTTTAATTATTTGTGTATATATTGTTAAATATACAGAATAAATCAGATAACAGCTTGAAATAGTCATTTTACAAAGCTGCATTAAAAAAACTACTGTTTGATTTTAAAAACTCTTACAAATTAAGTAATAAATATATAAATTGCTGCATGGATATGTAAGCATATATTAGAAATAATATGTATCACTTAAGTATCTTTGTTTAATAAATTAAAAGAAAAATTAGTTTATACATTTTAATTTTACTATTACATATTTTATAAGGGAAATGTATTTTATAATTGATGAAAAACAATAAGTTGTATGATATAAATGAAGAAAGAAAAATTGTTTTTTTTAAAAATAAAAAACCTTTATTAACACAATAAATATTTACAATTTATACAAGTAATTAAACAAATGATAAATATGATACAGTTTTGTATACCAAAACACAAAGAATTTTATAAATTCCACAATTAAGATAAAATCTGCAGGCAATTAATTAGTTATCCTAAACTCAAGGAGATTGACTTGTATCACTGTACCAGAAGGAGATTCTAAGACATGCAACTCAAATGAGCAAAGCATGTAACAAAATGATTAATTGGCCCAAGGAATAAGCCACACATAAGAATTAAACCTTTATTCAAGAATCTCACACAGAGTTATTCCAAGACCACCCCAGATTCAATTCATCATCTTCCTTGGCAAGTATCTCAGACATTGACTGAAATAAGTTTCCCAATCGCTATAGAGTTTTTTCAGCCAGTTAAATTTCTTGTTGTCAAATATCGTAGTACATCATATATACCATATTGTCTTAAGGGTATGCACAGTCACCATTGCATTGTGAGGGTTAAATTTCTCAATGTATTGACTGAGCAAAAGTTTTAAGTTTATGATTGGCCTGTGGAACACTTTAGCTCTTATCTGCCTAAATGCCGAACATTCTTCAAATAGATGCTGAAAAGTCTCATTACCAGATTTGCACAGCAAACAGACTGGGTCTAAATTCATATGTAGTCTTTCATTTAGAACCTTAGTTGTTGGGAACAAGCCATTCACTAATTTGAAAACAAATTTCAAGTAGGATTGGGGTGCATAAATAGAGTGGAATCTTTTCAACACATTTTTCTTTGATATATCCAACCATGCATTGCCATGACTTTTAAAATGATTACTTAAGTCTTTATATTTAATATTTTCCAAACTGGGCACATTCATATCATCCTGTAGATCCCTATAAGCAATGAACAGATCATCTATAAATGATCTTCCTTTACATCCTATTTCGTTAAAGGTGCCAGCAAGATCAACAGAAGGCCCAAGAAATTGACTTTTAATTAAATTAATAAATGTACTTGCCTTGATGTAGGATACATATAGCCCTGGATCAATCAGGCCAAGACCTTTTTCTTTTGGCATCTGCAAGGTTGATATCAAGATCCCTCTTGAAGCTCTACCCCAGACATATTTCTTTGCAATCTGGTTTATTCTGAGTATTGTTTTGTTATGTAGGGCTACCCAGGGTGCATAGTATGCCAAAATCCCTGAAACAATGGAATTAAAAATTAACGCTCTTGTAATTTCATATAATTTAAGTGATGAGAAATTACTTATTTTATCTTCAATTTTTTTAATAATTAATTTATTCAAGTAAGTGTTCATTTTAGTCTTGGACATATATAATGGTATGCCCAAGAAAGCAGACGGGAGAGCCATAAAGTTAGATGGCATTTTTTTACCTGTAGCTAACTGCCAGGCTGCAGACTTGATTGGTTGAATAATTGAGCCAGTCTCAGCCTGAAAATTTTCTAAGATATTCATCACAACTTGGATATTATAGCTGTTTTGAAATATTATAATAATATCATCAATGAATGCTGTGACAGCTACCTGCAATCCCAAGTGTGGAAGACAAAGGCCGGGTACGAGATTCTCAATCTTATGAACAAGAGGGTCTATATAAACTGCAAACAGAAAAGCTGAAAGGGGAGAACCCTGTGGAATGCCCCTCTTAGGGATAAAAAATCAGATCTTCTCATAAAGTTTTTAAGAGAGATTCTACTATTTTTAATATAGTTTTCAACTGTGTTCACCAACCATATGTGATCTGGGATTAGAAGACGGAGGGACTGAATCAAATATGACCAATGCACCAGATCGAAAGCAGCCTTAAAATCTATTTGGATAGCATAATATTGAGTTAAGTTCCAATCCCTTGCATATCTAATAGCCTCATGAATTTTTAAGGCAGCATTTACTGCACATCTACCCTTAATGGCATGGTGGGCAGAAGAAATTCTAATACTGATAAGGTGATGTAATTTTTTCAAGAGAATTCTAGCCAGAATCTTCGAATCAACGTCTTCTACAGAAATATGTCTCAGTTCATCAATTGTTGGACTTTGCACTAATTTGTATTTTTTAAGGCTAAAAATTACTCTGTTGCTAATAAAGGGCCACTCAATTCTCTCATAACACAACTGATTAAAAAATCTCCACATTGCAAATCTAAGAGCATAATCAAGTTGTTTATAAACAGAGATTGGGATTGAGTCATATGCCATTACTGATTGTATCTTGAGGATATTAATTTCATCTTGAATATTCTGATTTGAAATGTACTCTTTCTGTTCTTCAGCTATGATGCAAGGGTACTGATCAATGAATCCTGTACTCATGCCAAACCTGATTTTCAAATTTTCAAATATGTAATTATCAACATAGATTCCAGAGGCAATGCCACCATCATTCTTGGTGATACTAACAATACCCCTAGAGTGGGGGATATATAATTTAGCATAGTTTATTATGAGTTTTGATAATTTACTCAAATTCAAAATTAATTTCCTGAGCCATATTGTATGAGCATCTTGATGCATAAGTTGATATAAGCTGTTGTATTCGTCTTGTAAACTATTTATTAATTGATGATTAGGTCTGAGGTAGGTAATATTGCATAAGACTCTCTGAATTTCAGAGATTCTATTTTTCATTTGATTCATTGATAAAGTATTCTGTGCATTCTTATAACATATTTTAGAGAGATCTTTTTTAATTTTAAACCAAGCAATACAGTGTGGTAGGCCAGAACATTTTGTATAATAATTAATGACAGTCAATATAACTGATAATTGGTCAATAGAGAGCAAAACACCATCTCTAACGTTTCTCCTAATAGAAAATCTATATTGATTATTGATTTGGTAATAGTTATAAAGAACTAACTTTACACAGAGGTGATCTGAAAATCCAACCAGAGATGTATTAATAGTCGACTCATTTAGCTTATGCCTCAACACAAAGAATAGGTCTATAAGAGACAAGAATCTGCTATTAAAGAAGGTATATGCATTATCTGGATATCTTTCATGTAATGAATATAGTGAAATTTCTCTCATTTTATTTTGTAATGCAATAGGAAGAGATCGGAATGTACAATTAAGGTCACCACCCAGAATTATAATGCCTGGTTTTTGTAAGAACTTATTTTGAACATTATGGATTATATTTGCAATATCATTACCCTTAGCTACAGAGTATACAGCAATCAGATAATGCAAGACTGCCTGATAAACAAAGGATACCACAATATAATTTGTTTGAAAAGACAATAACTGAATATTTTCAATCTCTGAATGCATATATATTAAAACAGCTGTGCCTCGAGCAGGCCTATCATTAGGTTTAAAAGCAAAATATTCTGTTGAGATAATTTGTCAATTATATAACCATGTATATTCTGGTTAATTTTAGTCTCAGTTAAAATTACTATTTCATATTTTTCTTTAGATAAATAGTCAACAATTTTAACAACTTTACCTGGGCTATTTATTCCTCTAATATTAAGAGTTAGTATACTGAGGGATTTGTTCATAATTATTGGAGTAATTTGATCCTTTACCCACAAAGATATCACTTACAGTTTCATTCATCATTTCATTTGTATCATTGTTATAACCAATTTTGGCATTAAACTCAGAATTACTAGCCAACTGATCCAGCATCGTAGGGTTATTCTCTATAATATTGATATTTCTGTCAACTCCTTCTTCTGTATTAATTCCAGAAACAGTATTGTTATAAACACAATCAGAAACAGTATCACTATTAACCTCTATTCCTTCAGCAAAATTTATATCAGAATTTATATTGTTGTTAATACACCCAATATCACTGGAACAAACAGAGTCATCAACCTCTTGAGCCAAACTATTTACATAAGATGATACTTCAGCAGGCCCAGAAGATTGGCTGGGACTCACATCAATGTCATCTCCATCACAAAAATTATTGTCAATATTTTCACAAAAATCATTATCAATATTTTTGTTAATATTACTATCAACAATGTCTGCCCACGTCTTAACATTATTAGTTCCACACAAATGATTGTTTCTATCGAACTTATTACATTTTACACAATTCCCACACACACATAGCAGCTATATGACCAATTCTGTTGCATTTAAAGCACAGAGGGATTCTTTCCTTCAAGATAATCGAAATTGGCATTTGGTCTTTGAACAACCTATGTGGTAGTTGATCTTTCACAATACCTTTTTTTAGTTTAACGACAACTTTCCATGAGTTAGAGGGAATTTGGAAAGAGATACCCGGAGTCATCTCTCTTTCCAATGTAATTACTTCAGCATAATTGGCTAATTGGGCTTTAAAGAACTCTACATTAAAGTTAGGTGATGTGTGAAAAACCCTACCGAATACTAAAGGGTTAGGGTCTTTTGA